>VZQC01014308.1:4700360-4715082 GCA_009823505.1 Rhizomys pruinosus
ACCAAAAAAAAAAAAAAAAAGATGGATGGCTAACTCCAGAATAGAAAATAGTAACATGCTTAAGCTAATCAGTGATACAGAACTGTTAATTTTCAATCCACCCCAGACTTATACTGGAGTCTCAGTTACAGCTATTAGATTAAATGGACACAAATGTTCTCCATGTTTCCCTTTAGTATACAAGTGATAACTCTGACATTTCTTCTCACATAACAAGATAATTTGACTCAGGAAAGGCTAGGTTGGTTCTACTTCCTTGAACCAGCAGTAGTCCAGAAGGAGACAGTTTGAATGGGCATGGTAAACCCTTTCAGCTTGGTTCCTGTTTATAGGTATGTGATACAACTCTTGCCTTCTGGAAAACTATAAATCAGGATTTAGGGTTCTGGGAAACAAGAGAAGCTGCTCTGATTGTAGTGATAATTACAAAAACAAGAGGAGGAGGAAAGAACATGTTTCCTCCCTCTACAATGCAATTTTGCCCTACAGTTAAATAAAAAGCATTGGTAGATAAAGGCTTCAGTGCCAGCTCTGAGCTGCCCTACCAGGAGCTGTTGGTCAGGGAAGATTTAAAAGCCCCCCAAACAAAGGCCATTTGCCTATAATTTTGGGTGCACATAAGAAATGGACAGTAAGGGCTGGGTGTTGTGGCACACACCTTTAATCCTAGCACTTGGGAGGCAGAGGCAGGTGGATCTTTGTGAGTTCAAGGCCAGCCTGGTCTACAGAGTGAGTTCCAGGACAGCTGAGGCTACAGGGAGACCCTGTCTCAAAAAGACCAAAAAAAAAAAAAATTATGCTGAGACCCTGCACTGCAAATCAACAGCTGACCTTCATGGTGTCAGAAAGCACCATGCAAACTACTGGAAAGAAATGGTCTCTAAAGCTTTACTCTAAGACTTCTTGTGCTACACTTTTACATGCCAAAGAAGATGTAGTGCAATAGCGGCAGCCTGGTAAATGTATACCTGGAAAGGAAAAAGAAAAATCCCAATTTGATCTATGGCCCACTTCCTGGCTAGGTGTGACGCATGGCTGACACTGTAGCCTTGGTGCCCCCTAATGTCAGGAGACTTTATCAACCACATTAGAAAGCTATTACCATCCCTTTGTCAAAGAGTTATAATGCCCCAACCAACATATTATCCAAGGATAAGTGTCTGTGCCCATAGAGTAACTTGTTATAATCTTTAATATTTGTTACTATTTGTGCTTTATTACTAGAATTAAAAGGAGACTGCTAAACAACCTACCAGTCTGTTGCAAACAGAACTTGGACAGTCCCAAGAATTTGACGTGTCACCTCAGAGAAAAAAATGGATCTTCCATCTCTCGCTCTCTCTTGCCCTCCCTTGCCCTTCCATCCAAAGCCCAGGGACTCTCTTGGAAGAGGTTGGTGCATCAGATTGTAAGGGCCAAGGGGGTGGGTGACTTGTGAGATCACAACAAAAATGAGCTGGATTTTTTTTTTTTACTTGATAACCTTAAAAAAATTTTTTTTTTAATTTTTTTATGTGTACGAGTGTACTGTCTGCATGTAGGTTTGCGCACCCATGTTGTGTAATGCTGCAGAGGTCAGAAGAGGGGTGTCTGATTCCCCTGGAACTGGAGTTAAAGATGGTTCTTAGCTGCCATGTGGGTGCTGGGGATTGAACCCGGGTCCTCTGCAACAGTAGTCAGCGCTCTTAACCACTGAGCCATCTCTCCAGCCCCTACTTGATCAACTTAAAAAAATTTTTTTTAATTTTATTTATTTTCATATGTGTATGAATGTACTGTCTGCATGTAGGCTTGTGTACCTGTGTCGTGCAATGCCGTGGAGGTCAGAGAGGGTGTCGGATTCCCCTGGAACTGGAGTTAAAGACAATTTTCAGCCACCATGTGAGTGCTGGGGATCGAACCTGGGTCCTTTGCAAGAGCAGTTGGTACTCTTAACCACTAGGCCATTTCTCCAGCCCCTTGATCAACATTTTTGTGTAAGCAAACCTCTTTAACTGGATTTGGGGACCCTGGGTTGTACAAAAACTGGACTCAGATGTTAACTAGTTGAGTGTATGTGGATACTCCTTATGCTTATTGCCTATGTGTACTTACTGGTCAAATTAAAAAACAAAAAAGTAGCCGGGCGTAGTGGTGCATGCCTTTAATCCTAGCACTTGGGAGGCAGAGGCAGGTGGATCTTTTTTTGTGAGTTCAAGGCCAGCCTGGTCTACAGAGTTTCAGGACAGCTAGGACTACAGGGAGACCCTGTCTCAAAAAGACCAAAAAAACAAAACAAACAAACAAAAAAACCCCCAAAAAGTAGGTTGAGCATGGGCCAGGGAACCAAGCCAGTAAGCAGGGTTCTTCCATGGCCTGGGCTTCAGCTCCTGCCCCTAGTTCCTTCCCTGAGTTCCTACCTTGGCCTCTCTCAGTGATGAACTCTGACCCGGGAGATATAAGCTAAATAAACCCTTTCCTTCTCAAGTTGGTATTTGAGTGTTTTTTTGGTATTTCCTCTTCAAGTTAGTATTCGAGTGTTTTGTCACAGTGATTGAAGGCAAACTGCACCCCACCCTCTGAACATTGACCTATGGAAACCTCTGACAGGACCAGAAAGGAACAGGCTCTCCTTTTTTATCTTACAAACTTGCTTCCTCCACACTTTGTAGGGCCTCTGACTTTCCTGTGGAGGTCGTGAAGGGCCCTGTGGGGAGGAGCAGGTGGGAAGAGGCACCAGGCTACTCCTGTGCCCATGCAGCTCTCTGCATGGAGAGGACCACTCTGCACAGGAATGCCCCAGTCTCCCAAGACTACACACCCAAGGGCAGGGGTTCCTACTGCAGGAGCCCCACCTCATCACAAGGTGGCTGCAGAAGATAGGCAGGGTGACTCCCTGACAACCGTCTCCTGACTGCAAGATTCTGGGGATCGGGGAGTCGGCAGGTATGGGAAGGCTGTGCAGTGAGCGGACCCGATCACTCACTCACAAGAGTTTGCTTCCAGCTCTGTTTTCCCTAGCACTCAAGGACTAACAGAAAGATGTGACTTCTAGCCAGGAGCTGACCAACAGAGAGAAGGGGTCATTGTCTTGGCTACAGGGACCAGTACTCAGTTGCTGAGAGGAAGTTGGGTTTCTGCTTCAGAATGGGGCAAGGATGCTTATTATGGAAATGGGAATGGGGTATGTCCCTGGAGTGTCCTTGGGATTTCCATGCCTACTGGTGAAGGTCATGGGACATTAACAACCCAGAGTGAAGTTCAATGAAGGTTAAGTCTTCTGGAAAATATGACCTGGGTCCCTGTGCCAGGAAAACAGAATCCAGGTGGTGGGGCATAGCTCCACAGCAAGGCAGCGCTCAGCTGGAGTGAGGTCTGGGTCCCTGGATTAGAATCACAAAAGTAAAACAAACAGAACAGCAGCCCTCTTTGGCTTTGGCCAGGGCAGAGAATACTGGAACTAATTAGTGGCTGATTTGTAGCTCCCCCACCCCACCTCTCCCTTCCCCTCCCCTCCCCTTCCCCTGTTTCTCCTAGTGCCTTCCCAGCCATCACTATTTTAAGCACAATCTGTTGCATTCTGGCCTCTTGGTTTCAGTGTTTGGAGACAGAATGTTCAGTGGAATTGAATTTGAGAAGAAAATAATGTAAAGTGAGTGCTATTAAGACTCAACGCCTGAGCAGTTGCTCATTTGGAGAAATGGAACAAAGCAAGAAACTTCACTTACGTAAGGGGTGGCTGCTTTTCTCAGGAGTTAGATGTTCATGGCTCTTAGCTAGTTAAAATGTGTGTTGTGTGTTGCAGGCTGCTGCCAGAGGTGTGCAGCTTGCCAGGAGCTGCGGTGCTGGTCCATGGCTCTCAATGCAGGTTGCCCTGTAACTACCTTCCTTCTTTCCTAGTTCCCTTTAAATCCATCTTGCCGAACATTTGCCCATTCCACCTCTGCAGAAATTGGCCTGTGACTCTTTGGGGCCCTACAGTTTCCTGTCTTAGCAGTGATTGATTGACGTCTGCTGTTTCCTCCGGGACTTCTCTAGGGATCCTTCTGCTGGTCTTAGTCTAACTTCTAGCCAAGGTCTGGTCTACCGCTTTATAGGAGAGCCTTGTGTTTGGTCTTCTGAGGGGTGAGTTTGTTTGGAGGTTGTACCAGGAGAGCTCAGCTACCTGTATACCAAAGAAAGGTACTCTTGGGACTGGAGAGATGTCTCAGCAAGCAGTTCCAGGGGATCTAATAGCTTCTTCTGGCCTCTTCTGGCCTCCGTGGGTATTGTAGGCACAGGTACAGTTATGTAAATCCATGTGAAACATTCACGCACACTAAAGTAAATTAAAAAAAATTTTTTTAAAAGAATAGCCCCTTGGGCTGGAGAGATGGGCTAGTGGTTAAGAGCGCCAACTGCTCTTGCAGAGGACCCAGGTTCAATCCCCAGCACCCACATGGCGGCTGAGAACCATCTTTAACTCCAGTTGCAGGGGAATCCGACACCCTCTTCTGACCTCTGTGGCTTTGCATGACACAGGTGCACAAACCTACATGCAGACAGTACATTTATACAAATAAAATAAATAAAATTAAAAAAAAANGAGTGTCCTTGGGATTTCCATGCCTACTGGTGAAGGTCATGGGACATTAACAACCCAGAGTGAAGTTCAATGAAGGTTAAGTCTTCTGGAAAATATGACCTGGGTCCCTGTGCCAGGAAAACAGAATCCAGGTGGTGGGGCGTGTGAAGGAGCAGCAAGCACATGCATGCGGTGACTGAAGCTCTCGTGTGCCCATTGTTGGTATTAACATCACAAAATTAAGGGAACAAACAGAACAGCAAGCTCCTCTTGGTTTGGCCAAGGGGTGAGAACGAGAGTTTGTTGTATATTTTTTTTTATTAGTTGGCTGATTTGTTTGAGCTTCCCACGCCCCCGCACTCTCCTCTCTCTATCCGCACCGCTTGGACACTTTTCTGAGGTGGTGTGAGGTGTCACCTTGCACCCGCATAAGACGAGACGAAATTAACCGCTTTGCGAGACGTTCATCGGTTGCTTGTTTACGTGCAGAGTTGTCTCTCTTTGCGTGGTGTTTGGAGACAGAATGTTCAGTGGAATTGAATTTGAGAAGAAAATAATGTAAAGTGAGTGCTATTAAGACTCAACGCCTGAGCAGTTGCTCATTTGGAGAAATGGAACAAAGCAAGAAACTTCACTTACGTAAGGGGTGGCTGCTTCTCTCAGGAGTTAGATGTTCATGGCTCTTAGCTAGTTAAAATGTGTGTTGTGTGTTGCAGGCTGCTGGCCAGAGTGGTGCAGCTTTGCCGGAGGCTGCGGTGCTGGTCCCATGGCTCTCATATGCAGGTTTGCCCTGTAACCTACTTCCTTCTTTCCTAAGTCCCTTTAATCCATTTGCCGAACATGCCCATCTCCCACCCTCTGGACCACGAGAGTAGTAGTTGTGTTGTCACATCTTTGGGGCCCTAGCGAGATCGTCTCGCTCTCTCGCTAGTTATTGAATTGATTGATCGTTTTAGAAGAGTGTTGCATACTAGGGAATACTTCACTTTGGGTGTTCGCCTGTGTTGTTATAGACTTTCTCGCTTTATTCTCTTTATTCTTTAAGCCTATATGGCTAGACGGAGGGCTTTACTCATGAGAGAGGTATCTGTGGTTTTGGTGCTCTCTGCAGAATACTCGGGCACAGTGTTAGTTTAAAAGCGCGTTTGAGGGACGCGCACGACGCTCTCACATCATGCGCTGTAGAGTTCACATAAAGCATCATACTTCATTGGGAGCGCTTTATTTTGCGCAATGCCACGATTAACTCTCAAAATGTATGTTGTTTACGATCAAGCGCTCGCTCGCGTATTGTAGAGCTTCAAAGCAGGTACATGTTATGTAAGATCCATTGTGAGCCCGGTGTTTTCACACAGAATTGCAGTTCACAACTAGATGTAAATGAAGGGAAGTCCCATAGGACCCAGATTCTCGCGCGTGCTAGGAAGAGTCGGGTGTGTTTAGGATATTTGAGGGTAAGCAAGGACCCAGTGCATACCAGCACCCACATAGGCGGCTGAGAACCAATATAACCCCAGTTGCAGGGGAATCCGAAACCCTCTTCTATCCTCTTGGTGGCTTTGCATGACAAGGAGGTGCACAAACCTACATGCAGACAGTATTACTACAAATAAAAATAAAATAAAATTAAAAAAAAAAATCTTTAAAAAAGAGGTGCTAGCCGGCCGCGTGGTGGGCGCACCGCCTTTTAATTCCCTAGCACTTGGGAGGCAGAGCAAGGCAGATCTTTTGTGAGTTCAAGGCCACCTGGTCTACAGAGTGAGTTCCAGGAAGCTGGGGCTACAGGGAGACCCTGTTCGAAAAGACAAAAAAAAAAAAAGAGTGTTGACTGCCTTCTTGCAGAGGACCCCGGGTTCAATTCCCAGCACCCACAAAGCGGCAGAGAACCATTTTTAACTCCAGTTCCAGGGTATATGACGCCCTCTTTTGACATCCGTGGCATTGCAAAACACAAGTGCATCCAATCTACATGCAGATAGTACACTCATTACACATAAAAAAATAATAAATTGGGCTGGAGAGATTACTCAGCTAGCGGTTAAGGGCACCGGACTGCTCTTGCAGAGGCCCCGGTTGATCCCCAGCCCCACATGGCCGCTAAGAACAGCCGTCTGTTACTCCGATTCCAGGAGAACTCCAGTTCCAGGGGCATCTGAGACCCTCTTCTGACCTCCGCGGCATTGCCACGACACGGGTGCAAAACAAACCTACATCAGACAGTACAATCATACAAATACAATAATAAAATTAAAAAAATAATAAAATTTAATTAAAGAAAGAATAGCCTCTTTTCTGGGGGCTGCAGAGATGGCTCAGCAGTTAACAGTACTGGCTGCTCTTGAAGAGGACTTGGGGATGAATCTCAGCACCCACATGGCAACTAAAAACTGTCTATAACTCCAGTTCCAGGGGATCCAACAGCCTCTTCGACCTTTGTGGGCATTGCACAACATGGGTGCATTTACACACATGCAGGCAATATACTTTATACACATAAAACAAAAATAATATCTAAAAATGTAAAAAGCCGACCATATGCTAAACCATAAAGCAAGTCTGAGCAAACGGTGCTGAAGTCACAGGGTGTGTTACCTGACCACAGTGATATGTTATAAATCAGATGCTCACGATGGAGCACAAGGGCTGCAGAAAAGCCAGGCAGCCCACTCCTTCCAGGAGGTCCTTGCTCCTCTGTTACCAGATAGCTACATCTGGGCTGAAACAGTTTCCTTGTTTTGCTCAAGCAAGCAGCTCCAGGATAAACGGGACCATGTGTTCCCAAGGACACTGTAGCTCAGATTGCATGGCTATGTATGCTGTCTTTATTTCCCACCCCTATATAATCTACCAACCATTCCCTGCCTCCCTTGCACAACTTTCATCCCTTGGCAAGGTTGGTGCTCCTCTGTGAGTAAATGCAGTTCAGTCTCCTGAAAGGTCTGGCTCTAGTAATTTACCTAAACTTTATTCTTTCTCTGTTCTTCTAAATCTAACAGTTCAGAGAAAATTCCCATTTGGTTGGAATTGAGAAATGCTTTTTTTAAAAATTTTATTTACTTTTTAATGTGTATGATGTATCTGTCTACATGCAGGTTTGTGCACCCATTTCGTGCAATGCCATCGGAGTCAGAAGAGGGTCTTGGATTCCCCTGGAAAACTGGAAGTCCAAAGAACGGTTCTTAGCTGCCATGTAGATAAGATATAAAGAAGGCTGGGCCGGGCATGGTGGTGCAGCCCTATAATCCCAGCACTTGGGAGGCCAGAGGCAAGGGCAGATCTCTGTGAGTTCAAGGCACAGCCTGGTCTACATAGTGAGTTCCAGGACATAGCTAGGGGAAGCTTACAGGATGACCCTGTCTCAAACAACCAAAGAAAAAAAAAAAGACCGGCTGGGATATAGCTTTATGGTAGAGTCCTTGCCTGGCCTGTGTGAGGCCCAGTCTGTTCCTACAGAAGAACTGAGCTTGGCTCCCAGCACTCACATCTGGTGGCTCAGTTTGCTGCCTGCAACTTCAGCTCCAGGGCCTCAATGCCCTCTTCTGGCTTCCACAGACAATGCACACACTTGTTAATAAGAAAGACAGATGGGGTCTGGAGAGCTGGCTGCATGTTTAAGAGCAACGACTGGCTCTTACAGAGGACCCAGTTCGATCCCAGCACCAACATGTTGGCTAAGATGTCCTTAAGCTGGGCCATGGTGGCACAGTTTGATCCTACATTGGGAGGCGAGGCAGGCTGGAGGATCTCTGCTGAGTTCAAAGGCCAGCCTTGTCTACACAGAGTGAGTTTCCAGGCAGCCTGGGGCTATAGTGGAGACCCTGTCTGCAAAAAGACAAAAAAAAACAACACACAACAACAAAAACCACAGATACCCCATGCCATAACATGAATTAGATAATAAAATAATTAAAATTTTTTTTGTCTTTTTGAGATAAAGGTCTTCCCCTGATGCCAGCTGCCTGGAAATTCACTATAGAGACCGAGGTGACTTTGTGTTTTTTAATTTGTTTGTTTTGTTTTGTTTTTGTATTTTTTGAGACAGGGTCCTCCCTTTAGTCCCAGCCTGGCCTGGGAGCTCACTCTGTAGATCAAGGCATGGCCTTTGAACTTGAAGAGATCCACCTACCTGCCTCAGCCTCCCAGTGCTGGGACTAAAAGCAATGTGCCACCACTCCTGGACTAAGATGGTTCTTAGTTGACATGTGGGTGCTAAGAACCAAACATGGGTCCCTTGCAGTGCAGTGCAAGTGCCCTCTTAACCACTGAGCCCATCTCTCTAGCCCAAATAAAAATAATAGTTTTTTTAAAATTCCACTCCACCTATGAATAGGCCATCCACTTCAGAAATATTAAAATTCACAATGCACAGTCCACTGGGTGGTCCCTGCCTTCAGGCAGCAGCCCACTCCAGTTTCCCCATTGATATCTAGGGACTGGCTGGGTGGGTATCCCCGTCCTCTGTCACCAGTCCACATCTGTCACAACCAAGGGCTGCGTGCTTCCCGTTTGAATAGAGGAATGGATAGAACAGGATATTCTTTTTTTGTTGTTGTTTTTTGGGTCTTTTTTTCGAGACAGGGTCTCTTCCCTGTTAGCCCCAGCTGGCCTGGACTCGTCTGTAGACCAGGCTGGCCTTGGCACTCACAGAGATCCGCTTGTTCCTTCTGCCTCCCAAGTGCTAGGATTAAAAGGAGTGTACCACCCCAAGCTCATCTGTTATTAATTTTAAAAAAATTTTTTTTAAAGAATAGTCCTTAGCTGAGCATGTGCACGCTTTTTAATCTAGCACTTGGGAGGCAGAGGCAGGCAGATCTCTGTGAGTTCAAGGCCAGCCTGGTCTACAGAGCGAGTTCCAGGCCAGCTGGGGCTACAGGAGACAAAAAAAAAAAAAGACAAAAAAAATTGTAAGAGATTGAAGCAACTGAAGTGCCTCTCATTTATACAATGGAGTCCTAATCAGAAGTAAAGAAAGATGAAATCTCCCAATTTGCAGATCAATGGATGGAGCTAGAACTGTTATACTGAGTGGAGTAACACAGACTCAGGGAAACAAATGATGCATGTTCTCCTTCATCTTGGATCCTAGCATTAAATCCTTATATTATGTGTATTGTATTCTTTTTTTTTTTTTTGGTCTTTCGAAGCAGGGTTCCTTTAGTCAAGTTGGCCTTGGAGCTCCATAATGTAGACCATGCTGTCATTCAACTCATAGAGATCCAACTTCCTCTGCTCCCAAGGGCTGGGATTAAAAGGCATGCACTACCATGCCCGCGCATGATATGTATTCTGATGTACTGCGAAACGCAGGGAAAATGGAAAGGAACCAGGGAGATAAAGGAAAAGAAGAACCTGAGCAAGAACAGTAGGAGACAGGAGTTACTAAGGGAGGAATGGGGGAAATGGGCATGCTAAATAGTGATGACACGGAGGGAGGGTTAGACAGGGAGAGAGAGAGTATACATATGCCTGGCAAAGTTGTAAAAATCGAGAACATATTAGTCAACAACTACGGACAAATTATACACCCATGAATTTTCTTTACTTGAGTCCATGTGCATAAAGGCTACATAACAAGACGGTGCCAGACAGGAGAAACATTTCTTTGAGTTATTGGCCGGGGTAGTCCCAGAGACTTCCAAATTAACACAGGCTATTGCCACAGCCTTGATTGCTTCCAAGAACTTGAAGGTTTAAGCCCTTCTGCTGAACACAGGACATACTTTAGACACAGGGTTTGGAACAATGGAGCTGAAACCTGGAAGCCACCTTCCCCTGAAGGCTAGCTCTCTGGCTTTGGAGAGCACTGCGGTAGCTGCTAAGGGAGATCACCAATTGATGGTCCCACCCAGCTTCAAGGCCAAATACCACATCAGTGATGGGCACAATAAATGACATTGGTACAGTAGGGGCACTTTTTTGGAGGGGTGGTAATTGGACAGCTACCTAATTGGACTTAAGCCACTCGATGGGAAGAAACTCATGTTGGTACTGTAAACAGCCAAATACACATGCTGGAGAGGTCATGGGATCTTAGAGAAAAGCCAAAGGCTGTCACATCCCTAGATACATGTAAGACAGATGTTATTTCTTAATGCTTTGTCCTTTTATTTATCCCTCCTTTTCTTTTTATATATTTATTTTTATTATTTTTATATTATTGGTTTTTCTCGAGTGTTAATGTTATCTTTTTTTTTTATTCTCTTTTGTTTTTTCCAACCAATTCCACTTTTTTTATATCTTCTTGTCTCTCTTTATGTTTTATTATCATTTCGCTTCTTTAGGGCTTTTATCTATCCTATCTTGTTTTTATTTTTATTTATTTGTTTTGTATATTGCTTATCCTCTCGTGACGAGTAAGTCTAGTTTGAGACACGTTCAGTTCTTTCCTGAAAGTTATGCTTCTATGTAAAATTACCTAAACTACTAATCAATATCTTCTCTAGTTCTTTTTCCCTACAAAATCTCTCAAATACCTTAGTTCATGAGAACAATAATCCCATTGGTTGGAATTGAGAAAATGCTTTATTTTTAAAAAATCCTATTATTACTTTTTACATTAGCAGTCTAAATTCATTGGTATTGAATTGTTAACTGTCTACATGCATGGTTGATGCACCCATTCTTCTGTCTTTCTTGTGCATATGCCTTCGAGGTTCAGATTAAGAGTCGCAGGGTTTCTTGGGAATATCCCCTTGGAACTGAGATCAAATGACGTCTTCATTATTTACTGTACAAACTTACCGCTGCCGATTGTTTTAAAAATAAAGAAATATAAAAAAAGGTAAGGTTCTGGGGCCGGGGCAGTACAAAGTGTGGGCATGCCTATTAATCCCAAGCAACTTAATAATCGATTGGGCGAGCATAAGGCAGAGGCAGGCAGATCTCTGTGAGTTCAAAGGCCAGCCTGGTCTACATAGTGAGGTCCAGGAACAGCACGGGATGTCTACAAGGAGGACCCTGTCTCAAAAAGACAAAGAAAAAAAAAAAAAAAAAAGAAGGCTGGAATATAGCTTTTAGAGTACCTTGACTGGCCTGTGTGAGGCCCAGTCTGTTCCTACAGAAGAACTGAGCTTGGCTCCCAGCACTCACACTGGTGGCTCACAGCTGCCTGCAACTTTCAGCTCCAGGGCCTCAATGCCCTCTTCTGGCTTCCACAGACACTGCAATCACTTGTATATGAAAAGACATGATGGGGCTGGAGAGCTGGCTCAGTGGTTAAGAGCACGACTGCTCTTACAGAGGACCTTGGTTCGATTCCACAGCAGCCACATGGTGGCTAAGAATGTTTTTTAAAATCTGGGCATGGTGGTGACACAGTCTTTGAATCCTATCATTGGGAGGCAGAGGCAGGTGGATCTCTGTGAGTCAAAACAAGGCCACCAGGCCTTCGTCTACAGAGGGTTCCAGTGGCAGCCGGGCTATAGTGAGACCCGTGTCTCAAAAGACAAAAAAAAAACAACAACAAACAACAACAAAAACCACAGATTACCCATGCATAAACATAATTAGAAATAATAAAATAAATTTTTTTTGGTTTTTTGAGACAGGTCTCCCTGTAGCCCCAGCTGGCCTGGAATTCACTTTAGAGACCAGGTGACTTTGTATTGTTTTTATTGTTGTTGTTTTTGTCTTTTGTATATTTTGAACAGACGAGTCGGTCTCCCTTTAGTCCCAGCTGGCCTGGAGCTCACTCTGAGATCAGGCCAGGCCCCTTGACTTGAAGAGATCCCCTACCTCTCTCTCCCTCAGCTGCCGGTGATAAAGGCTCAGTGCCACCACTCCTGGCACTAAAGATGGTTCTTAGTTGCCATGTGGGTGCTGGGAATCAAACCTGGGTCCTCTGCAAGTGCAGTCAGTGCTCTTAACCACTGAGCCATCTCTCTAGCCCCAATAAAATAAATAGTTTTTTAAAATTCCACTCCACCTATGAATAGGCCATCCACTTCAGAAATATTAAAATTCACAATGCACAGTCCACTGGGTGGTCCCTGCCTTCAGGCAGCAGCCCACTCCAGTTACCCCATTGATATCTAGGGACTGGCTGGGTGGGTATCCCCGTCCTCTGTCACCAGTCCACATCTGTCACAACCAAGGGCTGCGTGCTCAGTTGAAGAGGATGGAATAGAAAAGGGATATTCCTTTTTTTGTTGTTGTTTTTGGGTCTTTTCGAGACAGGGTCTCCCTGTAGCCCCAGCTGGCCTGGAACTCGCTCTGTAGACCAGGCTGGCCTTGCACTCACAGAGATCCGCTTGCCTCTGCCTCCCAAGTGCTAGGATTAAAGGCGTGCGCCACCACACACAGCTCATCTGTTATATTTAAAAAAAAAATTTTTTTTAAAGAATACGTCCTTAAGCTGAGCATGGTGACACACGCTTTTAATTCCTAGCACTTGGGAGGCAAGGCAGGCAGATCCTGTGAGTTCCAAGGCCAAGCCTGGTCTACAGGATGCGAGTTCCAGGCAGCTGGGGCACAGGGAGACAACAAAAAAAAAAAAAAAGACAAAAAAAATTGTAAGAGATTGAAGCAACTGAAGTGCCTCTCATTTATACAATGGAGTCCTAATCAGAAGTAAAGAAAGATGAAATCATCCAATTTGCAGATAAATGGGTGGAGCTAGAAACTGTTATACTGAGTGGAGTAACACAGACTCAGGAAAACAAATGATGCATGTTCTCCCTCATTTGTGGATCCTAGCATTAAATCCTTATATATGTGTATGTATTCTTTTTTTTTTTTTGGTCTTTTCGAAGCAGGGTCTCCCTTTAGTCACAGTTGGCCTGGAGCTCCATATGGAGACCAGGCTGGCCTTCAACTCACAGAGATCCACCTGCCTCTGCCTCCCAAGGGCTGGGATTAAAGGCATGCACTACCATGCCCGGCATGAGTATGTATTCTGATGTAACTGCAGGAACCAGGGAAATGGAAAGGAACCAGGGAGATAAAGGAAAAGAAAGAACCTGAGCAAGAACAGTAGGAGACAGGAGTTACTAAGGGAGGAATGGGGGAAATGGGCATGCTAAATAGTGATGACACGGAGGGAGGGTTAGACAGGGAGAGAGGAGAGATACATAATGCCTGGCAAGTGTAAGAAATAGAGAATCATATTAGTCCAACAAACCTACGGACAAATTACACCCATAATTTCTCTACTTGAGTCCATGTGCATAAAGGCTACATAACAAGAAACGGTCCCAGACAGGAGAAACATTTCTTTGAGTTATTGGCCGGGGTAGTCCAAGAGACTCCCAAAATTACACAGGCTATTGCCACAGCCCTTGATTGCTTCCAAGAATGTGAAGGTTAAGCCCTTCTGCTGAACACAGGACATACTTTAGACACAGGGTTTGGAACAATGGAGCTGAAACCTGGAAGCCACTTCCCCTGAAGGCTAGCTCTCATGGCTTTGGAGAGCACTGCGGTAGCTGCTAAGGGAGATCACCAATTGATGGTCCACCCCAGCTTCAAGGCCAAATAACCACATCAGTGATGGGCACAATAAATGACATTGGTACAGTAGGGGCACTTTTTTGGAGGGGTGGTAATTGACAGCTACCTAATTGGACTTAAAGCCCACTCGATGGGAAGAAACTCATGTGTGGTACTGTAAACAGCCAAATACACATGGCTGGAGAGGTCATGGATCTTAGGAAAAAGCCCAAGGCTGTCACATCCCTAGACAGATGTAAGACAGATGTATTTCTTATTATTTTTTATTGTATGAGTGTACTGTCTGCATGTAGGTTGGTGCACCCATGTCATGCAATGCCACAGAGGTCAGAAGAGGGCATTGGATACCCCTGGAACTGGAGTTAATGACGGTTCTTAGCTGCCATGTGGGTGCTGGGAATCAAACCCAGGTCCTCTGCAAGAGCAGTCAGCACTCATAACCGTTGACTCCAGCCCCCACCCCCTTTATTTTGGTCTTTTTGAGACAGGGTCTCCTTTTAGTCCTAGCTGGCCTGGAGCTTGCTCTGTAGATCAGGCTGGTGTTGAATTCACAGAGATCTGCCTGCCTCTGCCTCCCAAATGCTAGGATTAAAGGAATGCCCCACCACGCCTGGCCCATATCCTTATTTTTTTCTTTATATATATATATATATATATATATATATATATATATATATATATATACAAAATTTTTATATAAAAAAATATATATAAAAAAAAAAAAAAAAAAAA
>VZQC01014308.1:4726641-5070216 GCA_009823505.1 Rhizomys pruinosus
CGGCATTGCACGACACGGGTGCACAGACCTGCATGCAGACAGTACATTGATATACATGCCGAAATAAATAAAATAAAATAAAAAATTAAAAAAAAAAAAAAGAAAAATGAAATTGAACCCATACCTCTTGGCCTGTACAAAAGTCAACTCTGGATAGATCAAAGACCTCAATGTGAAACCCCAAACTCTGAAGGCAATAGAAGAAAAAGTTGGCAGCAGACTACAAGACATAGGCGTAGGAAAAGACTTCCTAAATCAGACAGCAGCTGCATAAGAATTAAGGTCGACAATTGACAAATGGGACCTCATTAAACTCAAAAGCTTCTGTACATCAAAAGAAACAATCAAGGAAGTGAAGAGAAATGCCACAGAGTGGGAGGAAACCTTCAGTGCAGAAACATCTGACAAAGCATTGATTTCCAGAATATATAAACTACTCAAAAAACAAAGAAGAAAGAAAACAAATGACCCACTCAATAGATGGAGCAAAGACCTGAACAGAGACTTCACAGTGAGGAATTAGAGATGGCTGAGAAACACCTTAAGAAGTGTTCAACATCACTAATCATTAAGGAAATGCAAATCAAAACCACTTTAAGATATCATCTTACTCCATTAAGATTGGCTAGGATCAAGAAAACAAATGATACCAAGTGCTGGAGAGGTTGTGGGGAAATGGGAACACTCATCCACAGATGAACACAGATGAACGATGTCATGGCAGAGTTAGGCAAAGAACACCCACAAGTTTCATTTGTCAAGTTGGAAGCTGAAGCTGTTCCTGAAGTATCTGAAAAATTTGAAATTTGTTCTGTCCCCACCTTTCTGTTCTTCAAGAATTCTCAAAAAATTGACCAGTTAGATGGTGCACATGCCCCAGAGTTGACCAAAAAAGTTCAGCGACATGTGTCCAGCGGCTCCTTCCCACCCAGTGCTAATGAGCATGTTAAAGAAGATCTTAACCTTCGCCTGAAGAAGTTAACTCATGCTGTCCCCTGCATGTTGTTCATGAAGGGAACACCTCAAGAGCCATGTGGTTTTAGCAAACAGATGGTGGAAATTCTTCACAAACATAATATTCAGTTTAGCAGCTTTGATATCTTCTCAGATGAAGAAGTTCAACAGGGGCTCAAAACCTACCCCAACTGGCCCACCTACCCTCAGCTCTATGTTTCTGGAGAGCTCATTGGAGGACTTGACATAATTAAGGAGCTGGAAGCATCAGAACTAGATACAATTTGTCCTAAAACTCCCACATTAGAGGAGAGTCTCAAAGTGCTGACCAATCAAGCTTCAGTGATGCTCTTTATGAAAGGAAGCAAACAGGAAGCAAAATGTGGATTCAGCAAATAAATTCTGGAAATACTGAACAGTACTGGTGTGAGCTATGAGACCTTTGATATCCTGGAGGACGAGGAGGTGAGACAGGGGTTAAAAGCCTTTTCAAGCTGTGCGTGGTGGCGCACGCCTTTAATCCTAGCACTTGGGAGGCAGAGGCAGGCGGATCTTTCTGAGTTCAAGGCCGGCCTGGTCTACAGAGTGAGTTCCAGGACAGCTGGGGCTACAGGGAGACCCTGTCTCAAAAAAGACCAAAAAAAAAAAGCCTTCTCAAATTGGCCAACCTATCCTCAGCTGTATGTGAAAGGGGAGTTTGTAGGAGGCCTGGACATTGTTAAGGAATTGAAAGAAAATGGTGAATTGCTGCCTATACTGAGAGGAGAAAATTAATGTTAAATATGGTGTGCAAAGATTGCAAGAATATTTAATTCCAGTGGAGCAATCGATTGGGTCCTGAGACGTGGACTAGGAACGGAAGTGCTTCCTACCCAGATGTGCTTTGTGGAGCTCACAAGGCTGGGCTAAATAAATGTATGTTATGTTTTTCCACCAAAAATAAGAAAAAAAAAACTTCACCTACTAGGGCTCAGGGCTCATTGCAGAAGAGAGGGCGGAAAGATTTTAAGAGCCAGGGAGGAGGTGCAGGACCATATGGAAATAGAGTCCTACAAGCTCCTGGGACCTTGCTCATATGAACCTACAGCGGTGGTGTCAGCATGCACAAGACCCATGCAAACTCAAGCAGACTGGAAATGAGCAACAAGCCCCAATCTTAGTCGAAGAATTATTGGCAGCTTATTGCTGCTGGGTGAGGAAGAGCTGATCTTAAATGAAAGGACTCTAGATAGGCTGACTAGGCTCCAGTGGATGAATGTGCCTTGAGGAATGTCTGGGGACAGTAACATGACATGATAGGCCCTAACAAAAGTGACAGAATGCATGAACTCCAGGTGGGGGGGGGGCTAGGGGAAGGTGTCAGTGAAGAAGGGGTATAAAATTTATTAAGATGTTCTGTATGAAACACTCATCAGTAACCCAAATAAACTTGTTGTTTACCAAGTTGGACTTCAGTGGTATCCTTACTTTATCTGTCACTATTTCCTGTCTGGGGTGAATGTTTATGTTTCCGCAGGAACAGTGTCACACAACATTGTCTTCCTTTTCTTGCCTCTTTCTTTGGGTTAAGTAATTATCGCATCATTTTTTCCTTTTTATTATTTTGCTAGTGAACTTTTTAAAAGGGTTTTGCCATTTTGCCCAGGCTAGTCTCCTAACTCATGAGCTCAGGCAATCTGCCCACCTCAGCTTCCCAATTAGCAAGGACTACAGATGTGCAGCACCACTAACATTAACTTTGCTTGTTTCTTTATGAGACAGAGTCTTACTCTGTAGCTCTGGCTGGCCTGAAATTTACTGTGTGGTACTATGTAGCCCAGACTGGCCTTGAACTTGTGGTAATCCTCCAGCCTCAACTTTCCAGATAGGGACTATAGGCTTGTGCCATCATGCCCGGCCTCACTGTTCTGTTAACTAATTGTCTGATTGTTACTAGTGAACATGGAGATTGTCGCACTTGGCTATTGACATCTAACGTAGTGCTTTTATAATCTCTGAGCAATGTGATCTATAGCCATTTACTTGCTTATAGCTCTGGATTCTGTTGGCTTTGCTGGGTACCTTACTCTGAGTACACATCACTTCCTATGAGACCCAGGGGGTAGGTCTGTGCACTGTGTCCCCAGTCCCTAGTAGGTCTGCTAGCTGTGTCCCTGGCCCCCAGGCTGGGTCTCTTCTCTCCATAATCCCCTGAACTTCAGAACATCTGACACCATTTTCCTCCCATTTTGGCAGAGCCTGTGGCCAGAGATAAAAAGCAACTGAACTGGGCTGGAGGGATGGCCTAGCGGTTAAGAGCGCCGACGCTCTTGCAGAGGACCCGGGTTCGATCCCCAGCACCCACATGGCGGCTGAGAACCGTCTGTAACTCCAATTCCAGGAGAACTCCAGTTCCAGGGGAATCCGAGACCCTCTTCTGAACTCCGCGGCATTGCACGACACGGGTGCACAGACCTACATGCAGACAGTACATTCGTACACATACAGAAATAAAAAATAAAAAAATAATAAATAAAAAAAAAAATCCAAATTCCTAGGGGGTTTCTCCCAAAGTGAAAATTGATAGTAGAACTCCTAATACGTAAGTGGTAATAGGTGAGATCTCTGGGAAAAAAAAAACAATGACCTTCTGCTGTCATTGTAGGTGAGATCTCTGGGAAAAAAAAAAAAAAAAAAAAAAAAAAAAAAAGCAACTGAACTGCAACCTCAGTGGGTTGTGGCAGGCTCAGACACCTGTGTAAGCAACCCCAACCGAGGCCTGGAATGTTCCACCACCTTCAGTGCTCTGGAGTCAGCTCCTATCCTTTTCTGTCACTGCAGGGGAGTTCGCAAACTGTAAATGGAATCACATGTCTTGCTCCCTGTGGTTGCCTGAGGTCAAGGGACAGTGGTGTCTACCTCTTCCCAGGCTTCTCTCAGCTAGGAGTGAGTGGAGTCCATTGTAGAAAAGGCAGCAGTGGTCCTGATGGGACTCTGTTCTCTCGTTCTTGTGCCAAGGCAGAGCTATGGGCAACAGAGGGCTGGGACAGCAGGGCCACTTTGGAGAGTCCTCCACTGGCCTTTGATTTGATTTTCTGGCCAGGGGCACTAAAGTGGAACATATCAGAAGTCAATAACTTCTAGTACCTTGCAGGGTTGAGCCCTTCTCCCTTCTGGGCCAGGCTTGGACTCCATGGGCCCCCAGCTCTAACCATGCAAGACTCCCTGCCCCAGGCCAGCTAATCCCCACTCTGGGTCCTGTCTTATGTGTGCCTATGTTCTTGTCACATGACACTTTGCATGTGGGTATGCATGTATGTGTGTGCATGTAGTGTGTTCATGTGTATACGTATTTTCATTGCACACTTAAGCATATGCACCCACGCGTATATGTGCATGTACCACATAGCTGTGTATATGTACGACACAGCTTTGTGGTGTATGCATGGATGTATGTATGTACATGTGCATGTGCACAACTGTATTATATAGATGTATTCATGTGTATGTGTGTGCATTGCACACTTCTGTGTGTGCATAAACTTTTTTTCCTGGCAGTCTCAGAGAGGGGCATGGGTTGATCTCATAGTCATGAGACTCAAACAAAAGATGGTGATCGTTGCTCATCATCGACTAAACTTCTGTGTATTCATGTGTATTGGATACATATGAGGGGTGTGAATACACGCTGTATACTTGTGTGTATGCTTGGACATGTTTGTGTGAATACACATGTGCATCACACACTTGTGCATGTACAGGCCTGCACAGAGGAGGTGGAGACTCTGCCCACCTCCCTCATAGTTTGGGAAGGAAGGTGAGTCTTACATGTGCCCTGTCCTCTCCTTCCCCAACAAGCCAGCCCCATGGCTGCCTGAGCCCATGTTCCTTACCCCTCATAGTTTCCTCCCCTCAACAGCCCCGACTGTTCCTGATGTCCATGGCAGCCCCAGCTTCTCTCCAGTGTCTCTGGCCAAGCCCTAGCAAACTCAGATCCAAACAGATGGCAGAATCCTGAGACCTTGCAAGCTGGGCCCCAGTCCGTAGGAGTACCTCTCCTCGCTTATCCTGGACTGTCTAGTCGGGGCCGAGGAGGGCTTCTCTGACGTAGGCTGCCCAGCTTGGCCATCTAGACACAGTCTTGTCCTCTGTGCATCTTGATCCTTCAGGAGTCCTGACAGCCAGGAACCCTGGGGACATAGTTCTAGGACAGGGACAGAGGCCAAGCAGGCCTCAGCTCACTTTTTTCTTTTTATCCAGTCTAAGAAACCCATTCTTCCAACCACACACCTACCCACTCACCCATCATCCTTCACCTACCTACCCACCCGTGTAGCCATGCATCACCCAGCCACCCGTCCATCCATGCATCACCCAGCAATCTGTCCATCCATGCATCACCCAGCCACCCGTCCATCCAGGCATCACCCATCTACCTGTCTATCCATGCATCACCCATCCACCCATCCATCCATGCATCACCCAGCCACCCATCCATCCATGCATCACCCAGCCATCCGTCCATCCATACATCATCCAGCCGCCTGTCCATCCATGCATCATCCAGTCACCTGTGGATCTATGCTTTATTCAGCCACCTGTCCATCCATGCATCCCCCAGCCACCTGTCCATCCATGCATCCCCCAGCCACCCGTCCATCCATGCATCCCCCAGCCACCTGTCCATCCATGCATCACCCAGCCGCCTCTCCATCCATGCATCATCCAGTCACCTGTGGATCTATGCTTTATTCAGCCATCCATCTCTCCCCCAGTCCAATTGCCTAGCAAGACAGGCTTTGTTACCTTCTCTGTGACAGGTGCCATCTTGGAATCTGGTATACAATTAAGGATAAAAGAGATCCTGTTTCTCTTGTGGAGTTTGTAATGGAGGTCAGATACAGAACAGAATGCTGAACTGAGGCACAAGGCACCACCCATGGTGTTGCTTGAGACCAGCATGGGGGCTGGTCTGAATGAAGTCATTAGCAAAGTTTTAGGGACTAGAATGTGCTTGGTTTCTGCTCAGCCTGCCCAACAGGAAGTATGCCCAAGGCCATACAGCACTGCCTAGGGGTGGAAATGTCTACATTCAGAGATTCTAACCATCCCGACTCCTGAGCTGTAGAGTATGCTAGGAGGGTGAAGGTTAAGTCTGGTAGGCTATTCCCGACTCCTGAGCTGTAGAGTATGCTAGGAGGGTGAAGGTTAAGTCTGGTAGGCTATTTGTGCACACTTTTCTGCAAGGCCACAGGCTGTGGGGTTATCTCCATGACTGTTGCTGGGTCATGATCTGCTCTGCCTCCCTGTGCACAGTGGGGCTTAGACAGATGTGACTGGGGAGGGCTGCTTTTGTGGGCTGGGCAGGATGGGACCGGTGTGCTGACGGTCTCCTCACAGGTGTATATGTTGGGGAATGGTATTCAGGTTCTGGGCCCGTGGCTTTGGCCCTCTTTGGCTCCATTTCTGAACAGTTTCTCTAGAATGGAGCTCTGGCCTGGAGCTCCTTGACCTCAAATCCCACAGGCGGAAGATGTGCCCTTTCCAGCCTGGGGCAGCAGCATCAGAACCTCCTACTGCTCTGGGTCCCTGACTGTTTCTGCATACGCCGAATGGGATCCGGTGTGCCACAGGCATGCCTTAGCCCAGCAGCACCCCGTCATAGCAGCTCCAGAGCTCTGCCAGTGCAGTGTGGCCTGTGTCCTCGCACAGGTAGGTCTCAGTGGAGGAACGGAGTCTGGGGGTTGAGACACCAGTTTGGGGGTGCTCAGAGGAAGAGCCATCATGGCCTTGCAGGATCATTGGGACCCTGTGTTCTTGCCTCTTACCCACCCCAAGGTCACATTATCATACTTGGAGGTCCCAGGCAGTATGTTTATTCTTGTTGAGAGCAGAGGCAGGGTGAGGCTGGACTGGCAGGAGCCACTTCATCCTCTCAGCAGATATCTGGATCTGGTAACCAGTCTAATGGTGTGGGAGAAAGAATTGGGATGGAGGTTAAGGAAAGGAAGTAGAAGGCCAGAACTGGGGAAAGGTTCAGGAGGGATAAAAGCAGGGGGTAGGCAGGCGGCTTGGAGGTAGGACAGGAGGAAGAAGAAACCAGAACGGGCTCAGGGGAGGGTCTAAGGGACAGGACCCTCGGGGTGCAGCTCTGTCACCAGTACGGGCTCATCTAGAAGGGGCTCAGGGGAGGGTCTAAGGGACAGGACCCTCGGGGTGCAGCTCTGTCACCAGTACGGGCTCATCCAGAAGGGGCTCAGGGGAGGGTCTAAGGGACAGGACCCTCGGGGTGCAGCTCTGTCACCACTACGTGCTCATCCAGAAGGGGCTCAGGGGAGGGTCTAAGGGACAGGACCCTCGGGGTGCAGCTCTGTCACCACTACGTGCTCATCCAGAAGGGGCTCAGGGGAGGGTCTAAGGGACAGGACCCTCGGGGTGCAGCTCTGTCACCACTACGTGCTCATCCAGAAGGGGCTCAGGGGAGGGTCTAAGGGACAGGACCCTCGGGGTGCAGCTCTGTCACCACTACGTGCTCATCCAGAAGGGGCTCAGGGGAGGGTCTAAGGGACAGGACCCTCGGGGTGCAGCTCTGTCACCACTACGTGCTCACCCAGAAGCTCCTGAACAACCTGCCTGTCCCCATAGGCTCCCAGGCAGATCTAGTGGCCTTGTGTGGTGAGTGTGAAGGTTAGTACAAACATACATGTTATCCTGTGTATTGTGTGCTGTGAGCCAGATACAGTGATGTAGGCCTGAAATCCCAGTACCCAGGAGGTTAAAGCAAGAGAGCCTTGTGTCCCAGCACTGTATAGCAAGATCCTATCTCAAAATAAAGAATGTACAAGGTGAGAATGCACATGAGTGTGAACATGTGTGTGAGCATGTGCCTGTCTGCATGCTTCTGGGCACACACCTGGGTGTGTGCATTTGGTTGGGCAGGTGTGTGTGTAATGCCTGTAGGCATTGGAGGGGCCTAATGGAAAAGGTCCCTGAAGGAAGAGGAGGTCTGGGGGACGAGGAGCTCAGCCCTGAAGCCCCTTGGCCCTGGGTTCTCAGGGACCCTCCTGGCAGGGACAGGATGTCCAAGTTTGTAGACTTAGCTGGATTAGCTCCAGTCCCCTGTGAACAGGGCACCAGAGTGGAAAAGAGAGGCCCAGGAAGGGGGAATCCAGTGTGGGGAGGGGGGGGGCCATTACCAATTACATCAGGAAACACGAAGTTTTTCTCTGTGAGGTTCTGGGTTTCGGTCAGGCAGATGAACCTTTCCATTGTCCTGGGAGGCAGCTTCCAACCTCTTCCTGTGGCAGGAGGAACACAGCATGGCTCTCAGCACCTGGAGGTGGTGAAGCGTCTGCCTCTAGCCTGTCCCAAACTCTGGAAGGACCTCCCCCAACTAGGGTCCCACATAGTGCCCAGGGAGGTGGAGTCTTACCCAGAAGGCTGAACCTGATGACAGTCTGGCTTCTGGTTTGTCTGATGGACAGCATCAGGGTGAACTTGGTATAGTCTATGTCTACCACCTGCACATTTTTGCTGTCTACCCCAGGCCCTGACCCTGATGGATACACACATTAAGGTCCCCAAGCAGCTGTGGCCCTTCTACCCAGGTCACTCTCACCTCTGTGATCCACAGTGAACTGTCCAGGCTTGGTCGCTGGGATCAGCACGTAAGACCACGTGTCACAGCGCTTGCCCCTGTGGGAGTGGATGGGCGGGGGCAGAGTGCTCAGGAAGTCAGCAAGACCCATCCAGATGGACCACAGAAAATCCAGCCATTCGTTTGGAGGGACCTGTGGCCTGGAAGGACACAGGGGACTGGAGCCTCCCCTCCTTCCAAAGCCTCAGCCCTGGGGCCCTTCCAGCTGCTCTGTGCCCTTCTTAGGGGGTCCTATTTAGCCTAGCACAGGACCTCAGATCCACATGGATGCACAATGGCCGAGAGAAGGTGGCTCTAGCAGCCAGCCTCCTCTCTGGTGCATAAGCCACCAAACCCCAGAAAGGGCCAAGGACAGACTTCAGCTTAGGGCTTCTGAGAAACAAGAACCTGCCCAACAAAGATCAGGCCAGGTCAGGCAGAAGCAAGACGGAGACAGGGAAATGAGGCCCTGACCACAGTGTTCAAGCCTCTGGGTGTGGAGGTACCTGAAACATATTAGCCTTCCACCCCCAGACTGAGCCACCGGATGCCTCGCCTCTTGCATACAGCCTGCCAGCTGCATTGGGCCTTGGCAATGGTCATTAAACGGGCCATCCTAGACAGAGGACTCTTGACATGGTTCCTCAGCCCACAATGTGGCTGGGCCCTGTAAGTCCTGGGTCCTCGACAACTTGGACAGCAGGGACATACCACTCACCGAGTCATGGAGTTGGTCACCTGAATGTAGTTTTCATTTTTTTTTAATTTTATTTATTTTTGTATGTGTATGAATGTACTGTCTGCATGCAGGTCTGTGCACCCGTGTTGTGCAATGCCACGGAGGTCAGAAGAGGGCATCAGATTCCCCTGGAACTGGAGTTCTCCTGGAATTGGAGTTACAGACGGTTCTTAGCCACCATGTGGGTGCTGGGGATGGAACCTGGGTCCTCTGCAAGAGCAGTCGGTGCTCTTAACCGCTAGGCTATCTCTCCAGCCCATAGTTTTTTTTTTAGCTCAAACACTGTGATGAAGGGATTCATCAAGACCCGGTCAGTCGTCTTGTAGGCGTTGCCTTCTAAGCCGAAGACGAACCGCTCCCCCTGGAACTGCATGGCTGGTGGTAGGCATGGCCAGCCCGTTCCTATCTCACCCTTGACAGCCCACAGGCAACTAGGACCCCTCCCCAGTTGGTAGCCCCAGGCCAGGCTATGTCAACGATGTTGGCAGGCACGGAATGGCCCCAGTCAGTACCCAGGTGGCCTTCCCAAGCCTCTGTTTGTCTACCTTTACAGAGGGAATGACCTGGCAGGGTCTTTTTCTGTTGGAGGCTAGGGGCTCTCCCAGGGACCCTGAGAGAAGAGCTGAACCCTGGTCAGAGTAGGGCCTACCCTGGCCTCCCTGAGACATGCCCATAGGCCTGTCCTCTGTAACCCTGGTCAGCTTCATTCTTCTTCTCAGTTGGAGACCCCATACCTGGTCACCTTGGAAGCTTGTCAGCTCAGGAGAGCCTGGCAGCATCGTTGGGCTCTGCCCCTCCAGCATTTGAGGTAAGGTGAGAGTCAGCCAAAGAACCCACCACAGGCCCATGTCAGCAACTACCAGGTCCTAGAGGGACAGAGCCTGCCCAAGGAGTAGCTGATGCAAAGCCTGGTCAGAAACCTGATTCTTCAGGGCCTACCTGGACAGTGCCCCTCCCTAGGGAGCATGGCAGGACAGGAGGGTGTGGAGGGAGGCAGGACAGAGTCTCTTGGGTTCCATACAAAACAGAGAACGCCTGCTGGGCCCACCTTGTACCTCTGAGCATGTGCTCTAAGTGTCTACATGAGGGAGTCAGACCCCCTGTCCATTCCTGCCCTATTGGCCCTTCATTCCAAAGAACAATCTGTCCCAAGCAGGAATCATGACTGTCCCTAAACTCCACAGCTTCTCTGCCTGCAGGCAACTCCATGGCTCCTCATGTGTTAAAGCCAGAGTGGGAGTCAGTACTGGCCGTCCAGTGTCAGGAGAGTACAGAGCTGGTTGGTGGGGGTGGGGCCAGGTGAGGACTGCTGGGGGTATTTTAAAGGACCTGCCATCCCCTCTGGGGGCAGGACATTTAGGAGCCTATAGGAGTCAAGTGCTATGGAAGCAAGGTCCTATAGGAGTGGGCTCCCTTTAGGATCAGACTCTGGGGGTGGGTTTTTATGGGAAGAGATCCTAGGCTTGCAAGGTGTGATAGGAGCCGGCTGTTAAGAAGGATCTCTTGCCGGGCGTGGTGGCACACGCCTTTAATCCTAGCACTTGGGAGGCAGAGGCAGGCGGATCTTTGTGAGTTCAAGGCCAGCCTGGTCTATAGAGTGAGTTCCAGAACAGCTGGGGCTACAGGGAAAACCCACTGTCTCCGTCAAAAAGGAACAAAAAAAAAAAAAAAAAAAAAAAAAAAAAAAAAGAAGAAGGATCTCAGGTCCCAAAGCCCTGAGGGGTGAGGTTGTGATCTCCAGTCATCCTAGTTTAGGCTCACAGGTGTGCATGCCTTGCTCGACCGGTGCCTAGAAGCCCAGGTTAGCCCAAGACTCCTTCTTGTTTGTCCCACTCTCCTATCTCAACTTTGTAGTCAGAAGTGCTTTCACTGCTCTCCTGAGAGCTTTTACTGGAAGTTTAGTGTTTGAAATTCACACAGAATTTACATATAAGTGCTCAAGGGTCGCAAAACGCATACAAATTTCCTTGTCCTTATTATAAGAAAACAGTACAGCCTGCTCAAGGCTAAGAAACCTCCCTTGAGGCATTCACCAACCCGTTCCCAGCATTCTAGAAACACACGCTTTATAGGTCTTACCCCCCCCCCCAGCATCCTGGGAGGAGCCACTCCCCCCCACGTCTGTTAACCCTTAAGTGTCCTTAAGGGACAAAGGGGGGCCGGGAGGAAGGCAACACACAGGCAGCTGGCCCAGTAACTGCCTGAGCTTCCTGAAGAAGGTTCAGAGCCACTTCTGCCTGTTCCCTGTGCTATGTATCTGCAAGGACAGCCAGGCCATTGCAGGCTCCTCCCAAGCAGGGACCTTGGTGGACCAGGTAAAAAAGGGAACTGGTCTTCCACAGATGGGTCCGTAGGAGTGTATGGAGCATTCTCCCACCACGGGTTGGAGGCTGTTGTAACAACACACCCCACTTCTCCTTCAGTGTCCAGAGCTGGAGGCTGGGGATTCAGGGTGGCTCCTCCCATCTTTGATGTGATTGGTAGATGGTGGCAGGAGACGCCCCCCCCAACCAAAGCCCAGTGTGCCACAGTTATTTCCTGGAGCCAGGTCAAACATCTTTGGGCAAACAGCAACTGGACAGTCCTGCCATCCAGGACTGGAGTTTCTCTGGGATCCTGTCCTGAAGTTGACCAGAGCTTTCCACAAGGCCATGGGGAAAACAGGTGGTGACACAGAACCCGGGCAAAGCTTGGAGAGGCAGCTTGGAGAAAGGACAGCACCCTCATGTCTGTAGCCCATCCTGCCCCCTCCCTCCCGCTCTTTCTTCCCTCCATCTTCCCTGTCTCCCCCCTCTGGGATGACTCTGCTCACTCCCCCTACTCCAGAACCCTTCCCGGCACACTGTGCTGGGTGCAGGAGACCCCTAGGGAGGGCATAAGCTATCTTTACCTGCAGGGGCTGCTTGTCCATAGACTGTGTAGACAGACCGGGCAGGTATACCACTGCTTGGTCCTGGCTCTGGGAAAGGGACACAGCCCCTCATGTCCAGGTGAGTCCCCAGGACAGACCTCTAGCTCTATGGCCCCTCTGGGTCAGCTCCTCTAGTCCTGTGGTCTCAGGCAAGATGGCCAGTTAGATGTTGGCTTCCACAGATTTAAAAAATTCTCCTTTTGGGGAGTGGAAAGATGACTCAGCAGTTAAGAGGACTGGCTGCTCTTGCAGACACCCAGATTCAGTTCCTAGCACCCACACGGCAGCTAATAACTATCTGTGACTCCAGTTTTAGGGGGATCTGATGCCCTTTTCTGACCTCTGTGGGTACTACATGACATAGGTGCACATACACACACACATAAAATTTTAAAAGTAAAAAAAAAATTTAAAAATTCTTTTTCAGCTGGGCGTGGTGTTGCATGCCTTTAATCCCAGCACTCAGGAGGCAGAGGCAGGTGGATCTTTTTGAGTTCAAGGCCAGCCTGGTCTACATAGCGAGTTCCAGGCCAGCTGGGGCTACAGGGAGACCCTGACTCCAAACAACAACAATAACAACAACAACAACAACAAATTGTTTTCCTAAGATATTACAAATTATCTACTAGAATTAGAAAACATACGTCCAGTGTGGTGGTGACACCTTTAATCCCAGCACATGTACACATACTCATACACATAAAATAAAAATAAAAAAATGTTAAATTCTTTTTCAGCTAGGCATGGTGGTGCATGCCTTTAATCCCAGCACTCAGGAGGCAGAGGCAGGATGATCTCTGCCAGTTCGAGGCCAGCCTCGTCTACATAGCCAGTTCCAGGACAGCTGGGACTGCAGGCAGACCCTGTCTCAAAAAAAAAAAAAAATTCAGCAGGGCGTGATGGCGCACGCCTTTAATCCTAGCACTCGGGAGGCAGAGGCAGGCGGATCTTTGTGAGTTCAAAGCCAGCCTGGTGTACAGAGTGAGTTCCAGGACAGCTGGGGCTACAGGAAGACCCTGTCTTGAAAAGACCAAAAAAATAAAAAATAAAAATTCATAGGCCCATGAGACAACTCAGCAGGTACAGATGCTTGCTGCCAAACATGATGGCCCAAGTTCAATCCCCCGAATCTACATAAAGGAGGAAGGAGAGAACCAAGCAACCTCTACGAATGCCCCCAATCATACGCTCTAATAGTTTTTATTTATTTATTTATTTTTATTTTTTATTTTTGAGATAGGGTCTCCCTTTAGTCCCAGCTGTCCTGGAGCTCACTATGTAGACCAGGCTGGCCTTGAACTCACAGAGATCTGCCTGCCTCTGTCTCCTGAGTGCTGGGATTAAAGATGTGTGCCACCATGCCTGGCTACTAATAAAAACTATTAGTTAAAAACTAATTAAAAACTTATTTAAAAACTAAAGGAAAATATATGTGGAAGAGCTATCATTTTGTATAAGATTTTCAAATGTAACGCACTTTTATGAAACCGAGTGTCAATTCTAGAGCTCTAGTTACTCTGTGGATCCATCTGTGATCAGGCGGCCATGTGGATCCACCTGTGATGAGGCGGCCATGTGGTCCATGCTCAGCCCATCCAGATTAACAAGGCAACAAGGCAGAGAGAGAGATCCAAGAGTTAGGCTGCCACACCAACTCCAGTGTCGCCTGTGTGAGCAATGACGAAAGTCATATTCGAGGCAGGCCAGGGAGCAAAGTCCTTCGGGGCCTGACCCCCTGGAGGTCCCTGGCAGAGTGCTCGGCCTTGACCATTTCCCGATATGCTCCTAAGATGTCACGCTTCCTTGGTGCTGGGCTTAGCATGCTGTCTTTCTTAGTTATAATATACTTTCTGAATACAACAAAGTCCTCTCTCAAGTTTAATTAAATGTTTCTTATAGACAAAGGACAGAGTTACCTAGATGTTCCGGGAGTTGGAATAATAGCCAAATACCTCCCCCAGTTTTAGGCCACTCTTGGAGCAGGAACTTTCTGTAAATCTTAGTCAAATTAAATATAAAAATATTTTTGAGTACGACCCTCCTTTCTTAAAAGCTCTTGCAAAAATTCATTGGAAAAACAACATTACATTGGGTGATATCATAGACCAATTACAAAATAATAAATTGTTTGAAGAAAGTTCAAAATAGGATAATCAGGTAAGAATGATGTTTTATATCATGACTGTTACTGAGTAAAATGGGAATTCCAGTGGCAGTCGTGTATGACGGGAGGCATTATTTAATTAAAGGCAGATGGTGGGCTCCTCCTTTAAGAAAAAATAACATACAGAGGGTCCCTGATTCTCCCCCTCCTTTCACAGGAACATGTAATGAATGGGAAGATAGATGGGTTAATATAGATGGGTAGTGGGTCCTTTAGTATACTTTAAACTTCATGCAAAAATTGCTAAGAGCTAGGCCTCCTTGGTGCTTGTTAACCCCACAGCAAAAACAATTATTAATCAAATATACAATAGTAAATGGTGGCATTGCACACTGTACCAAAGCGAGACATGTTGAAAAATTGGCTCCAGGTGCATTACAATTGGCCTGAGCCATTTCCCTATGCTCCCAACAGAAAAAAGCCCTAAATCTTGACTCAGATTACATCTTAACAGGCCCGAGCCATTTCCCTGGGAGACAGAAAAAGAAAACCTTAAGATCATAAAGTAAAAGTTATTTTATTTTATTTTATTTTTTTTTTTTAAATTTTATTTATTTCTGTATGTGTATCAATGTACTGTCTGCATGCAGATTTGTGCACCCGTGTCGTGCAATGCCGCGGAAGTCAGAAGAGGGTGTCGGATTCCCCTGGAACTGGAGTTCTCCTGGAATTGGAGTTTCAGACGGTTCTCGACCGCCATGTGGGTGCTGGGGATCGAACCCGGGTCCTCTGTAAGAGCGGTCGGCGCTCTTAACCGCTAGGCCATCTCTCTAGCCCCAGTAAAAGTTATTTTAGTGATAAAGTAATAATAAAAAGAAAAGCCACAATCTCTCAGTTCTTAAAAAGTTTTGTTCCAGACTTGTGCCTGCGGTTTTGTGACCATTGTCTAAACTTAAAAATGTATTATGCTGTAACTTGTCAACCATGACCCATGACTATGTACTTTGGTTAATGTATGAAAATTGAATTATTCGTAACCTGTCCAGTAGTTCTGGAAAGTTTGCCAACTCTCCTTGCTGTTTCTTCTTGAATGTACTATAAAATCACTGCCTTGAACTCAGTAAAATTGCAGCAGATCCAAAAGCCTCGCTTGGTTTTTCTTCTGTATGTCATCACCGAACCTGTTTTCCTGATTACCAAGGGACCCTGCTTTCCCGCCATTAAGACCCTGATTCCCAGTGGGCTAGTCTGTGGCATTAGGCCATGGAGTCGTGCACCTACCAGAGCAAGACCCTCACTTTGTGTTTGGGGAATACGGGGCAGGAAAAGAGAAGGCTCCTGGGGCCAGGGCCAGCGCAGTGAGGCTAAGGCTGAGGCCAGGCCCGTGAGCTCTATTTTGGGGGAAGTAGGAGGGTCCCCCAACCTCCTTCCCGGACCCCTAGCCACCCACCTTCCCTTCACTCTGCTTCTCCCCTCCCAGAGTCCATGGGTGGTCAGAGCCTCCTCCAGGGCAGCGGTGGTCTGACCTGGTGGCAATGACACCACGATAGGCCAGATGCACGGCTTCTTCTGACTCTGCTCTAGGGACCACAGAGCAGTCTTCCTTGCTTCGTGGCTTATGGGTCGCTGGGGTGTCCTGGGGCTGCTGCGACCAGGGTGGGGTGTGGGTGGAGGGCTGAGGAACCAATTCCAAGGAGCCAGCCCATCTCTGTCTCCCTATCATTAGTAGATGGCTGAGCCTCGACTTAGCTTCCAGGGGTAAATATTTGCCTACCTTGTGCTCCCAGGGCCTGGAGCACTATGGGCACTTGAGAACTGCTTATCCCATGAGTGGTGGGAGTCTACAAGTCATCAACAAGGCAGTCTGCGTCAGGAGGTCTAAACCCAGTTGTGTCTCAGATGATACCTTGTTCCCTGCCTGGCCCCAGAGCCCAGAAGACCACCCTAGGGCTGAAAGGGGGGTTGTCCCTTCCTGGGGTGACGGCATGGAATGGCCTAGAAGATGGGCCTGTAGGACAAAAGAAAGCCTGTGGAGTTTCACGAACTCACCCCCGCCCATCCGAGCAAGGAAGGCTAGCTTCCGTGTACTAACATGATAATTAGGGACTATGCTAGGAAGGGAAGGGATTGGATTAATTAGGAACTTGTAAATTAAGCCTCCTAAAAAGAGCAGTTGGGAAGAGACATATGCCCGAGTGGGGAAGCCAGCACGGCTTATAAACCTTTGTGAGCTTGCAATAAAGTGAGTTTTTGAGCTGTAACACCTTGACTCGACTCCCTGCCGTGGTTGCTTTCGGTTCGGCAGCGCACTTACCCTCCCCAGCCCCACTCCGTCGTGGCCGACAGAGTGAAGATTTTCGGCGGCAAGGAAGCTGGAGAGGGTGGTCTTTGCCAACCACCTCCTCTCTCTACGACCCCCGCACTGGGGAAAAGGCCATGTTTTTCTTCCAGGCCTCTCAATGCCTCTCTTGTGGGGGTGCACACACCTTGCTTCCTGGTCCTTGTTTGTGGCTAGTGCCCTTGGCTGGAGCTTGAACAGGAGTTGCTAAAGGATAGCCCAATCTATGTCAGGGGTCCCACCCATGTGTCCAGACCCCCATGCTCGCCTGGAACTGGTCCATAGAGTCGGCTGTCTCTTTGCTCCAGATGTTCCCTTAATCCCGAACCCCTATCTCCCTAGCAGGTGCCTCTGAACTCTTTTTAATTATTTTTATTTATTTTTGTATGTGTATGAATGTACTATCTGCATGCAGGTTTGTGCACCCGTGTCGTGCAATGCCGCGGAGGTCAGAAGAGGGTGTCAGATTCCCCTGGAACTGAAGTTCTCCTGGAACTGGAGTTTCAGACGGTTCTCAGCCCCCATGTGGGTGCTAGGGATCGAACCCGGGTCAGCGCTCCCAACCGCTAGGCCATCTCTCCAGCCCCACCTCTGAGCTCTTTAACCTCCAAGGTCAAGGACCAGAAGGGGCCACAGGTAAGCCTGTGGTTCTCTCTGGAGAAGGCCACTCTCCGCAGGGCCCTGGGGCCTTTTATGGGCACCAAGACAGTTTAGTAAATTGTCAGGGGGTAAGGGAAGGAAGGTACACCTCAGAGTAAGACCTCACTGTAGAGGAAAACCGAGGCTCTGGGAGAGAGCAGGGACTCACTTGGTGCAAAGGCAGAAGAGGTATTTATTCTCAAATAGCCACGGGAGCAAGTTGCCTTCCCTTCCCATCCCAGCAGGTGGAGCACCTGTCCAAGTTGAGAGAAAACCTGGGCCCAAGTCTGCTATTTACAGAGGGGCCCCCAAATAATAAAGCTATGTGAAGGTGTACTTCCAAGGGCAGACAGGAGAGACTCCAGGTGTACACTCAGGGGCCTCAGGATTCTCTGAGGAGGGCAGTCCACTGTCTTCTCCTGCATGATGGCCTCATCTTTGTACCTCTGCAGTAGACATAAGCCTCAGCAAAGGCAGGAAAGACTCACCCTCAGTCAGCGCCACCCACCTCCGTTGCCCACTCACCATCCAGGATGTGAAACTGGTCAGCAGTCTCACAGAAACCTGGGAACCAAGGCAGTAGTTAGGGAGGGCAAGGCATCAGCCAGGAGGGAGACAGGGCTGGGAACACTTACCATACTTGGGAAAGAAGAAGACCTGGTCCTCCGTCAGGTTGGCCCCCCTGACTCGCTGCTCAAACACACTCAGGGAAGAATCACTTACAGGCAGTGAGCGGGCTGTGGGATAGATGGGTTTGGGGGGGTTATCCAGGACACAGCTTGGCCAGCTATCTGTTCCTGTCCCCTCCTAGCCCCTATACCAGCCCATGTGCAGCTACTTCTCAAGTATCAAGACAGGAGGGTATGGGGAGGGTCTTTGTGTCCATCTGGAGTTACCCAGACAACCAGGACAGCTCCTCTGGGGTGCAAAGCTCAAGCTTGTGGGTGCAGGGCCAGCACACACCATATAGCTTCACAGTCAGCTTCCTTGTCCGCTCCAGATACAAGATGGCGAAACTCTGGTAGTCAGTCTCAGCAACAACCACCTGCACGGGCCCACGGGCCCCTCGGGATGAGGCAGAACCATGATGGCAGCACATCAGCCCCTCAACTTCTCCCTCCAGTCCTGCACACCCCCCCCACTCTTCGCTCACTGCCCTCACCTCACCTTGCAGTAAGAATCGGCCAGGGACCCCTGTGTCTTTAAAGAGCTGGCGCACCTGCCAGCAGATTCCATCTCTGGGGGGTGGGAGAGGAGAGGCGAGGGATGAGAGGAGGTATCCATGCTCTGGGTGGGGATTGCAACCCGGGTGGGGCCATGTAGGATATCCCATCCAGGCTATGGAAGAGACAGGGTTAGGGGCTGGGGTGGAGCTTAGGGTCAGGGGGACAGGGTAAGGTGGGGTCAGGGGCTGGAATAAGGGTGGAGGTCACATGGACTCACAGCTTTCGGAAGGTGCTGACAGCCATGGCTGCACCCTGAGGAGCTGTGTGCAGTGCAGTGGCCTCAGCCTGGTGGCCCTGCTCCTGCAGGAAGCGGCAGGCAGAGCCCACAGCCACAAGGAACCATGTCCCTGCAAACTTGGGGTAAACAGGGAGGGCTCAGGACTTTGGGAACGGGGCAGCCTGGGCTATTCTTGCCAAGCTAGGCAGATTCTGACTCCTTTTCTTGATCCCTCACCCCCAGCTTTTACCTGCTGAACACTGAAACTGGCCTGGGCCTGGATGGTGCTGATGGGGGACAGGGGCTTTGGGGGCTTTCGACCCCTCTGGCCCAGCAAACCGGCTGCCAGGAGCAGGGTGAAGAACAACACAGGTCCAGGGAACACCATGGCCACAGCGTCAGGGACAACGGGTGACAAGACAGGGAGACAAAGAATTTCACTGTCCCAGGCCAGAGTCCACTGTCCAGTGCCACAGGAAGCACAGTCCAGAAAAATCTACATCCGTCCCTGGCTGCCTCAACCCCCACCCTGGGCCAAGGTCCATCCTGTAACCTGGCCTTGACAGGATCTTAGCAGCAAGTCCTAAGTACAAAGTCTGAGTGGACCACAGCACCCTGATTTCCACTTGAGGTCAGTGCTCAACCCTCTGAACACCAACATCTGGTCTTAACCCCGCAGCCAACCACAATGGGTTCGCAATAGGGCCCAGCAGCCGCGAGGCCCAGGGCCAAGCCTCGAACTTGTCAAGCCCGCGCCAGGCTCGCTACTGCTGCTCTGCGGGTCGCCAAAGTCACTGCACTGTGCCTGGAAGGCTCGGGTATGCGCAGGCGCGGAGAGACACCGCCTGGCAGCTCGCCGAGGAGCGGGCGCAGGAGAGCCGACCTCGAGCTGAGGGCGCCCGGCCATCGATGTCTCGGGGCTCATGGCATCGACCCTAGCTCCGCCGTCCGGACGCAGGGGCGGAGGCTGGTGCGTCGACGGCGGAAGCGGGGAGCGTCGCGGAGGGCGGAGGCGCCGCGGTGAGTTCGGCTCGGGCCAGCTGCACTCCCCCGTGTCGCCGGCCCCCTGTCGCCCGCCCCTTGTCGCCGGCTTCGTGCCCAGGACGGCCTCTCCTGCCGCCGCCAGCCGGCTCCGCCTCGTGCCCCGGGCCCCATCCCGGCCTTCGCCCGTCCCCGCTGGCCTCGCCCGTCCCGGGCCCGCGGCGCCCTACCCCCCCCCCCCCAGTCTCTCCGGTCACTGGTCCTTTCCACCGTCACCGGCCTGGGCCACTGTCACCAGCTTTTTCCTGCCATGTCCACACTTGAGCCGACCCTGGCTTTATGTGGCCGGTGCTGGCGGGCTATGATTCCGAGGCCACCCGGTAGTGTTTAGCCAGTGATGGCCATGGTGGGCTGTTCCAGCCGTGTCCGCCCTGTGTGTTTAGCTGGTGATGGCCTTGTTGGACTGTGACCAGCTCTGCCCACCAGGTAGTGTTTAGCTGGTGATGGCCATGGTGGGCTATCCCAGCCATGTCCATCCAGTGATGGCCTTGACCAGCTCTGACCAGCTCTGTTTACCTTGTAGTGCTCTGCCAGTGATGGCCTTAACTGGCTCTGGTTCCACCTAGTAGTGTTCTGTAGGTGAACATGCTGCTGGCCCGAGTAGCCCCTCGGGACTTAGTCCCTGCTATCTACATTCAGAATCCCCACCCACTGCTATCACCTGCCTGGCCAGGCCCTTACCCAGGCTACAGGGCAGAGCCCGTTCTTAGGAGGAGCCTCCTCTTAGAAGGAAGGGTGTCCTGCCCCAAGAGTCTCAGGGCAACAAGGTCAGAATGCCACTGGTCTTTAGCTGCAAGAACTTGGCCCTGCTTGCTAGCTTTGGCACTCAGATGTCCCTCTGGGCCCTGGGTGAGATATCAAAGGGTCCCAACTAGAAGATGTGAAGATAGGGGCTACCTCCCATCACTCAGGCAAGGCCTATGGTGCCCCTGGGGAATGGGAGGTGTGCAACATGATCGTCCAGATACTTTATAAAATGCAGGGTCTTACCGGGACAGTGCTGCAACATTGCTCTGCACATGCTCAGTGCAATGGAATTCTCAGCTGGGCAGTTGGTGAGGCTGGAGGAACAGCCAGGAGTGCCATGTCTGGAGTCCCAGACCATCAGTCCCTCAGGGGCTTGAGGGTAAAGAGGCTTGGACTCAGAGCAGCCACTGTTGGGTTTCAGGGCTGCCTGGTCAGAATGTCACAATGGATGAGGGGGGCATGCCCCTGCTCCCGGACAGCCTTGTCTACCAGATCTTCCTGAGCCTGGGCCCTGCAGATGTGCTGGCTGCTGGGCTAGTGTGCCGCCAGTGGCAGGCGGTGTCCCGAGACGAGTTCTTATGGAGGGAGCAATTCTACCGCTACTACCGGGTGGCCCGAGATGTGCCCCGTCACCCAGGTCAGCACCTGCATACACTCTTGGGCTTGCCAACTGCACATAAGGCAGGAACTCCACTTCACGACCCCAGGGACCTCACACTTAGGCCATGTTGGGGGAGGGAGTCTCTGAGTATGAGGGTACACCCCCTAGTCGAGGGCCACTTGGTGACTGGCAAGGCAGCACAGCACAGCTCTTAGTGGCCATGCGGTCAGCTCTTGACCTTGACCCTTAAGGGAAGCTTGCATTTAGGAGTGACTATCTTGCCCACAGCGGCCACATCCTGGTACGAGGAGTTCCGACGGCTCTATGACATGGTGCCCTGCGTGGAGGTGCAGACACTGAAGGAACACACTGACCAGGTCCTGCACCTCAGTTTCTCCCACTCGGGGTATCAGTTTGCCTCCTGCTCCAAGGACTGCACAGTGAAGGTGAGCCCCCCCCCATGCAGCCCAACTCACTGGGAGGAGAGGTGAGAAGATCAGAGGGCCTGGTGGAACCTGGAGGCCTGGCCTGGACCATACAAAACCCAAAGCTAATTAGCATCCCTCTTGTTCCAAGGGCCAGCTCTCCACATTGGTGGGCTGTGGTGGGAGTGGGTAGCGAGCAGCTAGGAGTTGGTCCTGCACCCTTAGCGAAGGGTCAGGACTTTTGTGCTGTCACAGCAGTTACCCTGCAGCCCCTCTGGCACAGATCTGGAACAATGACCTAACCATCTCGCTGCTGCACAGTGCGGATATGAGGCCGTACAACTGGAGCTACACCCAGTTCTCCCAGTTCAACCAGGATGACTCACTGCTGCTGGCCTCAGGAGTGTTCCTGGGGCCACACAACTCCTCATCAGGCGAGATTGCTGTCATCAGCCTAGGTGAGCGAGGGCCTTGGGTTGGGCTGTCCAGCAGTGCCCTGCTGGCAGCCTGCCCAGCTCTGGCCTCCCCTCAGACTCCTTCGCCTTGCTGTCCCGAGTTCGCAACAAACCCTACGATGTGTTTGGCTGTTGGCTTACGGAAACTAGCCTCATTTCCGGGAACCTGCATCGTATTGGAGATATCACCTCCTGCTCAGTGCTGTGGCTCAACAATGCCTTCCAGGTTGGACAGGCAGGACAGGCTGGGCATACAGGTGGGGTAGGGCAAGGGGAAGAGAGGGGAAGGTGTAGGCCAGGCTGGAAATGGGGGGACAGGGTAGGCTGCTCCCCAGGTATTGGCCCTCTGTCTAGCACCCATCTGTTCTCAGCTCCGGCTTGTGCCCCACATAGGATGTGGAGTCAGAGAATGTCAATGTGGTGAAGCGGCTCTTCAAGATCCAGAATCTGAATGCCAGCACCATCCGCACAGTGATGGTGGCCGACTGCAGCCGCTTTGACAGCCCAGACCTCCTGCTGGATGCTGGGGACCAGGCTGTGCACCCCTGCCGAGTCTTTGACCTGGGTGGGGACAGTGAAGAAGAGGGCACTGACTCAAGTTTGTGCGGCCCTAGCCCTGGCCATGCCAAGGAAGGCTTACGGCGCATGCTGGACAGCGTGTTGGATGGGCACGCACAGCTGTCAGACTGCGTGCTGGAGACCAAGGTGGCTGAGCTGTTGGCTCAAGGCCACACCAAGCCCCCGGAGCGCAGTACTTCTGGTGCCAGGAACAAGTACCTCATCTTCACCACCGGTTGCCTCACCTACTCGCCACATCAGATCGGTAATGGCAGGCAGGACAGGGACAGGCCCGGGATGGTCAGCAACCACTGTGGTGTTCCCAAGGCTCTAAGGGACCAGCAGCTCCACAGGCAAACTTTGGGTCATGCTTTTATTCCTAGGATACAGCCTTGATTCTCAGACCCTTGGTCCTGGGAAGCAGAGTGGTGGGAATGCAGGCAGGGCATTGGTCAGCAAGTGACCAGGTGGGCAGTGCTCATGGACTGCTAGGGATGTTCTTGGATTGGGAGTGCTGTGGTGGTGACATCGCTGCAGGCTCTGGATGGCCCTTCACCCTGTCCTCCCTGCAGGCATCAAGCAGATCCTGCCGCACCAGATGACTACAGCGGGACCTGTACTGGGCGAGGGCCGGGGCTCTGATGCCTTCTTTGATGCACTGGACCATGTCATTGACGTGCATGGGCACATCATCGGCATGGGCCTATCTCCTGACAACAGGTGGGGCCGAGTGCTGGGATGGGCACTCCCAGATGGTCCTACAAATATGCTTATATCTAGTATGTGTCCCCTGCTCAGGTACCTGTATGTGAATAGCCGTGCCTGGCCCCCTGGTTCCGTGGTAGCTGACCCCATGCAGCCACCACCCATCGCAGAGGAGATAGACCTACTGGTGTTTGACCTCAAGACAATGCGAGAAGTGAAACGAGCTCTGCGAGCGCACCGCGCCTACACACCTAACGATGAGTGCTTCTTCATCTTCCTGGATGTCAGCAGGGATTTTGTGGCCAGGTGTGGGTTCAAGTGGGCCTCAGGGCTTGGGTGGGGGCTGCAGCAGGTGGGCACAGGCTCATCCAGATGCTGTCCTATAGTGGGGCTGAGGATCGGCATGGCTACATCTGGGACCGCCACTACAACATCTGCCTGGCCAAGCTGCGGCATGAGGATGTGGTTAACTCTGTGGCCTTTAGTCCTCAAGAGCAGGAGCTCCTGTTGACAGCCAGCGATGATGCCACCATCAAAGCCTGGCGCTCACCACGCACTGTTCGTGTCTTCCAGGCTGCACGCCCTCGTCCACGGCCCTTCTTCTCCTGGTTTGCTAGCCATAGGCGCTGAGGGCACCCATGACTTGAGCCATTGGGACCCACTGGGGACAATAATGCCCTGTGGTTCTTTCTTTTGCTAGGGCAGAGAAGCTCATAGCAGTAATGCCTTAGGAGGGGACAGCCTGACCCCAAACACACTCACGCACGCAACCTGCTCACTCAGCCATCAGGCTCAGCACTAGGCTAGCCCTTATGGGCAGCACCAGAGATCCCATGTCGGCCTCTTGGCCAGCTTGGGGTGCACAGGACACGGGAGGCCTTGTTCCTCACTTACCTTCTTCCACTGGGCTGGCAGCTCACACAGCCCCGAGTTGGCCTCTGCCTGGGTACCTAGGATAGTCAGCAAGACCCACCCTTGGATGTCCTAAGGGGACCCTGGGTGACAGCCAGGGCTGCTGGGGACTCCTACCTCTAATTGTTTATGCACAGCAGTTTGGCCTGTGGTGGGCCAGTGTGCTGCATCACCCATCACCTGGTCAGGGCCTGAATAAAGAGCTGGCAACAGCACATGCTGTCCAGTCTTGTTTGTGGGGAAGGGCCCTGGGCACTGCTGGTGGCTATTGTCCTGAGGATGTGGGCCTCAGGGTTATTCTTGGAAGCTGGAGGGCAAGTGCTGGCTCCTCTTGACTGGAGATGTCTGTGAATGGCTGCTGTGTTGTGTGCTTAAACAATTAAAAAGAGTTTGGGATGTAGCTCAGTGGTAAGGGTTCTTACCTGGCATGCTCTGGGTTCAATTCCCAGTGCCACCAAAAACCCTAAAACTGAGTGGATGGGGGGCTGGAGAGATGGCCTAGCGGTTAAGAGCGCCGACCGCTCTTGCAGAGGACCCGGGTTCGATCCCCAGCACCCACATGGTGGCCGAGAGCCGTCTGAAACGCCAGCTCCAAGGGGAATCCGAGACCCTCTTCTGACCTCCGCGGCATTGCACGACACGGGTGCACAGACCTGCATGCAGACAGTACATTGATACACATACAGAAATAAATAAATAAATAATTAAAAAAGAAAAAAGAAAAAAACTGAGTGGATGGGGACTCAGGGTGCAGAAGGGAAGCTCTAGGCTGTCCTGGGAGCTAACCTCATCTCCCATGGGGCTTACTTGTGTGATGGTGGCAGAATCAAGACTCTCAGGGTGACTCAAGTGTGGCCAGTGAACTAGGTGAGCAGCCTGCTACCCTGGGACCTCATTTAAAAGCTTCCTTTCCACAAAAAAATAGAGAAAACATCCAGAGTACTAAGTAAACAGACAGAGAAAACATCCGGGGTACTAAGTAAACAGACAGATGTCTATTTTTTGTGGAAAGGAAGCTTTTAAATGAGGTCCCAGGGTAGCAGGCTGCTCACCTAGTTCACTGGCCACACTTGAGTCACCCTGAGAGTCTTGATTCTGCCACCATCACACAAGTAAGCCCCATGGGAGATGAGGTTAGCTCCCAGGACAGTCTAGAGCTCCCCTTCTGCACCCTGAGTCCCCATCCACTCAGTTTTAGGGTTTTTGGTGGCACTGGGAATTGAACCCAGAGTGTGCCAGGTAAGAACCCTTACCACTGAGCTACATCCCAAACTCTTTTTAATTGTTTAAGCACACAACACAGCAGCCATTCACAGACATAAAGTGCGGCCCTAGCCCTGGCCATGGCCATGGTGATAGATGGCCTTCCAAGTCTAAATCACCAATGAGAAGGGGTTTGGTCCTGAGCCTGGGACACATTGGCTGTAGCAAGGGGCTGGGGTGGGAAGGCCAGGACTTGTCTGTGATGTGTAGCTGATGCATCTGTGAGAACTACCGGAGGGGCAGGAACCCAACTCCACCTGGAGGAAACTGAGGAAGAGATTGGTCGCACAGTGGCAGAAATCTCAAAACTTCTGTGGAGGCTGGGCTGTGGCTCCACGTGGAGCACCAACCTGCCTAGCATCTTGTAGGCCTCCCTCCCCAGCAGGGCAGAAGCAACTATATGGATCATCCTATACAGGATGAGCCTGAAACTAGAACTCAGAGCCTACAAGCAGCTCCTTTTGCCACAGAGAGCAGCCCAAATTCAAGTGCAAATATGCCCCGAGAAACAGGATTTGAACAACTTCCTGGGAAGGACTTAAGTTTATCTGACTTGAATACACCAGCATCCACAAAACAATGCATTATGGAGCAAAAGCAGGCAGAAATCAGGAGCATGTATGTAGAAATTAAGTTGTGGAAAATAACAGTAACTGAAACCACAAGCTTGCTCCGTCTGGACTAGGCAGCAGTGGGAGGAGGTGATGCAGGCATCACAACAGGGCACATGAGGAGGAAGAGGGAGAGGCGATGTACTGGGCTGTTAAGATGGCTCAGTGCGGGGCTGGAGAGATGGCCTAGCGGTTAAGAGCGCCAGCCGTTCTTGCAGAGGACCCGGGTTCGATCCCCAGCACCCACATGGCGGCTGAGAACCGTCTGTAACTCCAATTCCAGGAGAACTCCAGTTCCAGGGGAATCCAACACCCTCTTCTTACCTCTGTGGCACTGCATGGCACGGGTGCACAAACCTACATGCAGACAGTACATTCATACACATACAAAAATAAACATAAAAAAANATCTCAAGCCCTACTCTTTCCTTTTCCTCTTCCTTTCCTTTCCTTCCCTCCCTCCCTTCCTTCCTTTCTTTAGATTTGGATATTTTATTTTTCTTTTCACAGGAAAACAGAAACAATACAAAATGACAATAACAAAAACAAAGCAACAAGAAAAAAAAGGGGGGGGGAGGATTTCATTTTCTTATTCTGATGAAATAGAAAATCAGTCTGTGGGGCTTGGTATGTACGTCTCTTTTTTTTCTTCTCTCTTTTCTTTCTTCTTTTCCTTTCAGGGCTACCAGAAGGATATGTGTTTACTGGCTAGTCCAGGAAGCCTTGAGTTCTCAGCTGAGCGTCTAGTTCATCTGAGCGGCATCTCACCCTACGCTACCTAATCAGTTTCTAGCTCTTGTTTTAGATACGTTATCCTCTGAAAAGGGTTACCCCAGTCGCCAGAAGGGAACAGGATGCCAACCTGACTTCTTCCATGCTGAAAAGGGACATTGGGTGTGGCAACTGGAGTATCCCCCATTCAGAGGGTCAATCTCAAAGACCTCCAAGCATAACTATAGAGGAGAAAAAAATCCATGACTGGTGCCCATGAAAGCAAAATGAAGGCAGGGACAGTTAGGTACATATCTAGGCAGGGGACCAGAAGAAGTAAGAACAGGGTGACATTCAATGTCCAATTTAAAAGTCCATTAGACAGCTGGGGCTACAGGGAGACCCTGTCTCAAAAAGACCAAAAAAAAAAAAAAAGTCCATTTTTGCTAAACAGACACTGCTGGCTCACAGCTGGAGGCTGGAAATCCCAGAGGAAGAGCTGGTGCTTGAGAACCTCACAGTATCATGGATGGTGGAGAACTAGGTGTGGTGAGCTGCTTATCCTGTAGAAGGGCAGCAGTGCCACCCATGAGGGTGAGCATCATGCCCTGATTTTCTCTCAGTGCTGTTACAATGGTCATCAGATTTCAACACAAGGGGGTGGAGGGATGACTCAGCGGTTAGGAGCACTGACAGCTCTTGCAGAGGACCCAGGTTCAGTTCCCAGCACCCACATAGGGGCTCACAACTGTCTTATAAGTCCAGTTCCAGGGAATCCAATACCCTCTTCTGACCTCCATGGGCACTGAATAGATATGATGCACATATACATACAGGCAAACATACATAAAATAAATTTTAAAAAGTTCTAGTTAGGGTTACACAATGAAACCCTGTTTCAAAAAACAAAACAAAGCACTTCAAAGCCAAACACTTCAGTGGAGTTTTTGAAGGGGATAAACATTCAAACCATAGAATTCTGTTCTGTAGCTGTCGCCCAACTCATGTCCTCAACATCTATTATTCATTATTCTCAATACTTATTAAATATAAAATTCATTCTGGGGCTGGATAGATGGCTTAGCGATTAAGAGCACCAACTGCTCTTGCAGAGGACCAGGGTTCAATTCCCAGCACCCACATGGCGTCTAAGAACCATCTTTCGGGCATGGTGGCGCATGCCCTTAATCCCAGCACTTGGGAGGCAGAGGTGGGTGGATCTCTGTGAGTTCAAGGCCAGCTGGGACTAAGAGAGACTCTGTCTCAAAAAACAAAAAAATAAATAAAAATAATAAAACAATTCTATCCTAAATCTTAACTCTTTTAACACCAACAAATCACAAGTCCCAAGGATAGAGCCTTGCCTGAAATAGAGGAGAGAGGTTCAAAGGCTCACAGGAAACAAACGTCTCCCAAGAGCCTATGGGACAAGTTACATAACAGTATCTTGTTATCTACATAACAGGTCCTGTCATGGAGCAGGTACCACGCAGACCTTTTCATTCCAGTAGGCAGAAACAAGCAAGTTAAAGCACCAGGGGCTGTGGGAGGGGTGTGTGTGTGTGTGGGGGTGCATGCCTCTAAACCCAGCACTTAGGAGGCAGAGGCAGACAGATCTCTGAGTATGAGGCCAGCCTGGTTTACATAAAGAATTCTAGGTCAACCAGGGATACAGTACCAGGTCCCAGAAAACCCAAAACCAATAGGGCAAACCCTAAAAAATACTAAAGGCAGAGAATAACCATCACCCTATGTCTGTGTGCCTTCCAGATGTGCAGGCTTGCTCCCGGGAGTGGGTGAGGCACCTCCAGGCCTTTGCAAAGGATCAGCCACAGGTCTCACAGGAAGCCTGGTGTGTGCAGCTCTCCTAAACAAGACTTATACCTGGAGGCCCAACAGTTTTAGAAGGTCCACTTCCGAGGCTCTCTTCTCTATTAGGCATTGCCCTAGTGATCAATCTGTGGTGGTCTGCCTCTGTGACGTCTAGGGTCTCTCTGACAGCCAGCTGTGGCCGCCATGGCTCAGCTTCTGCATCTAATGCACCTGCAAAATCAGCAGCACAGCTGTGTCACATCACTGACATTTCAGGTGTTCTTAGGGTTTCTTCCAAGCCTTTATAGGTTTCAATGAACACCTGTGGGTAGAAACCCAGGCCTTCTCAGGCCTGCTCCTCTAAGTCGGCTAGCTCCAAAGCCACGTCCACACATACAGCCACAGACACCAAACACATATTAAAAATAATTTTAAGGGCTGGAGAGATGGGTCAGCAGTTAGAAGCACTGGCAGCTCTTGCAGAAGACCTGGCTTCAGTTTCCAGCACCCATATGGCAGCTAACAACTGTCCTTAACTCCAGTTCCAGGAGATCTGACACCCTCTTCTAACCTCCACAGACACATGGGTATACTTATATACATGCAGGTAAAATACTCATACAAATAAAATAAAATAATTAAAAATAAAGAACCAAGCCGGGCGTGGTGGCACACGCCTTTAATCCTAGCACTTGGGAGGCAGAGACAGGTGGATCTTTGTGAGTTCAAGGCCAACCTGGTCTACAAGGCGAGTTCCAGGACAGCTGGGGCTACAGGGAGACCCTGTCTCGAAAAGACAAAAAAAACACAACTTTTGAGCTGGGCTTGGGGGCACATGCCTTTAATCCTAGCACTTGGGAGGCAGAGGCAGGTGGATCTCTGTGAGTTCAAGGCCAGCCTAGTCTACAGAGTGAGCTCCAGGCCAGCTGGGACTAAAGGGAGAACCCTGTCTCAAAAAGACCAAAAAAATAAAAATAAAAATAATAAAATAAATAAAATAAAGAACTTTTAATTTTTTTTTTTTTTTTTTTTTTTTTTTTTTTTGGTGTTTTCGAGACAGGGTCTCCTGTAGCCCCAGCTGTCCTGGAACTCACTCTGTAGACCAGGCTGGCCTTGAACTCAAAGATCCACTTGCCTCTGCCTCCCAAGTGCTAGGATTAAAGGCGTGCGCCACCACACCCGGCACAATAAACAAAGAACTTTTACAGGTGTCTGTGCATGGGTCTGTCAGAAGTGGCCTCCTGCAGCATCCTGTACAAATGGGGTCCTTGGCCTAATGCCTCATCTCCATGTTTGACCACATGCCCAGATGAAGGGCTGGTGCAAGGTCTTTGCAGCCTGTTGGCTGTGAAGCATAGCACCCAGGCCCTCCAGGGCTTGCCTGTGGCTACACACTAGTACTACTGTGCTATCTGGGCCCTTTGTCTAGCACCATCTCTGATGATAGGGCTGCACCACCCACATCACCCAGGTCTCCCCAAAACTGACCCTGGCCACTGGTGGGCCAGCTTTACCTGTAGGAAGTATACTCTCCTACTCACAGCCACAGTGTTAAGGGCCCCTGAGTACTCAACAAAATCCCAAGCCTCTAGAAGCATGGTCACAGTGGCCTGACTCCTGAATCTATGAGGAAGCAACCAGTCACTAGCCAGCTACCTCAGCAGGCCCCTTTCCTGACATGGCAGACCCACCAGCCCAGGCTTCCATGGTGCTCACATGCCTCAGCCTGTAAACACCTAGAGCAAGCAACAAATATCACCAGGAGCTAGAGAACCTCCTCCTCTCTTGCACTGAGTTTTTCTGACTCCATACTGTGCTTTACCAAGCAGAAAATAAACTCCCAGCAGCCATCCTCTGCCATCCTTCCTGCCCCTCGAAATAAAGTAAAGTGGAGAGTAATCAAGAAACCAACTGATGTCAATCTCTGGCTTCCATATGTACACATACACACATGTACATGTACCCATAAACATATAAAAACACAGTAGCAAGTACATACATGATACCTACAAATCACTCACTCACTCAACCTAAATAAAAGGTGAAACCCTCTCAGCCTCTCTCTGGCAGGCTGAATTGCCAGCATCATGACCCTTGTGCTCAGGCATTATAAAGTAGAATAAGGATCACAGACACAAGTCCTACAGCACTGTGAGTCCACTTGATGACCAAGATGAGCAGATGATGAGTGGGTACACTAGAAGGGGAGTCACACCTTAGATACCATGGGCAGAATGCTGGCGTCAGGATGCATGAGGTATTTTACCACACTGCTCAGAATGGCACAGAATCTAAAATTTATGAATTACTTATTTCTGGGTTTTTTTACATTTAATTATTTTGGGATTGCAGGTAAAACAGGGTAACTGAACTATGGACTCACAAGAAGAAAGCTGTAGACTAATACACATCACAAACAGAGGAGCAAAGTCCTCAACAAAATGCTGTTAGATCTGGAAAGAGAAAAATAGCAACATACTGCACCCAAGTGGGGTTCATTCCAGAGATGCAAAGCTGGTTCAATATCTGCAGATCCATTAAAGTAAGCTGCCATCACATGAAGAGAACCGAGAAAACCCATGTGGATATGCCAGTTGATGCAGAAAAAGCATTTGACAAAACATTCAGTCACGAATAAAACCAACCAAATAACCAACTTGCAAACTATGAGGCAGAGAGACCTGTCATCTTGAAAGGGCACCAACAAACACCCTACGGGTGACATCATACCCAAGAGTGGGAAGGCTGGAAGACGGCAAGAATATCTTCTCATCATGCCTGCTCAGTCTCACGCAGAAGTCTCAGCTGATGGAACACCGTGAACAAAAGGAAGAAAAGTCACACAAAGAGGAAAGAAGGATAAAATTCTTTCTTACAGGGAACAGGATTTCTATAAATAAAAATCCTCCAATATCTACATAAACAAACACAATGCCTATCTAGGAGAACCACTAATTGAGCATAACGAGACATGAGATGAGAGGAGAGCAGACAGGGCCAAGCATTTGATGGGCCACCCACATACATATGGACACACAGGACTCCCAGCAGATCAAAAGCCCAGTAGATTTTGCAACTACATGACTGCGCAAAGAGAGAAAGAGTTCAAGCAATTTTGAAAACTAAGAATAAAGTTTGAGAAATGACACCATCTGAGCTAATATTTGCCATAAACATGAACAAAACCCCAGAGTGGTGAAGAGGCTCACAGATCACAGGATGCAACAAGTAAACTTAGAAATGTAAAAAGGACACAATGGAGTTCTATGCAGCAGTAAAGAAAGACGACATCATGAGCTTTGCAGGAAGATGGCTGGAGCTAGAGGACTTCATGCTGAGTGAAGTAACACAGTCCCAGAAAAACAAACGACGAATGGTATCCCTCATCTGTGGATGCTAGTGCCAATTACCTAGTTGTAAGTATTTCTTGTGCATGGCCCCTTGAGCTTTTGTCCAAAGCAGTTGGGAGTGATGCGTATTGGAAACAACAACAACAACAACAACAGAAAGGACTGCATCGAAGAACTGACTGAAACAGTGAACTTCTGTTCAAAACAGTCAACTTCCACATGGAGAATATTGAGAAAGACTGAGAAAGAGATGAAAAGCATGTTTGGCAGAATGCATGAGCTCTGGGTGGGAGTGGGGGGGGGGGACACATGGGTCTAGATTTGATAACACAAAATATAAATACAATTAAAAAAAAAAAAAGAACATAAAAAGGCAGGGGCCTGGCGAGAGATGGCCTAGCGGTTAAGAGACCGACGCTCTTGCAAGAGGACCCGGGTTCGATCCCCAGCACCCACATGGCGGCCGAGAACCGTCTGAAACTCCAATTCCAGGAGAACTCCAGTTCCAGGGGAATCCGAGACCCTCTTCTGACCTCCGCGGCATTGCACGACACGGGTGCACAGACCTACATGCAGACAGTACATTCATACACATACAAAAATAAATAAAAAAAATTAAAAAAAAAAAAAGCACCGACTGCTCTTGCAGAGGACCTGGGTTCGATCCCCAGCACCCACATGGCGGCTAAGAACTGTCTGTAACTCCAATTCCAGGAGAACTCCAGTTCCAGGGGAATCCGAGACCCTCTTCTGACCTCCGCGGCATTGCATGACACGGGTGCACAAAACTACATACAGACAATACATTCATACACATTCAAAAATAAATAAAATAAAAAAAAAATAAAACATAACGCCTAAAGCATATTCCGCACAGAACACTACTAAGCAGGAACTCATTAAAACTAAAGAGAATCACTGGCATAAAACATTTATAAATTATATATCCAACAAGAGAATTGTATCCAGAACATATAAAAATTCTCAGACTCAGGGCTAGAGAGATGGCTCACTAGTTAAGAGCACTGACTGCTCTTGCAGAGGACCCAGGTTCAATTCCCAGTACCCACATGGTGGCTAACAACTCTAAGTCCAGTTCCAGGGGCTCCAACACCCTCTTCTGACCTCTGCAGGCATTGCACAACATGGGCACACTTACATATATGCAGGCAATACAGTCCAACACATAAAATATATATTTTAAAGTTTCAGATGCAACAATAATATGCAATTTAATCTGGGTGTGGTGGTGCATGCCTTTAATCCCAGCACTTGGGAGGCAGAAGCATGTGGGTCTCTGAGAGTTCCAGGCCAGCTGGGATTACAGGGAGACCTGTAGGGTACTTGCTTGATCTTGCAGAGGTTCAGTTCCTAGACCCATATCTGGCAGCTCAAATGCTCTTGTAATTACAACTCCAGGAGACCTGAGATCCTCTCCTGGTGTCCACATGTACCCGCATACACATGTACACATAAACATCATACACATGTACACATAAATAAAATTTTTTTTTTTTGGTCTTTTTCGAGACAGGGTCTCTCTGTAGCCCCAGCTGTCCTGGAACTCACTCTGTAGACCAGGCTGACCTTGAACTCACAAAGATCCGCCTGCCTCTGCCTCCCGAGTGCTAGGATTAAAGGCGTGCGCCACCACGCCTGGCATAAATAAAATCTTTTAAAAAATCATTTCTTGACAATATAAAATGATGTGGTCCAATAAGAAAAATGATGTGGTCATATGGGAAGACTTTGGCAACTTTTGTTGTTTTGTCTTTTAGAGACAGGGTCTTCCTAAAAGCTGGCTTGGAACTATTAGACCAGGCTGGCCTTGAACTCTCAGTGATCCGCCTGCCTCTGCCTCCCAAGTGCTGGGATTAAAGGCATACGCCACCAGGCCCAGCTAATAAAATATTTTTTAAAAAAGAATTTCTAACCGGGCATGGTGGTACATGCCTTTAATCCTAGCACTCAGGAGGCAGAGGCAGGAGGATCTTTGAGAGATCAAGGCCAGCCTGGTCTACAGAGCGAGTTCCAGGACAGCTGGGGCTACAAGAGACCCTGTCTCAAAAAGACCCCCCCCAAAAAAAAGAATTTCTAACAGAGACTGGGGAGATGGCTCACTGGTTAAAACACGTGCTGCACAAGCACCCACGAAAATGCCAGACAGGTGTGGTGACCTGCTTGTAATCCCAACACTCAGGAAATTAGCTCAAGAAGCAGAACTGGCCAGCTCTGAGTTTGAGTGAGAGACCTTGCCTCAATATACAGGGTAGAAAGTGATGAGGAAGACTCCAGATAGGTGCCCTCATATATGCAAACACACAGAAAAAATGTGACACATGCTGTAACTTGGATGAACCTTGAAAACGCCATGCCAAGTGACAAAAGGCAGACATATTTCTATTTGTATGATTATGTAGAACATGCAGCTCATGCTAACAAACAGAAGTAGGGTAGGCAAGGGTCAATGATGGGGATTCTGTAAAATCCAAGGACTCACGAGATGCACTCCCTGAGAGGCAAACACAGCAGGGCCAGGCTGCTTGTGGGCTTTTCTCCACCCCTCAGCTATTCATGGCTCTGAGGAGGGGGACAACTCAACACCTTTCTCATTAGACACTAAACAGGGACCTACGAGGCTGCTTACTTGGGAGTCTGAGCAACTTTGTCAGCTCCAAGTCTCTCCCCACTCCAGGAGCCCAGTAGGGGAGAGCTCCCCACCTCTTCTGCTGTGAGCAGACCTTCTAGATGGGTTGATTCTGCCTACTGTAGTTCTTCCCCAATTCTGTCCCTGTATGTAGCTTTCCATTTCTCTCATTTCATAGTCTATGCCCTCTGTGTGTGTGCACATGTGCTAGAGATGGAAGACAGGGCCTTGTGTGCAAGTGTGCTCTACCACTCAGCTGTATCTTTAGCTCCTCTATTTCCTATTAAAGGAAAGAAAATTAAGAAAGACCTATAATAATCCACCTGCTTTGGGCTGAGGATGGGCTCAGCTGCTAGAGCTTACTTAGTATGCATGAGGCCCTGGATTCCATCACCAGCACCACATAAAGCAGGCAAGGTGGCAGAAACCTGTAATCCAAGCCCTTGGGAAGTAGAGGAAGGAGGATCAGAAGTTTACGGTTATCCTTGGCTACTTGGGAAGCTAAAAGCCAGCCTAAGCCAGAGACCCTATCTCTAATAAATAATATAATAATCACTAGCTATCACTTGAATTAAAAATTTAAAGTATATACATTATATGAAAATTTATATATTATATAAAAACTGCTAAACAGAAACCCACTGTATTAGAAACAAATCTTTAAATTATTTAACCAACCATCTCTCAGCTTTGAACCGTTCTCCATCAACACAGTTCACAATAGAACTAAAGACCAGTGTTAGGAGGATGAGCAACTCTAAGCAGGAACAAACAAGGTAGAAAGGACAGAAATTGGCAATTCCTACTCCAAAGAGCAAAAACTGAACCAAACCCAAACCTCATAAAAATACCACTAGAGTCCTCAGGGAAGTACAAGTTACCACAGCGCTCATGTGACATGCTGCAGCAGAGGCTGTGACTTCTGCCCACATGCCATGAGGCCCCAGGTATAGTCCCCTGCAGGGCAGGTAGACAACAAAGACGGAGTTACCATGTAACCCTAGTCCTGCTTCCAGCTTAAGAACTCAAAGACAGAGCTCAGGAGAAAGAAACAGGATGCATCTCACACAAGCCACAGAGCAATGGAGCTCTCCATGAGCTAGTACACAGGGAATTCACAGGAGTGAAGAGGCAGTCCTCTGCTGCTGCTGCTGCTCAAGTAGTTCCTGTATATTCTAAAACCGACACATACATACAGACATAAGAGTTTGCAAATTCAGGTAGACAGGAGCAGGAACATAAAGAGGTCAACATCTTCTGCTTAGTTGTAGTACACTCAGGGCTATGGTTCAGACCTAGTGCTCATCTCCTGTGTCTTAGTGTGGTGACTTGAAAATGGAGTGAGGGAGGTCAGACTCCTCCCAATTCTCTAATGAAAATGCCCAGTGACCAGGCTGTGCCTCTGCCCTAACACTAGTCCAGAGAACAAAGCAGGCCCAGGACCCTGGGCCTCACATGAGCCAGGCTAAGGGTCAGCCCTCAGGCCCAGGATGGAGTGCTTACATGTGTCCCTGGGAGCTGGTAGGGTCTAAACAGACACAACTCACAGGAAAAGACCCAATTCACCACTACCTAGGCTGGACACAGCAGGTGACCTGGAGCCAGATGGACACCACTCATTGCAGATATCTCAATGGTTTAATCACTTCTCCTCAATACAGGTCACTGGGCAGGGCAGTACAGCACAAGCAGGCTCCTGTTCAGTGGGTACCTGGGTCTGAGTGCCTTCTCTTCTGGACCACACTGCAAGTGGGTGGCCTTCTCCTGTCCAGCTCCCACCTCCTTTCCACAGTCCAGAGTGGGCAAGGCCAAGGACCACACTCTTGTTGCTTGTGCAGCTCTGAAGCTCTTCAGACAGGATCAGAGTACCCCACCCGGGGACTCTCCCTTCCCCACACAAAGACAGGAAAGCCCTTTGTGCTGGAATGCAGAGAGGAGCCCCAGCTGGTCCCACCAGGGTCCTGGACTGAATGGTCCCCTGGGCCCTCTACTCAGTCTGCCAGCTGAGGACCAACTGGTGTCTCCTTCCTGTATGATGGTGACTGGCTGCGGGACGAGGTCCTCCCCAGCACTTGCACCAAGCCTGCCCACTCGTGTGTGGCAGGACCCTGGCCCAGTGTGGCAGTCAGCTCCTTGCTGACTAGGAACTGCTGCTCCTAGTAGAGGTGGCTAAAGTCCCGTTAGGTCCACGATGGCTTTGATGAAGATGGCATCATCTCGCACATAAGAATTCTTGGCCTCCATCTTGGACACAGGGCAGAAGAGGGGGCAGCCACTGGCAATGTTCATGTCACTGACAGGCCTCTGGAAGGAGGACGAGGTCACATCAGGCCTGAATGCATCGATCACATGCTCCCGGTTGTTCTGGTCCAGCAGCATCAATGTCACCTGTGAGAAGCCAGCCCAGGGAGGGAACAGTGGGCTCATGAGTTGCCTGAGCACCCTACATTAATCTTGTCCTCTCTTGCAAAGCAGACTGCCTAGACACACCAGCCAGTGTGTTCAGCTTCTCATCTGGGAACATATGTGCCCATGTTGGCACTGCATGTTTATACAGTGCCTGGCATCTGAGGCTAAGGCTTAGCACTCTCATACTTGCATGACTGAGTGCTGCTTCTTGCTAGTGTTCATCTGACAGATGCTTTCTTGCCAGAGATCCTAAAATGTACACTACATACCCTGGAAGAAAAAGCACTTAACAAGATGAGACTGACTGGCCAAGTCCCTTGGCCTTCCACTCTTCACCACCTGCTCTGACTCCTCCACTGGCCGTGGAGGACAAGGCTGGGCCCTAAGTGGTAAAGGGAAGGGACCATCCTCAGTCCAACTGGTCTGTGGAATTCCAATTCCTCAATCAAGGTAATATACCCTGGTTAGACCCTGACAGAGGGGTGCTATGGCCTTCCTTTGAAGCATACTCCCCCAGGAAGCTTTCAAACACTTGTAGATCATGAAGCCAGTTATGTCATATACAACCAGCAGAGAAATCACCACAGCCCCAAATGCTGGGGGCACTGGCACAGTGGCCACTTGGAAGCTGCACCACCCTTCACCTTCCCTACAGCCTGGGGCTGCCAGTCATACCTTCTGATTGAAAGGCCACCGCAAAAGGGCATCGTTGGGGCCTTTCATCACCACGAAGAAGAGAGAGAGGTGTGTTCCCCGCCCAGTGCCATCGCCATTCAAATAGACACGCAGACACATCTTGTAGCCATACCTGCTTGTGTAAAAGGCTGGGGGTGCGAGGAAGGGCCGTGAGGACAGGGCAGGACACAGCTCTGCACCTGTTCCCACCCTCAGAGAGAAAGAACCGTGAATACTTAGCTTTGGGGAACACTGAGGGAAGGTTTTCCCCTCAAAATGTGCAATTAGCTGCTGTTAACTAAACATAAATGTAGAAAAAAAAATTTTTTTCTGCTTTTTCTGTGGGAGGGGAGGTCCTGCCATGGAGCCCAGGCTGGCTTCAAGACTCCAAATCCTCCTACCTTGACCTCTTAAATGCTTGGGTTTAGGTGTGGATCACCACACCTGGCTTTTAAAAAAATTTGTGTGTATGTGATGTGATGGGGAGGGGCATGCACGCCATGACATATGTGTGTAGGTCAGAGGACAACTTTGTGGAGGTCACTTCTCTCGTTCCACCTTTATGTGGGTTCCAAAGATGAAACTCAGGTCACCAGGCTTGTGCCATAAGTCTTTACCTGCTAAGCTATCTCATCTTCCGCTCCTCCCCATGCCTTTAAAGTAACAGCTAACAGTGGTAATTTTAATAACCCCAAACCCACAATGTAAGAAACTATGACATGAATGTACAAGGAGCAATGTTTTGAGAACCCAGAAAGCTGTGAAGGGAAATCAGGCCACAAGGAACCCCAAGCTGCCTAAACAGAAGCATCTGATGACAGGAAACACTAGGGCAGCTGAGGCGGAAGGATCATGAACACTAGTCCAGCCTTGGCTACATAATAAATCCAAAGACTGGGCTGGAGAGATGGCCTAGTGGTTAAGAGCGCCGACCGCTCTTACAGAGGACCCGGGTTCGATCCCCAGCACCCACATGGCGGCCGAGAACCGTCTGGGACTCCAATTCCAGGAGAACTCCAGCTCCAGGGGAGTCCGACACCCTCTTCTGACCTCTGCGGCATTGCAAGACACGGGTGCACAGACTTGCATGCAGACAGTACATTCATACACATACAGAAATAAATTTAAAAAATTAAAAAAAAAAAATCCAAAGACTGCTTGGGGTATTAGTGGCACAAAAATAATAAAAGACACGTGCTCAATATTATTAAGTACAAACAAAACATGCAAACAGTTGTTTGTGAAGGCTAATTTTAGTGTCAAGTGGTTTGGGTTAAGGAAAAACTAGAGAGCTAGTGAAGCATGATGTCTGGGTGTCTGCAAGGGTTGCTTCCAGGAGACTGGCAGGTGAATGGCGAAACATCCACCCTCGGCTGAAAGACTGACTGGAACTCAGAACAAAAAAGAAAAGGAAGAAGAGTAGAGGGAGAGAATGCAGTCTGAAAGGGAGAACTCCAGCTCCAGGGGAATCCGACACCCTCTTCTGACCTCCGCGGCATTGCACGACACAGGTGCACAGACTTGCATGCAGACAGTACATTCATACACATACAGAAATAAATAAAAAATAAAAAAATTAATAAAAAAATTTAAAAATTAAAAAAAAAGCAAAAGCAAAAGCAAACGAGGGACACAGCCTTCTGCTGTCTGTGAGGTCAGGTGTCCAGGTTCTTAACCCTGAGATCCCAGCAGCCAGGATCCCAAGATCCACCCAAAGCTGGCCTACTGAGGGCCTACTCCTAAGGGGCCCTAAATACCTGGTGCTAGGAGGTGGTAGACCCTTTCTAATCAAAGACCCAGGGGGAGGGGGGGTTTCAGGCACTGAGGGTGATGTCTGGGTGTCAACTCAATCCCTCTTTTGTTTCCCAGCTGGGAGTTGAATGGCTCTGTTCCCCCCCCCCATGCCCAAAGCAGGGGCCAATCAACTGTGGACTAGAACCTCTAAGACTTTTCCTCTTCACAGAGAGCTAATACAGTAGCATCCAGTTGGCAGGGACCACCAGTACCAAAGCAAATCCAATAAGGCGAGGTCCCCGAAGGTCTCAGCCTTGATCCTAAGACTTCCATTTTACTGGCAGTTTCCTAAATTAAGCCTGAAAATAAAGTGTGCTCAGTTCATGTTATGACGGATGGTGCCTGAAGGTTATGAAGCAAGTTATCGAGCAGCAAGAGGAGACTGATGGGGGATAAGGACAAAGGCCTGGACCATCATGTGGTTGGTCTGAAGGTACCTCCAGGGACAGAGCAGAGGTATTCTGAAGCATCCAAAAAGGGAGCCACAGTGGCATGGTGAGAAGTAAAGACTGGGCAGCACAGGGAAGTAAACTGCACCTGAAATAACACAGACCTTCCCCCTAACTCCAGTGGTACCTTTCAGAGGAGCTTAAGAGCACCCCTTTAAGAGACTCTGTAGGTGGGGATGAGGAGACAGGAGAGAGAGGAGACAAGAGGGAGAGCAACATCCCATAGCCCCCCTGCTTTCAGCAAATAACAATGTTCAACCTAGGAGGAGTTGGACAAGCTCAGAGCCATGGGTCTCTTTGGAGTGGTCTGTCTTCCATTACCCACAAAGCCAGCATGAGCCCTTTGCTCATCCTCAGGTGATGGGTATGTTCTGTGCACATCAAACCTATTTCCCAGCAGCTCCTCATACCTAGACTCCCACCTGCAGGGGCCATGTTGCCCAATTTGCTCCTCAAGGAGGTGCAGACACTCTAGGTGCCAGCTGAGGATGTGCCCTGCCCTGTCTAGGAAGCCATTCCATATGGCCCCTGTGGCAGATGGTGATCACAAATGGCACCTGGTGAGAAGATGGCAGGCGTTCGGCCAGCTACTGCTTCCTGGCGCTTCCTGGCAAAGTCCGAGATCTTCCAGATGAAGACCCCATCGTAGGTAGACGCCTCCAACTCCGAGACCTTTTGTTCCAGGTCAGCCATGGCCAGGTCCTTCAAGCCAATGCTCCTCTCCAGCTGCTGCACCTGCAGAGCAGAATCCATTGACTCTCACCGGGCAGTGACTGGGCAGCCACAGGCTCTGAGCACCAAGCTCCTCTTCCCACACTGCAATCACCAATCATCTCTTAATAGTCTGCTGTCCCTATGAGCTAATTCCTAGATGTGAGGTACATGTTTTAAGTCCACACAGACTCTGACCTACATGTACCCAGGAGCTTCACAGTCCCACATGACTGTCCCATAATCTCACATGACTGACACTGTGCCCTCCCAAGCTGGAGGGAGAGAGGTTGCAGATACTAGACCCTCAGAGAACAGGGATCAGAAATGCAGGAGGCACCAGCCTATGGCACAGAGTGCAGAAGTTGCTCCGCAGATCAAGAGCTTGCCATCCCCACTAGGCTCAGACCTCGTTAGTCAGAGCAAAGGCTTGCCATCCCCACTAGGCACAGACCTCGTTAGTCAGAGCAAGGGCTTGCCATCCCCACTAGGCACAGACCTCGTTAGAGCAAGGGCTTGCCAACCCCACTAGGCACAGACCTTGTTAGTCAGGGCCTCAATCTTGTCTTGGTCCAGCCGGTGTTGTCGACTACAAGCCTCTGCAGTCACTGCCACCCTCTCTACCTCCCTGTTCAGGACACAGACAATGTTCTCGAAGGTGGCCGTCTTCTGCTCCAGGGTCTGGCACCGTTGCAGCAGCTCTGGCTCCACCTGGCTCTGGTCCCCCTGGAGGGCTTGGGACTCTAGGAGTGAGCTCAGCAACAGGGCCAGGTGCTCCCGTAGCCGTTGTGTCTCGTGATCCTGCAGCTCCTCTGTTTCTACCTGTGAACACAGGGCAGACAGTTCTTGGGATGTGCCTGCACAGAACCAGCTTGGAAAACGCAGCACCATGGGCCTCTCTGTAATGAGGGACAGGGGCCAGCAGCACAGAGACAAGCCTAGAACGCCTGGCGACTGTGGTTCTGCCACTGTTGTCCTTCTCGTCTGCACAACTGTGTTTAGTCTGTCACTGACTGAACACCAATGGTCTCCTATACAACTTCCTTGCTTTTAGCAAAGAGGAGCAGTGGGAAGTGGCAGGGATCTGCAGTCCTCGCTACTCAGGAAGCGGAGACAGGAGGACCTCCCGATCTGGGACCTCAAGCCAGCTTAATCCAAATAAACAAATATAAATCAATAAGTCAATAAATCAATAAATCAATAGTTTAGTCCCCAGAACTCACATGATGGAAGGAGAGAACCAACTCTCCCAAGTTGTCCTCTGATCTCCATAAGAATGTGTATCACTCTATGCTCCCAATAAATAAAAACAGCTAAAATTAAATAATTATTTTATTATTATTATTATTATTATTATTATTCTTAGTCTTTTTGAGACAGGGTCTTCCTGTAGCCCCAAAAGTCTTGGAATTCATTGTGTAGAACACACTGGCCTCGAACTCACAAAGATCTGCCTGCCTCTGCCTCCTGATTTCTGGGATCAAAGGCGTGTGCCACCATGCCCGGCTATAAAATATTTTTTAAAGGAATAAAAAGAAAAGACTATTTTTTTTTTAATCTTTTCAAGACAGGGTCTCCTTCTAGCCCCAGCTGTCCTGGAACTTGCTCTGTAGACCAGGCTGGACTTGAACTCACAAAGATCCGCCTGCCTCTGCCTCCCAAGTGCTAGGATTAAAGGCGTGCGCCACCACACCCGGCAAAAAAGACTATTTTAAAAATGGTAGTATTTGAGAGAAGATGGAAAGACAAGGCTAGATGCCAGTCTTCCTTAGAAGATGCCTTATTTCCCCTACAAAAGGTAAAGGTTCCTTGCCTCTAAACTGGGATACCTGCAAGAAGAGAGGCGATAAGGCCCTGCTGTCGAAGACCTGACATTAACATGGGAAAGATGTATTGAGACCACACATGCAAGTGTACAGATGGTCTCTGGAATACCAGAGAGTGTTACCAAAGGCCACTAAACCAATAAAGCAAATATGGGTCTCCTTGAGTCAAGCAAGACTCCTNTGGGGAGCCAGATGCTGTAGTATACTGGGTAGGATGGAGCAGCTAGGGGAGCCAGATGCTGTAGTATACTGGGTAGGATGGAGCAGCTAGGGGAGCCAGATGCTGTAGTATACTGGGTAGGATGGAGCAGCTAGGGAGCCAGATGCTGTAGTATACTGGGTAGGATGGAGCAGCTAGGGGAGCCAGATGCTGTAGTATACTGGGTAGGATGGGGCAGCTAGGCAGGAATCAGGCCTTCTAGCCCTACCCACATGAGTGATGAGGTCAACACATAGAGGCGAGGGAGGTAACAGAGCCACTCCAGCCAGTCTCAGTCAAGTGCACTGTAAGGTGAAGACAGCAAGACAGGGTTACCAGAGGAACACAGTTTTTTGGTTAAACTGTCTAAGGTCTCAGGTACACGGCTTTAATCCCAGCACTAGGGAGGAGAGGCTGGCGAATCTCTGTCAGATTGAGGTGAGCCCATTCTATGTTCAGGCTGGCTGGAGCTACAGGGAGACACTAGACTCTATCTCAGGCTGGCCTCAAACCTGATACGTAACGGGATGGCTTTCGACTTTTGATCCTCTTGCCTCCACCCCAAAGTCCTGGGGTTAAAAGCATAAACCATCATACCTGGCTTCCAAGATTTTTAATAAAAATATGGGCAAAGCTGGGCGTGGTGGCACACGCCTTTAATCCTAGCACTTGGGAGGCAGAGGCGGGAGGATCTTTGTGAGTTCAAGGCCAGCCTGGTCGACAGAGCGAGTTCCAGGACAGCTGGGACTACAGGGAGTCTGTAGTCAGGACTACAGGGAGTCTGTAGACAGGACTACAGCCTGTCTCAAAAAGACAAAGAAAAGAAAACAAAAACGGGCAAAACACACAACCTCCCTAGGCAGACAAGTCAGTATATTAAGCATGGTTACTATTGTGCAGCCACAGAACTTTCATCTTCCTAAATGAAAACTTGGTCTCTATTAACAGATTCCCCAGCCCCTGAAAACCCCTATATCCCTCTCTATGGACAAATGCATGTAGTTACACAGGACTGGTCCGTCTCCCATCCGCCCGCCCTCCCTGTGCCTGGCTTATCTCACTGAGCACATGGAGAGGCCCTCAAGCAGAAGACATAGGAATATGCTACAGAGGACAGAAACTACCAGAAGAAGATACCTAGAAAGAAGCAAGTTCCTGAGGCTGAGACAGTGCAGGGCTAAGTCCTAGGAAGCAGGTGGCACTCTGGACAGGGAAAGGAATAGCTGGTGGAAGGAGGGCCTCTAGGACTCTCAGGAAGGCTCTGCTGGCAGATAAGCCTCAACATGAATGTTGGGACCCCCAGAGGCCACACACAGGCTGGGAGAACCACACCATAGTCAAGTCTAAGGGGTTCTCTGGCCTAGCATACATGTGCTTTTTGTGCTACGGACCCATAACTCTGAGTGTGCAAGTATTAGTTATTGTTATCAATTAGTTATCAAACCAAGTACGAATAGGGGCCTCACAAGAAGCCACTATGATTTAACAGATTTTACAGAACATAAAAACTAAAGCTACTAACATTGAACTAAAAGGTCACATGCATGTAAGTATACCTGTGTCATGCAATGCCCACAGAGGTCAGAAGAGGGTGTTGGATCCCCTAGAACTAGAGTTATGAATGCTTAGCCACCATGTGGGTGCTGGGAACTAAACCCAGGTCCTCTGCAAGAGCAGCCTGTGCTCTTAACCACTGAACCATCTTTCTAGCCCATACCCCAGATCAGATTGTGCACATTGGCATACCTGCCTAGAGGTCCAGGGCACCCACATGCACCTATTTTCAGCCTGCAGCCCGGGGTCTCTGCAAAACCCATCTGACCATAGGCTCTTTTTTTTTTTTCTTTTTAATTTTTTAATTTTTATTTATTTCCGTATGTGTATGAATGTACTGTCTGCATGCAAGTCTGTGCACCCGTGTCGTGCAATGCCGCAGAGGTCAGAAGAGGGTGTCAGATTCCCCTGGAACTNACTGGTGTCTCCTTTCCTGTATGATGGTGACTGGCTGCGGGACGAGGTCCTCCCCAGCACTTGCACCAAGCCTGCCCACTCGTGTGTGGCAGGACCCTGGCCCAGTGTGGCAGTCAGCTCCTTGCTGACTAGGAACTGCTGCTCCTAGTAGAGGTGGCTAAAGTCCCGTTAGGTCCACGATGGCTTTGATGAAGATGGCATCATCTCGCACATAAGAATTCTTGGCCTCATCTTGGGACACAGGGCAGAAGGAGTGGGCAGAGCCCCAGCTGGCAATGTTCATGTCACTGACAGGCCTCTGGAAGGAGGACGAGGTCACATCAGGCCTGAATGCATCGATCACATGCTCCCGGTTGTTCTGGTCCAGCAGCATCAATGTCACCTGTGAGAAGCCAGCCCAGGGAGGGAACAGTGGGCTCATGAGTGCCTGAGCACCTACATTAATCTTGTCCTCTCTTCAAAGCAGACTGCCTAGACCACACCAGGCCAGTTGTTCAGCTTCTCATCTGGGAAATATAGTGCCCATGTTGGCACTGCATGTTTATACAGTGCCTGGCATCTGAGGCTAAGGCTTAGCACTCTCATACTTGCATGACTGAGTGCTGCTTCTTGCTAGTGTTCATCTGACAGATGCTTTCTTGCCAGAGATCCTAAAATGTACACTACATACCCTGGAAGAAAAAGCACTTAACAAGATGAGACTGACTGGCCAAGTCCCTTGGCCTTCCACTCTTCACCACCTGCTCTGACTCCTCCACTGGCCGTGGAGGACAAGGCTGGGCCCTAAGTGGTAAAGGGAAGGGACCATCCTCAGTCCAACTGGTCTGTGGAATTCCAATTCCTCAATCAAGGTAATATACCCTGGTTAGACCCTGACAGAGGGGTGCTATGGCCTTCCTTTGAAGCATACTCCCCCAGGAAGCTTTCAAACACTTGTAGATCATGAAGCCAGTTATGTCATATACAACCAGCAGAGAAATCACCACAGCCCCAAATGCTGGGGGCACTGGCACAGTGGCCACTTGGAAGCTGCACCACCCTTCACCTTCCCTACAGCCTGGGGCTGCCAGTCATACCTTCTGATTGAAAGGCCACCGCAAAAGGGCATCGTTGGGGCCTTTCATCACCACGAAGAAGAGAGAGAGGTGTGTTCCCCGCCCAGTGCCATCGCCATTCAAATAGACACGCAGACACATCTTGTAGCCATACCTGCTTGTGTAAAAGGCTGGGGGTGCGAGGAAGGGCCGTGAGGACAGGGCAGGACACAGCTCTGCACCTGTTCCCACCCTCAGAGAGAAAGAACCGTGAATACTTAGCTTTGGGGAACACTGAGGGAAGGTTTTCCCCTCAAAATGTGCAATTAGCTGCTGTTAACTAAACATAAATGTAGAAAAAAAAATTTTTTCTGCTTTTCTTGGCGAGGGAGGTCCTTGCCATGGAGGCCCAGGCTGGCTTCAAGACTCCCAAATCCTGCCTACCTTGACCTCTTTAAATGCTGTGGGTTTATGGTGGATCACCACACCTGCTTTTAAAAAAAATTTGGTGTGTATGTGATGTGGATGGGGAGGGGCATGCAGCCATGACATATTGTGTGTAGGCAGAGGACAACTTTGAGAGGTCAGTCTCTCTCGTTCCACCTTTATGTGGGTCTCAAAGATGAAACCTCAGTCACCAGGCTGTGCCATAAGTCTTACCTGCTAGCTATCTCATCTTCCGCTCCTTCCCCATCCTTTAAGTAACAGCTACAGTGGTAATTTTATAACCCCCAAACCCACAATTAAGAAAAACTATGACATGAACTGTACAAGGAGCAATGTTTTAGAACCCAGAAAGCTGTGAAGGGAAATTAGGCCACAAGGAACCCAAGCTGCCAAACAGAAGCATCTTGATGACAGGAAACACTGGGCAGCTGAGCGGTAAGGATCATGAAACACTAGTCCAGCCTGCTACATAATAAATCCAAAGACTGGGCGAGAGGATGCCTAGGTGTTAAGAGCGCCGGACCGCTCTTACGAGAGGACCCGGGTTCGATCGCCCAGCACCCACATCGGCACTAACCGACCGACGCCAATCCGCTCGGAGAACTCCAGATTCCAGGTAATCCGCCCAGGGAGCCAACCCTCTTCTGACCTCTGCGCATTGCAAGGACAGCGGCAGGGCACAGACTTGGGCAGCAGACAGTACATTCAACACACATACAGAATAACATTAAAAAATTAAAAAAAGAGAAATCCAGAAGGACTGCTTTGGGGTATTAGTTGGCACAAAATATATAAAAGACACTGCTCCAATATGTAATAATACAAACAAAAATGCAAACAGTTGTTTGTGAAGGCTAATTTTAGTGTCAAGTGGTTTGGGTTAAGGAAAAACTAGAGAGCTAGTGAAGCATGATGTCTGGGTGTCTGCAAGGGTTGCTTCCAGGAGACTGGCAGGTGAATGGCGAAACATCCACCCTCGGCGTGAAAGACTGACTTGGAACTCAGACAAAAAAGAAAAGGAAGAAGAGTATAGAGGGAGCAGAATGCAGTCTCGAGTGGGAGAACTCCAGTCCAGGGAATCCGGACACCCTCTTCTGACTCCGCGCATTTGCACGGACACAGGTGCACAAGACTTGCTGCATTAGACAGTACTTCATACACATACAGAAATATAAATAAAAAATAAAAAAATTAATTAAAAAATTTAAAAAATTAAAAAAAAGCAAAAGCCAAAAGCAAACGAGGGACACAGCCTTCTGCTGTTCTGTGAGGTCAGGTGTCCAGGTTCTTAACCCTGAGATCCCAGCAGCCAGGATCCCAAGATCCACCCAAAGCTGGCCTACTGAGGGCCTACTCCTAAGGGGCCCTAAATACCTGGTGCTAGGAGGTGGTAGACCCTTTCTAATCAAAGACCCAGGGGGAGGGGGGTTTCAGGCATGAGAACGGTGATGTCTGGTATGTCAACTCATCCCTCTTTGTCCCAGCTGGGAGTTGAATGGCTCTGTTCCCCCCCCCCATGACCAAAGGCAGGGGCCAATCAACTGTGGACTAGAACCTCTAAGACTTTTCCTCTTCACAGAGAGCTAATACAGTAGCATCCAGTTGGCAGGGACCACCAGTACCAAAGCAAATCCAATAAGGCGAGGTCCCCGAAGGTCTCAGCCTTGATCCTAAGACTTCCATTTTACTGGCAGTTCCTAAATTAGAGCTGAAAATAAAAGTGTGCTCAGTTCATGTTATGACGGATGGTGCCTGAAGTTATGAAGCAAGTTATCGGAGCAGCAAGAGGAGACTGATGGGGATAAGGACAAAGGCCTGCGACCATCATGTGGTTGTCTGAAGACCTCCAGGACAAGAGCAGGTATTCTGAAGCATCCAAAAAGGGAGCCCACAGTGGCATGGTGAGAAGTAAAGACTGGGCAGCACAGGGAAGTAAACTGCACCTGAAATAACACAGACCTTCCCCCTAACTCCAGTGGTACCTTTCAGAGGAGCTTAAGAGCACCCCTTTAAGAGACTCTGTAGTGGGGATGAGGAGACAGGAAAGAGAGGAGACAAGAGGGAGAGACCAAATCCCATAGCCCCCCTGCTTTCAGCAAATAACAATGTTCAACCTAGGAGGAGTTGGACAAGCTCAGAGCCATGGGTCTCTTTGGAGTGGTCTGTCTTCCATTACCCACAAAGCCAGCATGAGCCCTTTGCTCATCCTCAGGTGATGGGTATGTTCTGTGCACATCAAACCTATTTCCCAGCAGCTCCTCATACCTAGACTCCCACCTGCAGGGGCCATGTTGCCCAATTTGCTCCTCAAGGAGGTGCAGACACTCTAGGTGCCAGCTGAGGATGTGCCCTGCCCTGTCTAGGAAGCCATTCCATATGGCCCCTGTGGCAGATGGTGATCACAAATGGCACCTGGTGAGAAGATGGCAGGCGTTCGGCCAGCTACTGCTTCCTGGCGCTTCCTGGCAAAGTCCGAGATCTTCCAGATGAAGACCCCATCGTAGGTAGACGCCTCCAACTCCGAGACCTTTTGTTCCAGGTCAGCCATGGCCAGGTCCTTCAAGCCAATGCTCCTCTCCAGCTGCTGCACCTGCAGAGCAGAATCCATTGACTCTCACCGGGCAGTGACTGGGCAGCCACAGGCTCTGAGCACCAAGCTCCTCTTCCCACACTGCAATCACCAATCATCTCTTAATAGTCTGCTGTCCCTATGAGCTAATTCCTAGATGTGAGGTACATGTTTTAAGTCCACACAGACTCTGACCTACATGTACCCAGGAGCTTCACAGTCCCACATGACTGTCCCATAATCTCACATGACTGACACTGTGCCCTCCCAAGCTGGAGGGAGAGAGGTTGCAGATACTAGACCCTCAGAGAACAGGGATCAGAAATGCAGGAGGCACCAGCCTATGGCACAGAGTGCAGAAGTTGCTCCGCAGATCAAGAGCTTGCCATCCCCACTAGGCTACAGACCTCGTTAGTCAGAGCAAAGGCTTGCCATCCCCACTAGGCTCAGACCTCGTTAGTCAGAGCAAGGGCTTGCCATCCCCACTAGGCACAGACCTCGTTAGAGCAAGGGCTTGCCAACCCCACTAGGCACAGACCTTGTTAGTCAGGGCCTCAATCTTGTCTTGGTCCAGCCGGTGTTGTCGACTACAAGCCTCTGCAGTCACTGCCACCCTCTCTACCTCCCTGTTCAGGACACAGACAATGTTCTCGAAGGTGGCCGTCTTCTGCTCCAGGGTCTGGCACCGTTGCAGCAGCTCTGGCTCCACCTGGCTCTGGTCCCCCTGAGGGCTGGAGACTCTAGGAGTTGAGCTCAAGCAACAGGGCCAGGTGCTTCCCGTAGCCGTTGTGTCTCGTGATCCATAGAACAAAAGCAACACTCTTTCTACCTGTGAACACAGGGCAGACAGTTCTTGGGATGTGCCTGCACAGAACCAGCTTGGAAAACGCAGCACCATGGGCCTCTCTGTAATGAGGGACAGGGGCCAGCAGCACAGAGACAAGCCTAGAACGCCTGGCGACTGTGGTTCTGCCACTGTTGTCCTTCTCGTCTGCACAACTGTGTTTAGTCTGTCACTGACTGAACACCAATGGTCTCCTATACAACTTCCTTGCTTTTAGCAAAGAGGAGCATGGAAGTGGCAGGGATCTGCATCCTCCTACTCAGGAAGCGGAGACAGGAGGACCCCGATCTGGGGACTCAAGGCTCAGCTTAATCCAAATAAACAATATATAAATCAATAAGTCAATAAATCAATAAATCAAAGTTAGTCCCCAAACTCACAGATGTGAAGGAGAGAACCAACTATCCCAAGTTGTCCTCTGATCTACAAACACACAGAATACATCATCCAAAAATAAAAAACAGCAAAAAAAAAAAAAAATAAATATATTAGTTTTATTTTATTATTATATTATATTTCTAGTCTTTTTGAGACAGGGTCTTCCTGTAGCCACAAAGTCTTGGAATTCATTGTGTAGAACACACTGGCCTCGAACTCACAAAGAGCCTGCCATCTCGCCTCCAAAAAAAAAATTGACTTGGATAAGTGTGCCACCATGCCCGGCTATAAATATTAATATTTAAGGAATAAAAAAAAAAAAAAAAATATTTTTTTTTAATCTCTTTCAAGACAGGAGTCTCCTTCTAGCCCCCCTGTCCTGGGAACTTGTCTTGTAGACCAGGCTGGACTTGAAACTCACAAAGAAATCGCCTGCCTCTGCCTCCCAGTGCGGCTAGGATTAAAGGCTGTGCGACCACACACACCCGGGCAAACAAAAGGACTATTTTAAAAATGGTAGTATTTAGTAGAAGATGGAAAAGACAAGGCTAGATTGCCGTCTTCCTTAGAAGTGCCGTTATTTCCCCCAAAAGGTAAAGTCCTTCCTCTAAATGGGATCCTGCAAGAAGAGAGGGCGATTAAGCCCTGCTGTGCGAGGCCTACATTAACATGGGAAAGATGTATTGAGACCACACACATTGCAAGTTACAGATGGGTCTCTGGAATACCAGAAGAGTGTTACCAAAGGCCACAAACCAATAACAGCAAAATATGGGTCTCCTGAGTCAAGCAAACTCCTTCGTCAGCACCAGCTACACTCACTTGCCTTGGGAAATACTGTGCAGCAGTGGAGCCAATGCCTGTATATCTCAAATCTTAATTGGCTATTAGCTCTCCCTGGAGGAAAACCCCACAGCTGATGCCACAAGCTACCATCCTCTGAATGGTAGGAGATGTTATAGCCACAGTAAGACCCTGTCATATTAACAGAAAAAAAATGTAATTCAGGATATAACATAACCATCCAAACATCTGTTCTAACCAATAGTAACCTACCATAACATTATACTTGTTTAAATACCTATATATGCTAATTGCTGTGCTTCATTAGTAGGATCCAAAGTTATTCCTGAGACAAACTGTCAGCCCATGAAAGAAACAGCCAGAAATCCGAGCATGAGTCCAAAACGACATCATCCAAAGAAGTAGACTGTTTTGCTTCTCTCCATGTGCCCCTTTTCTACCATAGGGAACAATCTGCGGAAGGAGGGGGGTGGTAGATGTAAGGGTGCGACATTGGGTGAAATGGTGAAATAACAGAATATAGCTGGACACATATTTGATAAAACTTGATGAACTTACAAGCGCCCCCTGCTGGATTGGGGACCCTATGGGACTGTTGGTTTGTTTGGGACAACTGCTTGCAAATTGGTTTTACATGAATGAGATGCTTGTACTCATAAATCATAACTTTTTGTTAAAAAATGAGAAAAAAAAAACCTGAAAGATGTCAGGACAGATGGCAGAATGGCATCTCTGGGATGGTGGGTGGGTGGGTGGTGGGGGAAGGGAAAGGGAAATATGCCTGGAACTGAATTGAAATGAAATGGATTTAAATACACAATCAGCACAGAAGTTAAAAATAAAATAGCTAATACAATAATAAAAGTCCCAGTTTATCTAGCTTTATCCTTTATTTATTTATTTATTTATTTATTTATTTATTTATTTATCTCTTTGAGACAGATCTCTCTCTAGCCCCAGCTGGCCTAGAACTCACTAATGTACAGTGCTGGGATTAAAGGTGTATGCCACCATGCCTAGCCAATTTTATTTACTTTTTATTAATTTATTGAGAAGGGTCTCTCTGTAGCCCCAACTGGCCTAGAACTTGTTATGTAGACGAGGCTGGCCTGGATCTCACAGAGATCCACCTGCCTGTGCCACTACAGTGCTGGGATTAAAGGTGTGTGCCACCACACCTGGCAAAAGTGCCTTCTTTTTTTTTTTAATTTTATTCATGTTTTATGTGTATGAATGTACTTTCTACATGTAGGTCTGTACACCCATGTCATGCAATGCCGCAGAGGTCAGAAGAGGGTGTTGGTTTCCCCCGGAACTGGAGTCAAAGATGGCTCTCAGCCACTATGTGGGTGCTGGGGATCGAACCTGGGTCCTTTGCAAGAGCACTCGGTGCTCTTAACCGCTAGGCCATCTCTCCAGCCCCATGCCTTCTTTTATAAAGTTGACTTTGCAAATACATATTTTTACTTTTATTTATTTATTACATGGTAGGCTCATCAAAAAAAACTAAACTAGGAGGGGGGTGGAGAGATGGCTTGGCATTTAAGAGCACTGGAAGCTCTTGCAGAGGATCCAGGTTCAATTCCCAGTATTTACATGGTGGCTGAGAACTGTCTGTAATGCCACTTCCAGGGAATGTGATCCCCTCTTCTGATTTCCTTGGGCACCACATATGATATGGGTTTGCTTGCAGGGAATATGGTCATATACATAAACCAGGGCTGGCAAGATGGCTCAATGGGTAAGAGTACTGCTACTAGCCTGGAAGCCCAGGTTTAATCCATGGGAACCACATGTTCCAAGTGGGACACACATAGTGGAAGGAGAGAACTCACTCCGAAAGTTGTCCTCTGGTCTCCACAAGCATGCCATGGCTAGTGTGCATACATGTGTGTGTGTGCGCACACACACACACACACACCTCACACACAAAAGATAAATAAAATAATTAAAAGACACTCAAAAGTTAAAAGTAAAAAGAAACAAAGACACCTATTTGTGTCTCAGGTTGGGCGTATCCTGGACCACAGGAGGCACGGCAAGCACAGGGCATACCTGTAGCCAGAGTAGGAACTATGACAGTTGTTGGAACTATGACGAGTACAAAAGGGAAATGTAACCCTAACCCATCAGGGGTCAACAAGGTCAACACAGACCCCGTCCTGAACTTAACTGGAGCATCTCATGAACTGAAAATGTCTAAATACAGGGACCATGGTGGTAATAGCTCAGTCTCCTAGTAGTTTCTAAATCACCTTCAGCAAGGAATTCAGCTCCTCTGACATGAAGGTAGTGACTATCCTCCTTACCCAATAGAAGAGGACAGGAACACCCTGCCTTCAGCTTGCCCCTCCTACCCAACATCCAGTTGAGAGGCCATGAGTCTAGATGCCCTAGGAGATCTCAAGAAGATGAGCCTGGACATCCATAGGCAGAAAGAGGAGGTGCTGAGAGGAAGCCAGGGGAGACAGCCAGATAGATGGGGGAAGCTGGGAGAAGCTGGGACTGGAGACTGAGTGCAGTATTTAGGATGAGGAAAAGGCCCATCTAAGTCCTCAGCCCCCACTGCAGAACCTTATCTTACCATCTCAGGGCAGCCAATGGCATGGAATCTGCAAGGGACTCGGCACTTGCCACATGTCCTAATATGGTCCTGAAACTGGAAGGAGAAGATGAAGTTAAAAAAGTCATCATCATTCCTGGGTTTCCCCCATTTCTTCAATGCACTGACTAGGTCAAAATTTACACAAGGAACCACTAGATCCACCCCACTGTGTTCCCCATTGTCATGAAGGAGAGGATCTGACAACCACTCCCACAGTCAATCAATCACAGAGACAGGGTGACATTTCAGGATGGCTATGGAAAATCCAGCTTATGTTTGGGGGAGGTTCATGCCAAATAGAAAGCAACCATGCTATCATCTCTGTCAGTCTTGAGGATATGTGGTATTGAAGTCTCTGGGCCTGGGGTAGAACACACAGATTTACAACCAAAGAATGTCTGATGACAGGACAGCTCCTTGTGTATGCAGGCACTGGATAGCACAAATGGACTGTCGGCAAGCTCGTGAAACCCAAACATACACCCTCAAGGGAGACTCTGTCTCAAAATAAAATAATTAATAATAAAAAAAAAGATTCTAGAAGGTTAATTCACTTCATGATTGAGAGCTAAAATGTAGACACAGAGTCCAATTATCCCTGGCTATCTTCAGTTTCCTTAATAGACACTTACTACCTACCTGTGCCTGACCTAACACTGACTATCAGATAAAACCTTTTATTTTATTTTATTTATTTATTTACTTATTTTTTGTCTTTTAGAGACAGGATCTCCTTGTAGCTCCAGCTCCCTGTAGCTCCTAGAACTCACTCAGTAGACCAGGCTGGCCTTGAACTCACAAAGATCCACCTGCCTCTGCCTCCCAAGTGCTAGGATTAAAGGCGTGTGCCACCACGCTCGGAGATAAAACCTTTTAAAATGTATTAATTTAGCAGACCACTGGCCTCCACCAACCCAAAAGCTACATATGTCATCAGATAGTATCTGAGGCCTACTGCAGAGGTCTCTCTACTTCAGTATAACTGGCCTACATGGTGTTCCCACTAATGTATCTTTTCTTTTGCTCTTTTCCAAGACAGGGTCCCCCTGTAGCCACAGCTGTCCTGGAACTCTCTATATAGAACAGGCTGGCCTTGAACTCACAGAGATATGCCTGCCTCTGCCTCCCAAGTGCTGGGATTAAAGGCATGCACCACCATACCTGGCCTAATGTATCTTTTTAATATCTTTCTTTGGTTCTGTGACTAACTTCATAAAACTATTTCATTCAATAAAAACTTGTTATTTGGGGTAACTAAACCTGTGTCCCTGGGCCATAGTTGCTCTTATTTAGCTAAAACAAAACCAAACCTATTTCTTATTTCTTTGAGGTGAGAGCTATATATTTTTTTAGATTTTTTTTTAATTTAAGTTTTTAAATTATAAAGCTTAATGAAATTTATATATCTATAAAACCACTTGTAGTGGGAGGAAAGACAGAAGTCTGAAAGCCATTCCGCAAAGCGTGAGACCTTAAAACTTAGGCAGACAATCCCTTACGACACTACGTGCCTCGCTGAGATGGCTGAGATTAATAAGGCAGCGAAATCAATCCCATGTTCCCAGGGCTTTTAAAAGATACTTTATTGTTTGATAGTTTGGACCCCGGAGTGTAATTTAAGGTCTCACAACATGCTGCATGTACCAATATCACCCCTACCCTGGCTGCGAAACTTGGCACAATAGAAACAGGAGTTAAAGACCCTCCGCATAACTCAGCATTAACTACCTGATCTCTGCCCTGCCCCGAAGTTTACGGATTACAAGAATTGTAAACCACCATGCCACAGCTAGAAACACTTTTTTTTTTTTTTTTTTTTTTTAGAAACGCTTTTTTAAGTGACTCAGTACTGACCTCAATACCCAAGCTCAGTTCACCCAAAACCTTACTCTCATGGCTCCAAGAGAGGGCTGGCACCATGGAGATAAGAAAGAAAAGAAGTCAAATCAACAGTGCGCAACCAACAGGCAGCCACCACTCCAGTTCAGTGCCTGTGGTTGCACCACCTAGCCCCCAGGCTAAACCTGCCCAGCGCACCCAATCCAGGCTGTCATGCCGCTACAGGAATGCCCAGGCAGTACTGGCAGCTCAGGCTCCTCTTGGGGCATTCCTGTCATAAGTTGGTGACTCCTTCTCACTGAGGCGGATCAGGCCTTTACATGCAGGGCAATTTCTCGGTCAGCCAGAAATGGGCACTGTCTCTCGTAGGCAGCTCTGGCAACAAAAGAAGGTCATTAAAGACAGCACGCAGATCCTATAGCAGCTGTGGCATGGCACACGTAGCACGATGTCTTGTGTATCTGCACCCACCATGGAAATGCCCTCCACAAACCAGAGTACAGGTACAGCATGTTCTCTTCCCTTCTTGCAAAAAAAAAAAACAAAAAGACAGGGATGCTGGACCCCTGTCTGTACTAGACTGAGCAAGTCTCTGGGGTGAATAGGCCCCCCAGGACACAACCTCTTCAACTCATACCCTGCACTACCACAATCCCAGACAGATCAATGGTGTTAGAGGACCGGCGGTGAAAGACTCGATCTTTCTAAATGCTACAGGTAATATGCCAGCCACCCCTTACGATCTATGCCAAAGGCCAGAATGACACACCCAGAGATCCACTGAGGAAGGCCCACTCAGGCTTATATCCAACACATCTTGAGTACTTATAAAACCCATGGTTAAGCACTAACCCCACCACTCTAGGAGAGCTCCCAAACCATACAGAGGGAGCCTGTGACGTACAATGTGCTTGACCCTCGTACGCTGATATATGAGAGCACTAACACAGAGGCACCCACCCAGTGAGACAGACAGACACGATGAGCTGGAGAATGGTATTCCAGGAATGCCAGTCATAGGAAGTTAGACCTGCACGAGCAGGCCCAGGAAACATACACGAGCGAACACAATGAAAGGCAAAAGTAAGGGAGATCTCAGAACTCAATGAGCAAGTCTTCCTAGGCCTTGCAAGCCGTTCCAGTCACTAGGCTAAAGCCAGGTCCTCGTCTCAGACTGTCCCAAGCAACTGCAGCTACTATGAGGAAGTCCCAGTTACCCCTTTGGGCACACTGAAGAGAGCCGTGACACCCCTAAGAGGAGCTGGTCCTCAAGGTCTGCCTAGCTGTCAAGAGAACTGGCAAAGAAAGGGGTGACAGCCACCAGGAAGGTGGTAACATGGTTGAGGGGTAGACTGTCTGGATGAGCTTGGGGAGCCAGATGCTGTAGTATACTGGGTAGGATGGAGCAGCTTGGGAGTCAGATGCTGTAGTATACTGGGTATGATGGAGCAGCTTGGGAGTCAGATGCTGTAGTATACTGGGTATGATGGAGCAGCTTGGGAGTCAGATGCTGTAGTATACTGGGTATGATGGAGCAGCTTGGGAGTCAGATGCTGTAGTATACTGGGTATGATGGAGCAGCTTGGGAGTCAGATGCTGTAGTATACTGGGTATGATGGAGCAGCTTGGGAGTCAGATGCTGTAGTATACTGGGTAGGATAGAGCAGCTTGGGGAGCCAGATGCTGTAGTATACTGGGTAAGATGGAGCAGCTAGGGGAGCCAGATGCTGTAGTATACTGGGTAGGATGGAGCAGCTAGGGGAGCCAGATGCTGTAGTATACTGGGTATGATGGAGCAGCTTGGGAGTCAGATGCTGTAGTATACTGGGTAGGATGGAGAAGCTGGGGAGCCAGATGCTATAGTATACTGGGTAGGATGGAGCAGCTAGGGGAGCCAGATGCTGTATTATACTGGTTAGGACTGGACACGCAAGCCTAGGGGAGCCAGTTGCGTAGTATATGACTGGGATAGGATTGCGAGCAGCGTTAGGGAGCCAGTTGCATGTTAGTATACTGGGGTAGGATGGAAGAAGCTAAGGGTTGGAGTCCAGATGCCTGGTATTTGTTTTATATCTAGGTAGCGGAGGGTCGATGGCACTTAGGCTTCTGACCGTAGTAATCTAGGCCTTCTAGCTCACTACCACATGAAGTGATTGAGTCAAGAGCCATAGAGTGCAGAGTAATATGGTAAGCGGGTAACATGCGAGCACTTCCAGCCAGTCTCAGTCATAAGTGCACTGTAAGGCTGAAGATCTGGCTAAGACAGCTGTAACCAGTGAGGGATATACACTAGTTTTTTGCTAAATCTGTCGTGAGAGGGGTCTCATGGGTACAACAGGCTATTAATCTCTCCTAAAGCACTTAGAGTGAGGATGAGGCTGAGCGAAATATCTTCTTGTCGAAATTGGACCGGTTGACCCTATAACTTATGTTCAGGAACTGGCTTGGAGAAACTACAGGGAGACACTAGACTCTATCTCAGGCTGGCCTCAAACCTGAACTACGTTAAACGGTGATGGCTTATCGAGACTTGATCCATCTGCCGCTCACCCCATAAAGTCTCTCGGGGTTAAAAGGCAATTAACCTATCCACAATAGCCTAGGATCGCAAGATTTTTTATAAAAAATACCATGAGGCATACAGCTGAGGCGGTGGTCTGGCACACGCCGTGTTAATCCTAGCACATTGGGGAGCCAGAGCGCTGAGGATCGCGTCTGTCGAGTTCCAGGCCAGCCTGGTCGACAGATGTGACGGAAGTTCCCGGACAGCTGGGACTTACAGGGAGTAGTTCTGTAGTCCAGGACTACAGGGAGTCTTGTATGACAGGACTACAAGCCTGTCTCCAAAAAGACAAAGAAAAAAAAAACAAAAAACGGCGGCAAAACACACAACCGCCTCCTCTAGGGCAGACAAGTTCGAGTATATTTAGCATGGTTTACTAATTGGTGCAGAACCACAGAACATCATCTTCCCTAAATGAAGAAACTTCTTGTCTCTATTAACAGTGATTTCCCCAGCCCCTGAACCCCTAATCATCCTCTCTATGCGAACAGCATGTAGCTTAACAGGACTGCTGTCCGTCTCGCCATCGCCCTCGACTCTCCCTTGTGCCTGGTGCTTATTCTCTCTCACTGAGCACATGGAGAGGCCCTCAAGCAGAAGACATAGGAATATGCTACAGAGGACAGAAACTACCAGAAGAAGATACCTAGAAAGAAGCAAGTTCCTGAGGCTGAGACAGTGCAGGGCTAAGTCCTAGGAAGCAGGTGGCACTCTGGACAGGGAAAGGAATAGCTGGTGGAAGGAGGGCCTCTAGGACTCTCAGGAAGGCTCTGCTGGCAGATAAGCCTCAACATGAATGTTGGGACCCCCAGAGGCCACACACAGGCTGGGAGAACCACACCATAGTCAAGTCTAAGGGGTTCTCTGGCCTAGCATACATGTGCTTTTTGTGTGGAGGCTACGGAACCCAATAAACGCTGAGTGTTTGCATAGTATTTAGTTATTTATATCAAAGTAGTTATATCACAAAAACCAAGTCAAATCGAATAGGGGCCTCACAGAAGCCACTATGATTTTAACAGACTATAAATGTACTCAGAAACATAAAAACTAAAGCTACTAACATTGAACTAAAAGGTCACATGCATGTAACCACTATCCTATATAGTTGTCATGCAATCCCCACAGAGGTCAGAAGAGGGGTTGTATTCTCCTGGAACTGGAGTTCTCCTGGATCTGGAGTTATGAATGGTTAGCCAGCACTTGGGTGTTGGAAACTAAACCCAGGTCCTCTGCAAGAGCAGCCTGCTGCTCTTAACCACTGAACCAGTTCTTTCTAGCCCATACCCAGATCAGATTCGTGCACTGGAGTGTCATTACCTGCCTAGAGTCAGGGCAGCCCAACATAACACCTATTTTCAGCCGTGCAAGCCCGGAAGGGTCTCTGCAAAACCCATCGACAACATAGGCTCTTTTTTTTTTTCTTTTTAATTTTTCATATTTTCTCTATAGTTCTATTCCGATTATGGTGGTATGAATGTACTGTCTGCATGCAAGTCTTGCACCCGTGTCGTTGCAATGCTCCGAGGTCAGAAGAGGGTGTCGATTCCCCTGGAACTGGAGTTTCAACGGAATTGGAGTTTCGACTGGTTCTCGTCCGCCATGTGGGTGCTGGGATGAACCCGGGTCCTCTTAGAGCAGTGGTGCTCTTAACGCTAGGCCATCTCTTCCAGCCCCCCCCCTTTTTTTANGTATATAAATGTACTGTCTGCATGCAGATCTCTGCACCCGTGTTGTGCAATGCTGCGGAGGTCAGAAGAGGGTGTCGGATTCCCCTGGAACTGGAGTTAAAGACAGTTCTCAGCCGCCATGTGGGTGCTGGGGATTGAACCCGGGTCCTCTGCAAAAGCAGTTGGTGCTCTTAACCGCTAGGCCATCTCTCCAGCCCCAGTGAGAGGAGGGAAGCCTGGGTACTCCTCTGTACCTGGATCCTAATTGTGGATCGAGATCCACAGCAGTAACAGAAAAGCAGACAGCAAAGACATCATTAAACCACAAGGAAGAGCAAGTGGCTGTTGGAGGACACCTACCAGTGATGGCACCTGCCCTGTGTGGAACAGTAGGTAAACATCCTGCCTATGAAAGGGGGACATACTAGAACCAGCCATTCTACAGTATCCCATAAAGAGCTAGAGTCTGAATCCCACAGTAAGCTTTAATGGTCCCCAGTGAAAGCTAAAAGACATGTCATGTACAGAGGACAGGAAAAGGGAGGCCAGAAGGACGGAGTGGTGGTGCAAACTTTGTCCTAGCGCTTAAGGAGGCAGAAGGCAGGCAGATTCTTTTGTGAGTTCAAGAGCCAAGCCTGTTTTTTGAGACAGGGTCTCCCTTTAGTCCCAGCTGGCCTGGAGCTCGCTATGTAGACCAGGCTGGCCTTGAACTCACAGAGATCCACCTGCCTCTGCCTCCCAAGTGCTAGGATTAAAGGCTTGCACCACCACACCCGGCTTAAAGATGGTTCTTGGCCACCATGTGGGTGCTGGGAACCGAACCGAGATCCTCTGCAAGAGCAGTTGGCACTCTTAACCACTGAGCCATCTCTCCAGCCCCCCCAAAGGCTCTTTTGCAGGGAATCTTAGAGATATTAGATTCTAATAGGGCTTTAAATCCAATCCCGGAGTGAAAGGCGTCATAAAGGAAAACAAAGCCAAAGGCCAAGCACAGTTTTTCTCCATCTTTCCAAACTTTCCATGATTAAACCATGAAATGACACAGTTTTAGTCACAGTCTTAGTTTGCAGTGACAGCCCAGGATCAAAGAGATGGACAGGCAGGAGGAGGGAGATCACATTTGGAAAGGTGGAAATGACTACACACAGAGCACAGAATATGACATTTCTGTCTTGGCCTGTGACATTTACCATCAGTGAGAAGGTTTTATCAATAACATCAGCCACAGCAGAGCTGTGCCTGCCCTCCCATGTGACCAAACCCGATTCCTCTCAGGGACTTTCCAGAGCTCTCAAAGGGCGCAGCCAGGGACTTTCCGCCCAGCATGCCGGTAGGGCCACATGGCAGCAAGCCCAGGCCCAGGCTGTAATCCCTGGCCCACAGCCAGAGGCCCACACAGCCAGTGACCTCCCGTACCACAGGCCTAGAGGCAGCAGAGACCCCAGAGGAATCCAGAGCCCAGCACAGAGCTGGGAACTGTTACTCTACCTGCCACAGGGATCTCAGACACCCTCGAGAGCAGTAGGTCATAGAGACCCCCACTCTCTACACTCACATTTCCCCTGTACCCGCCCAACACACTCCACCCTCCCAGGAAAAAGTCACTTCCCTAAAGGCCTTGTCTCTCAGGTAGCACCGGGCATTTCACTTTGGGAACACTTTGCAGGCTGTGGCTGACCAGGCTCTGACCCCATGGTAGAAAAGAGCTCCTCCTTCATGCAAACACAGTCTAAAACTGCTCTCCTACCAAAATGAAACCAAACCTGAGACCACAAAGTCAGTCAGTTGACAGGACACATGGGGGACTAGACCAGGCACACATTGCAGGGCACAGTAAGGAGACAGAGACTCAAACCCAATCCCCACAGGGTTGCTTCAGTGGGAGACCCCAAGTTCTCTGTCTAAGCACACAGGGACCTCTCCTTAATGTAGGAAAGCAGGGAACTGAGCAAACAGTCCTTTACTTTTGAAGGCTTGAGGGTATTTGGAGTGACATCAAGGTAACTCATTCCTTAGAGACACCAGTGTTACTCATCAGTCATAGCACCAGCTCCTCACACTCCCATTCTGCTCTGTCTCATGAATTTCGCCACTTTGGGACCTCATGTGAGTGGAATGCTACAGGGCCTGCCTTCCGTGCCTGGCACATTCAGTGAGCATGATGTCATGGAGGTCTATCCCTGCCATGGCAGGTGGCAGGCTTTCCTTCCTTTTGAAGTCTGAGTTACGCGCTATAGTTTGGATGGACCTCACGGTGTTTACCCAAGCAAACATCAATGGACACCTAGGTTGTTTCTACCTCTTGGCCACTGAACAGTACTTATGCTATGACCATTCTGATACAATTATCTGAGACTTAACTTTGTTTGTTTTCTTTTTTTTTTTTAAGCCCAGGTTGACCCTGAACTCATAATCCTTCTGCCTCAGCCTTCTAAGAACTGGGATTACAGGTGTGCACCACCACGTCTAGCTGAGATATAAACTTTTCGAAGGTTGTTAAGATGAGAAAGGAATGAATTACTTAGTGGACTGGAGTGGTCTATCCCCAGCCACATGGCCTCTGTGATGCTGGCTTAACTGAAGAAGCCGAATGATGATGTGAGGCCTATACCAATGTTTGCATTACAATAGCATCATCCATTTCTGCCTCTGCTCCTGGCCTTCTAGAAGCCTTCGTGTGACCACAGAACAAATGGACTCATTTCTTGGGCAATTTCCACTGTCAACAAAATCCACAGTAAGAAATCCCTTGTGTAGGCTGGGCGTGGTGGCGCATGCCTTTAATCCCAGCACTCGAGAGGCAGAGGCAGGTGGATCTCTGTGAGTTCAAGGTCAGCCTGGTCTACAGAGCGAGTTCCAGGACAGCTGGGGCTACAGGGAAACCCTGTCTCAAAAAGACCAAAAAAAAAAAAAGGCATTCCAGAGGAAGAAGCATGTGGTCAAAGTCCCAGGAGGACCTTGTCACAATGGGGTCAGGAAGGAGGGTCTCCCGCCCACCTCATCCCACCCCACTTCAGGTCTAGGCCATAAGTGACCTAAATAGAAGTGATGTACTCAGGTAGCCAAGTAGAAGATGCAGAGCCAGGATAGCAGATGGCTCAGCTGACCTGCAGCCCATTATGCTGCTGCCAACCCAGCTACTGATTGCTACATCAACCTGATCTTTGACACTCATAGCTGTCCCCACACTAGTCCTCTTGTTTCAGTCTCTGGGAAGACATCATTTCCAACCTCTACCACCAAAGACGTAGATCTAGGGAAAGGTCACTTCCGAGTGTAGTCCCCATGGTCTCCCTTGAGGAATCAATGACAGCATAAGCCCTCCATGGGGCAAGAGTTACCCTCCTCAGCATAAGATGACAAGAGTAATACCCTGTGCTAAGGTACTGAGTACCTGTTGCTATCATAGCAAGCAACTACGTTTCCCTCCATGCTCAAACTGCTTACTACAAGTACCAAGCTCAAGGTCAATACCAACATGCACATAATTAGCACTTGGGGCATAACAACTTAACATATAATTTTCAGAATAATCAGATTGTGATTCAGGCTGAGCACACAACTCAGGGGTAGAATGCTTACCTGGTAAGCCCTGGATTCCAATCCCAGTACTACACACCACAAAAAAAGGGACTTGCCCAAAAGTAATGATATAAACCAAGATGGTGGGTTCATGCCTGTAATCCCAGCACTCATGAGGAAGAGACAAGAGGATCAGGAGCTCAAGGTCATCTTTGGCTACATATGGAGTTCAGGGCAGCTTGGACTACATTAGACCCTCTCTCAAGGGGGAAAAAGTAACAAATGTTATGTTAGAGGATAAAGTAATGGTTAGCCCATGAGTGAGGTTGCCATGCCCAAAAGATGTCTGCCTGTCCCAGAGCCCAATGAGAAGTAAGCTTCACTTTGCTGCTGCTTTCCCTTGGCACCAGGTCATAAACCTACCTATTATCAGACCCTCACTACTGACCTGGAGGCCTGACATCTACAGACCTCTGAAGACAGAAGAAAATGTCTTACCTTCTCCCGAGAGATCTTCTTCTTGCCACAGCCATTGCAGGTCAAGGGAAACTTAGGGCAGACTTCATAGTGTGCCTTAAAAAGAAACAGGAACACTAGATGGAGATGCTGACAGAGGGGTATGGCAGTTGAGGGAAGAAGGGACATGTGCAGTGCTCCAAGAGCAGCCACCACCAAAGAGATATAGTCATGGCCTTTCTAACATGGCAAATGACACCATGCAGGTACTCTAGAGCTTCAGAGACTTTAGGACTTTCTTACTCCTCTGCAGCCTCCAGAGAGCATGAAATGAAGGCATTGCCCAGGCCTAGAAAGGGGAGTATCACCACTGTATAACACCTGCCTGGTCCATGCGCAGATGGCTGTGGGTGGCTGTGCCACACAGGAGGTAAGAGGCTAGGAAGATATTCTGCCAGCTAGACTGGACTCTTCTCACATGGCCACAAGGGGCAGCCAAATCACCTCCAAGAGAGACCCTGCTGAGCTGCTAGGGAGTGCCCAGAGCACCCCAGAGGCTTTGGTTAAGCCTGTTCACACAAGAGAGGAACACTGTGCCAACACCTGGGCAGAAAATGAAATGGGCAAGAATTGAGAAAGAGCCTGGAAGGGATGTCCATGACCCTGACTGCAACACCCAAATGTGAATGAAGGGCACTTCTGACAGTGGGAGTGCAGAGAAGCCAGCACGTGGCAGGAGTGATTACATACATTCCAGATGTGGGTGTTCTGGCTTGAAGTGTCTTCTGAAGTTCCACATACTCAAGGACAGTCCCCAGCATGGTACTACAGGGGAGGAGAGAGCTCTCCAGGCCATGGCGATATGCCTCAAAGGGGATTGAAGACCTCAGTCCCTTCCTCTTTCTCACTTCCCCACTATGGACTCCAGAGCCAAGATAAATCTTTCTCTTTGGAGACATAATTCCCAGGGGCCTGTTACAATGATAGAACAGTGCTAATAATGTATCCTCAACTATTCTGGCTGACTTGTTCATCAACAGTCTGAAGGAGTGACATGGAGTCTGGTGAAGCACAATGCTGTCCTCTCTACTTGCTATGTTTGAATTTTTCTAAAACACTTTGTGGGTGGGGAGGAGGCAGAGTCTGAAGCCATTCCCAAGCTGGCCTTAAACTTACAGCAATCCTTAGCCTCTGCCTCCTGAGTGCTGGGATTATAGGCACTGAATCACCATGTCCAGCTTTTAAAATACTTTTTGTTTGTTGTTTTTGACGGAAGGTCTCCCTGCTGGCTTATATACCCTACCTGGCCTGGAACTTGCTACATAGACCAGGCTGACCTTGATCTCAGATCCACCTGTCTCTGCCTCCCAAGTACTGGGATTAAAGGTGTGTACCACCATGCCAAGCTAGAAACACTTTTTTTTTTTTTTTTAGAAACGCTTTTTTAAGTGACTCAGTACTGACCTCATACCCAAGCTCAGTTCCACCCAAAACCTTACTCTCATGGCTCCAAGAGAGGGCTGGCACCATGGAGATAAGAAAGAAGTCAAACCAGTGCCAACCACAGGCAGCAAACTCCAGTTCAGTGCCTGTGGTGCAGCCACTGCCCCCAGGCTAAACCTGCCCAGCGCACCTCCAGGTCTGCATGGCTACAGGATGCCCGGCAGTACTGGCAGCTCAGGCTCCTCTTGGGGCATTCCTGTTCAGTGTGGTGCTCCTTCTCACTGAGGCGGATCAGGCCTTTACATGCAGGGCATTCGGTCAGCAGAAATGGGCACTGTCCTTCGTGGCAGCTCTGGCAACAAAAGAAGGTCATTGAAGACAGCACGCAGATCCTATAGGCAGCTGTGGCATGCACACGTAGCACGATGTTCTGTGCTATCCTGCCCACCCACCATGGAAATTGCCCTCCACAAACCAGAGTACAGGTACAGCATGTTCTCTTCCTATTTGCAAAAAAAAAAACAAAAAAACAGGGATGCTGACCCCTGTCTGTACTAGACTGAGCAGTCTCTGGGTGAATAGTGCCCCCCAGGACACACCTCTTCAACTGCATACCCTGCACTACCACAATCCCAGACAGATCAAGGTGTTAGAGACCGGCGTGAAGCTGATTGTTCTAAATGCACAGGATGTGCACCTGAGATCTATGCCAAAGGGCCAGAATGACACACAGAGACCACTTGAGGAGCCCACTCACTTATCCAACACACTGAGAATATACATGGTTAAGCCTACCCCAGCACTCTGGAGAGCCAAAAAGAGGGAGCCTGTGACTACAATGTGCTGGCCCTCAGCTGATAATGAACACTAACACAGAGGCACCCCACCCAGTGAGACAGGACAGAGTGAGGCTGGAGAAGGTATTCCAGGAAGCAGTCTAGGGAAGTTAGACCTGCAGAGCAGCCCAGGGAAACAAAGAGGACACAGAGAAAGGCAAGTAAGGGAGTCCAGAACCATGGCAAGTCTCTGGCCTGAGGCAGTCCTAGGCAGGGCCTCTCAGACTGTCCCAAGGACTGCCTTACTATGAGGAGTCTGGACAGAAGGGTGACAAGAGGAGCTGGTCCTCAAGGTCTGCCTAGCTGTCAAGAGAACTGGCAAAGAAAGGGGTGACAGCCACCAGGAAGGTGGTAACATGGTTGAGGGGTAGACTGTCTGGATGAGCTTGGGGAGCCAGATGCTGTAGTATACTGGGTAGGATGGAGCAGCTTGGGGAGCCAGATGCTGTAGTATACTGGGTAGGATGGAGCAGCTAGGGGAGCCAGATGCTGTAGTATACTGGGTAGGATGGAGCAGCTAGGGGAGCCAGATGCTGTAGTATACTGGGTAGGATGGAGCAGCTAGGGGAGCCAGATGCTGTAGTATACTGGGTAGNTCTTTTCGAGACAGGGTCTCCCTGTAGCCCCAGCTGTCCTGGAACTCACATTGTAGACCAGGCTGGCCTTGAACTCACAAAGATCCACCTGCCTCTGCCTCCCAAGTGCTAGGATTAAAGGTGTGCGCCACCACGCCCGGCTTATGGGAACACTTTCTAAGGAGAAGTTGCCTCTTTCTCCACATACATTAGTGAGACCAGTCCCGGAAAGAGTAGACAGCTTCCATTAAAACTTCTTTGTAGAGCAGAACCTCCCCAAAGCCCAATGCTGGGGCTTCAGCCGGGGCATCCACAGCCCAGCCCTGTACAGAGATGCCACTCTACCTCATATTCTTTCAGAGTTCCCTTCCAGGTGCATCCATCATTGGGACAGACAGCTGGGAGGCTCTCCACCTCCCTGCGGGCAGCATTATCTGGAAAGGCCTGGGAACAGGAACATCTGTGGTTTACACTTCCAGCACCCCACTGCCCAAGAAGCACCATCCAAGATCACAGCCCCTACCCAAACCAACCCATGCCTCCCTCTTGGGCCAGGTCATGGAGCATGGATGACTGAGGCCCAGGTCACTTCTGCATACTCACCTCTCTAAACTCTCTACATTCACATCCATGAAGAGGCTATTTCTCATCTGTCACCAATGTTATTAAAGGAAATTCCCAAACCTTTTCTGCTCATTTTGACAGGAACTTACCGAACTGCTCTCTAAAATGGAAGTGCCTTCTTCATATATGCCTTCATGGACACAGGCAGCACAATTCTGAGGCCCAGAGCTAGTGGGGGCAGAGGAAGCACAAAATCCACTGCAAAGCTTGTTAATGAAGAGTAATGGATCTCACTGTCTGCCCACAAGACAGCTCTATACCACATTTACTGTTTCTCATTGATGAAACAAGCATGTCAACTATGCAATGTTTAAAAATCTCCAACATAAGAGAAGATTCAGATATGGAATTCTAACTTTTTTTTTTTTTTAATTTGCAATGCTAGGGACTGAACCTGGAGTCCTGACGCATGCCAGGTAAGTGCTTCATCACTGAGCCCCATTCCTTCCACTTGGGAGCAAGGCACTGGCTCACAAATGACAGAAACAGCTCCATGTGCTCAACCTCCTGACAAGTGCTGCCACTCTTTCAGACCACTGCATAGTGACACTTGACACCCACCCACCCACACAACCCCTTACTCTGCCCACCAAGAGTAGGCTAAAGAAACACCAAACTTTCTAGTGCTCATTAAACCAACAATGATTTTTTTAAAGACATATTTTTCTATGTGGATGTATGTCATGTGTGTACAGGCACCCAGGGAAGGTACTAGGTCCCCTGAAAGAGCAGTCAATGCTCTGAACTGCTGAGCCATCTCTCTAGCCCCAAGGAAGCTATCTTTTTTTTTTTTTTTTTTTTTTTGAGACAGGGATTCTCTATAGTCCCAGCTGGCCTGGAACTCACTCTGTAGACCAAGCTGGACTTGAACTCACAGAGATCCACCTGCCTCTGACTCCCAAGTGCTAGGAGTAAAGGTGTGTGCCACCACGCCCAGCTTAAAGACAGTTCTTAGCCGTCATGTGGGTGCTGGGAATTGAACTTGGGTCCTCTGCAAGAGCAGTTGGCAATCTTAACCACTGAGCCATCTCTCTAGCTCCAGGAAGCTATCTTATACTCATCCCTGTATGTCCAAAAATAATATTCCCATATATATTCCATGTTTTTGTTTTACAACTACTGTGTGTATGTAATAACATAAATGTTACAGGTGCAAACACGTGTATGTGTGGAGAAGCAAGAGACCAATCTCAGGTGTCCTTCTTTAGGTGCCATCCATTTTTTTTTTTTCTGACACAATTTCTTACAGATTTTTTTTTTTTTGTCTTTTTGAGACAGGGTCTCCCTGTAGTCCCAGTTGGCCTGGAACTCACTAGGTAGCTAGTTGACCAGGCTGGCCTTGAATTCACAGAGATTCCCCTATCTCTGCCTCCCAAGTGCTGGGAGTTCCGTTGCTTTTTTTTTTAATTTATTTATTTTTGTATGTGTATGAGTGTACTGTCTGCATGTAGGTCTGTGCACCCGTGTCATGCAATGCCTCGGAGGTTAGAAGAGGGTCTCGGATTCCCCTGGAATTGGAGCTCTCCTGGAATTGGAGTTACAGACGGTTCTTGGCCACCATGTGGGTGCTGGGGATCGAACCTGGGTCCTCTGCAAGAGCAGTCGGTGCTCTTAACCGCTAGGCTATCTCTCCAGCCCTTCCGTTGCTATTTTTTTTTTTTTTTGGGTCTTTTCGAGACAGGGTCTCCCTGTAGCCCCAGCTGCAGACCAGGCTGGCCTTGAACTCACAAAGATCTGCCTGCCTCTGCCTCCCAAGTGCTAGGATTAAAGGCATGCGCCACCTCGCCCGGCTCTGTTGCTATTTTTTAAGATAGGGTATCACAGATTTGAGACTGGCTTCAAACTTGCTATGTAACCAAGAATGACCTGAATTCCTTCCTGTCTCCACTTCTCCAAAGCTGGGAACCAGAATGCACCACCATATCTGGCCACAGTCAATGTTTTTAAAACAGTAAATTTTACATTCTTGGTTTGTGCTAAGACTCCAGAATCCAGGGAGGATTTATACTGACAATTCACTGGACAGCACAATTCTAACCACCAGAGCCATCCACCTGTCCCTGCCCACCTGGGCAGCATGCATGCGCACCTGAGGATGCTCGTCAGGCAGAAGGAGCAGTATCGGTGGCCACACTGGGCCTGGAAGGGCCTCCGCAGGACATTTCTGCAGGCTGAGCACAGGTACTTGGCCTCTAACTTGGTCCCCAGGAGGTTCTTGGAGAAGCCAGGCTGCAGGAGGTCTAAGGAGCGAGGGGGGGTCACACTGGCTGCAGCCATGTGAGCTAGAACCCCCACACACCACGAAGCCCTAAGGAAAAACACAGACCATATCACACATCAATTCTGGACAATCATCCTGAAGGAAATGAAGGCAATGGAGCCCACCAGGAGGCACAGAGTGAGGGGCCTTAGCAGAGGATCTTAGAAAACAGGATTTCAGAGCTCTCTGGGAGATACACTAGTCACATCTCCTGCTACGATGTGGGGAAAAAAGGCTTGGCAAGGGTGACGAGAGATCTGCTGGCATAAGGAGCAAATCACGGGCTCCCAGCCTGCTGAGCACTTCCTGCTGATACTAATGATCAGCATTTTCCAGCCTGTGCTCATGGTTCTTACAATGAGTATGTTTCAAGATGCTTCTAAAACATACCACAGGTTAGCAGAATGAAGTACCCACCTGCCAGTTCCTAGACAGCACCCTGGAGATGGCCACAACTGAGCAAGGAACACAACCAGTATGACACTGGCCACTCCCTATTTGGCATCAGTTCTCTATGTACTGAAGACTAAGACCACAGCCCGCAGAGCTCCTCTTCATGCCAGCTCAGCTCTGGCACCTGCCACCCCCACCAAGATGCTTCCCTCCAAATCATCTGGTGTGCATTCCTCTTGTCTCTTCTAAGCTCCACCAGCCACATCTGCAGAGCCACCTCTGCTAGTGCCACTCCATCCTATCATCCTTTTCCACCCACTTGGGTTTTTCCTAAGCCCCAGGCTCCTCCCTTGTTTTGTAGTCTGCTAGGCTCTCTCTCTCAGCTCCGAGTGATCACAGCAGGCTTCCCTCTTCCCCACAGAGCTTTGGGAGCCTTCACACTCAGGAGCCTGGGAAGAAAGGTCTGCTCAGGCTGAAGCATGAGTGAAGATGCCAGGCACTATTTTCAAAGATGCTAACCCTAGGGGTCTAGAGAGATGGACCAGCAGTCAAGAGCACTAGCTGCTCTTGCGAGAACCCAGTTTGGTTCTAACAAGTGTCTATAACTCCAGTTCCAGGAGATCCAATACCCTCTTCTGGCCTCTGTGGGCATTGCAAGCATCTGGTACACATACATACATGCAAGCAAAACGCTCATACACATGATATAAAAATGAATTTTAAGACAGGCATTGTGGCACACACTTATAGTACCAACACTCAGGAGGCAGAGGCAGACATCTCTATGAGCTCAAGGCCACCCTGCTCTACACTGGGAGTTTCCAGGGCTGCTGGGACTACAAGGAGACCCTGTCTCAAAAAGACCAATGAAAATAAAAATAAAAATAAAATAATTTTTTATTTTTTTAATTTTTTGTCTTTTCGAGGCAGGGTCTCCCTGTAGTCCCAGCTGTCCTGGAATTCACTCTGTAGACCAGGCTGGCCTTGAACTCACAAAGATCCGCCTGCCTCTGCCTCCCAAGTGCTAGGATTAAAGGTGTGCGCCACCACGCCCGGCTAATAAAATAAATTTTTAATCAAAATGGAGAGATGGCTCAGCAGTTAAAAGCACTGGCTGCTCTTGCAGAGGACCCAGGTTTGATTCCCAGCACTCACGTGGTGGCTAACAACCATCTACAACTCCAGTTCCAGGGGAATCCAACACCCTCTTCTGACCTCTATGGGCACTGCATGACCCAGGTACACTTACATACATGCAGGCAATACATTTATGCATACAAAATAAAAATAATGAACTAAAAATTAATATTTTTTGGTCTTTTAAGACAGGGACTCCCTGTAGCCCCAGCTATCCTGGGACTTGCTATGTAGACCAGATTGGCTTTCAACTCACAGACATCTGCCTGCCTCTGCCTCTCAAGAGCTGGGATTAAAGGTGTGTGCCACCACACCCAGCTAATTAGTATTTTTAAAAAGATGCTAACCCTGACTTGGGTTTGGCAGCAACCCCCATCAGCTCTCAAGACTGCCAGGAGGGAGGCCTAGACTGACAGGCTGGTAACCCTGAGATGGTGAGACCACTCTTAAGGAGACCACCAGGGCATAGGGCACAGGGGGGAGAAGGAGCCCTCGATGACTGGCTAGTCACTGGGACTGATGTTGGAGTTCAGTCATTTACTCAGGTCAGTAGTCCTAGGACCCACACTGTGGTATCAGACCACTCAGCAATCCATGTTCCTCACCACAGCCTTCCACCACTGCTTTGACTGCTGGACAGAGCCTTGCTTGTGCCATGATGTGAGACAGCAGGGTGGGTGAGTCAGTAGGGACAGCGAGGCTTGAAGGAGGCACCAAGGCTCTGTTCAGCTGTTGCTCAGACACAGGAGGCCAGTGCTGCTATTGTTCCTGCAGCAGGGGAATTGCATCTGGGATGTCAGTGTGGGAATGGTTCTACAAGGTGATTTGTTAAAGAAAACATGACTGAGGCTTTACTGGGAAGAGAGGACCCTTAGGAGGCTTCTGCTCTGTGCTGCCTGCATCTACTCTGGCTCCCCCCATTCCCTTCACATTTCAGACACCAGACACTGCCTAATCTGCATCCCAGGGCTTGTAACCCATTACTTCTTGGAGCTCAGCTTCTGGAATTGAGCCCTTCCTTGGGTGTAGTAATACTAGAAGGTCTGTGTTCTTCTCTTCCTCAGCCCCTCTCCCCCACCTGCCTTCTTAAACTAGAACAAGCCTGCTCTTCTGTGAGAGCCAGCCCTATCCCACATCCTTGTCACCAGGCTCTAATGAACCCTGGTTGGAGAGAGTATGGGTTAGCAACCTGCCTCAGCCTGCTTTGGGGTTGGAATATGGCAAGGAGGCTGGCATGGGGAATGGTGTCCTCTGGATCTCAGCCTGACTGGCCAGTGCCAAGCGTGGGAAACCATAGGCAGCCATAGAGGTATTGTGCAGCAACTTGGAGAAACCCAGGCCTCTCCACATTTGTGTTAGCATCCAGTTGTGTTCTCCTGGGCATTAGCGTGGGATGTACATTGCCTGTGGCATGTACACTAACCTGACTTCAGGAGATCTGGGGTGACTGTCCTCAGGCTTCACCTAAGGCAGTTACAGGGACAAGAAGTCGTTATGATAGAGAGGCCAAGACCGTGATGTGGAGATTGGGGCTGGTTGTCCCTTCTGCTCCCCTTCTACACCATCTCAGGGCTACTTGCAGCTCACCAGGAACTCGTTAAACCAGAAGATTCAGAGCCTACTCTTCAGCTGATCCTGCTAGTTCTGCCTCCATTCACAGACACCCTGCCCTCTGTTCCCCTTCATACTTGTACCACAAGGCAACCTCACCCAGTGTCTAGGTACACTCTGAAGAAAATGAACTGCAGGAGCCCTAATGAATCTGACCCCACTCCTTCCCTTTGCTCCCGAACAGCCCAGCCCTGGGCCCTTCTTTCAAATGCACTGTCATTTGTGTCCTTGTTATTCAGGTGCTTGCAGTCCCAAGGGATCACTGAGTGACTCACCCACCAATAGGACATGTCTGGATACACACCAGCATGGCCTTTCAAAGCAAAGTACCTCATTATACAAATGATCATTTGACTTATGAGCAGCTTACTATTCCTTTGAGCACATCTCAATTCTGATTACACTGAAACAACCCCACACCATTTACCATGGACTAGGAACAGCTGTCACCTGCCATCATCCATTCATTTAACAAATGCTTTCAGATGCCAGGCGCCAACATGGCTGGTCCCTGTGAACTAACCCTTGGCAACTCAGAGGGTGTTAAGTCCAGGAGTAAGAGTCCACTGGGACAAAGCCCAGCAGCCTGCAGAACTCACATCAAATGCCTCTGTGATATCTGTAAGTCTCAAAGAAATTTCACCTGTACATCTGTGCAAATAGAGAGCCCAGGCAAGGAGCACTTCAACTCAGAGCTCTTGAGGCCTAGGACAGGCACCCATAATGGCTGGACTACAAACAGCAAGTCTTCTCCCCCTGCTCGCCCCTAGCATGCACACTACACAGCTGTACACGACCCACACACTGATGGAGTACTCTACAAAAGAGGCAAGGGTCAGTGCTCCTGGACTTAACACCCTCTGAGTTGCCAAGGATGCTGGGTAGTCCTTCACCTAAGAGACATAGCTCACACACCCACATACACTCGAGGCTTCTCAATATGTAATTTAATGACTCCTACATCCAAGTTCACAGAATATGTGTAACGTGCATCTACTTGAAGCACCTAAAAAAGATAGCCCTGCAGGCATACCTGATGCTGTGTCCCTCTGAGGCGGATACATCTCTCTGCATCATGGGTATGCTGCTCTGGTTAGCAGCAGATCTAAACAAATAGGCATAGAAGCTCAAGTGTATAGTCCTGTTTACTTGGGAGGCCATGGGAAGAAGCACTTGACCCAAGGACTCTGAGGATGGATGGCTGAGCAACTTAGTGAAACACCATGTCAAAAAAAATCAAAAGGACTTTCTAAGGAAGAAGAGGGGGTAATGGGGAAGGAGGTGAGAGACGGAAGGATAGTATTGGTAAGAATGCACTGTATTGTATGAAATGCACAGAGCTTCAATAAAACATTGGCTTAAAAAAAAAAAAAAAAAAAGAATGCACTAGCTGGGTATGGTGGCACACGCCTTTAATTAATCCTAGCACTTGGGAAGCAGAGGCAGGCGGATCTTTGTGAGTTCAAGGCCAGCCTGGTCTACAGAGTGAGTTCCAGGACAGCTGGGGCTACAGGGAGACCCTGTCTCGAAAAAGACCAAAAAAAAAAAAAAAAAAAAAAAGAATGCACTGTATACCCATATGAAATTACCAAAGGACAAACTTAACCAATTTTTAAAGTATAATTAAATCTAAAATAAAACAAAACAAAGTCCCAGCTGGATGTGGTAGCACAGCACTCAGGAGCACAAGTCAAGACCAGCTCAACCATGTCTGAAAAAATTAAAAGTCTGGGCTGGTAAGATGGCTCAGCTAGTAAAGGTGCTTGCCTTGGCTTGAGTTCAACCCCCAGAACCCATATGGTAGGAGAGAACCAATTCCTCAAAATTGTCCTCACACACGCATGCAATGGCATGTGTCCTCCTATCATGTGTGTACATGCTTGACTGTGAGTGTACATCCACACACAGTAATATACGAAGTAGGGCCTTAACCTCTGCATCTAGCCTCCTCCTAGATATAACTCCCAGTAATCTCAGAGCCATAGCCTCTCTGACCATCAGTGACTTGACATGGTACAGCAATAGGTGTAATTTCTACCGCTTTCTAAGAGCTCCAGATCAGAGTATTTACTAGCATCCAGTAATCAAAGGCTCCAAGACTGCTACCTACCCACACTACACAGGGAGCCCACACTACCATCTGGGGCTCTTGGTGGTATAAGGCCTCCTTAAACTTATATTTGGGTCTGATTTTTGTTTTGTTTTCTTCTTTTTGAGACAGAGTCTTCCTGTAGCTCCAGCTGTCCTAGAACTCTCTATGTAGACTAGGCTGGTCTTGAACTCACATAGATCCACCTGCTTAAGGGTATGCACCACCAGGGCTGGCTTGGCTCTGATATGTAAATACATCTTATCTTTGAAGGATCGTGCTGTGCCCAAACAGAACAAGACCCACCACTAAACCCAATGAGACCCACCCCTAAACCCAATGAGGAACCCAACGCTCTTAGCAGAACCCAGGCCACACCTGTGGCTCCAGCAGGCTCTCAGAGGCCCATCCTGTACAGCCTATCCCATAAGGTTCTGCCAAGGCAGGAAAGGACTCCTGGCCCTAAAGGGCAATGAAAATCACTAGCATCAGACAGACACATGCCGGGCTGGGTGGCATGGGCAACTCCCAAGACACATACATGCAAACTAAGAGACAAGACGCCAGGTGATCCTAGCATCCAATTTGGAACCAAACACACCAAGACTCCACAGGTTCCAGAACAGTGTTACTGTAAAAATGACAACTTTACAAGGTCAGCCAGCTGAAAACAAAGCTGACCCCTACTCAGTCATCCATACAGGTCCTCAAGCATGGCTTCTCAGACCAGTACCCCAACTGAATTTGCTCCAGATGCGAGTTTTTCAGAGAACTTTAGTTATAGAGTTCTAGGACAGACAGTGGTGTGCAACCATTTAAACTTGTAACCTTGTGTGAGGGGGATAATTTTGCAAGGGACAAGGCCTTCCAGGGTACTTGAAACAATACATACAAACGTGTGCACAGAAGCATAAAGTGGAGTTTTTTTTAAGAATTTATTTTATGGAGCTGGAGAGATGGCCTAGCGGTTAAGAGCGCCAACCGCTCTTGCAGAGGACCCGGGTTCGATCCCCAGCACCCACATGGCGGCCGAGAACCGTCTGAAACTCCAATTCCAGGAGAACTCCAGTTCCAGGGGAATCCAAGACCCTCTTCTGACCTCCGCGGCATTGCACGACACGGGTGCACAAACTTGCATGCAGACAGTACATTCATACACATACCGAAATAAATAAAAATTAAAAAAAAAAAGAATTTTATTTATTTATTTATTTATTTAATGTGTGTGAATGTATTGTCTGCATGGAGGTTTATTTATTTATTTATTTATTTATTTATTTATTTGTGTGTGAATGTATTGTCTACATGGAGGTTTGTGCACCTGTGTCGTGCAATGCCGCGGAGGTCAGAAGAGGGCGTCAGATTCCCCTAGAACTGGAGTTCTCCTGGAACTGGAGTTACAGATGGTTCTCAGCCGTCATGTGGGTGCTGGGGATCGAACCCGGGTCTTCTGCAAGAGTAGTCCGTGCTCTTCTGCAAGAGTAGTCAGCGCTCTTCTGCAAGAGTAGTCTAGCGATTGCTAGGCTATCTCTCCAGCCCCAGTGGAGTTTCTAAAGAGGATAAAATCTGTAGTCCCGGGGGCTGGAGAGATGGCTCAGCAGTTAAGAGCACTAACTTCTCTTGCAGAGGACCCGGGTTCGGTTCCCAGCACCCACATGGCGGATAAGGACCGTCTTTAACTCTAGTTCCAGGGGAATCTGACGCCCTCTTCTGACTTCTGCAGCATTGCACAACATGGGTGCACCGACCTACATGCAGACAGTACACTCATACACATAAAAAATAATAAATAGGGCTGGAGAGATGGCCTAGCGGTTAAGAATGCCAACTGCTCTTGCAGAGGACCCGGGTTCGATTCCCAGCACCCACGTGGTGGCTGAGAACCGTCTTTAACTCCAGTTCCAGGGGAATCTGACACCCTCTTCTGACCTCCGCGGCACTGCACGACATGGGTACACAAACTACATGCAGACAGTACATTCATACACATAAAAATAGATAAAAATTAAAAAAAAATCTGTAGTCCCCATACACCCATGCGTTGCCTCTCCAACAGTCCAAACTCTTATTAAAAAAAAAAAAAAAAAATAGGCCAGGCGTGGTGGCGCAGGCCTTTAATCCTAACACTTGGGAGGCAGAGGCAGGCAGATCTTTGTGAGTTCAAGGCCAGCCTGGTCTACAGAGTGAGTTCTAGGCCAGCTGGGGCTACTGGGAGACCTTGTCTCGAAAAGACAAAAAAAAAAAGAAAAAAAAAAGGGAGCTGGGTCTGGTTGTCATGCCTTTAATTCAAGGCTTGGAAGGCAGAGGAGGAGGATCGTCTGTTAGTTCAGCGCAGTCTGATCTACAACATTCCAGCCATTTGGGTCTAGAGGGAAACCCCATCTCAAAAGGATCGGGCCTGGAGGGAACCTAGTGGTTAAGAGACCCGACCACTCTTGCAGAGGACCCGGGTTTCATCCCCATCAACCCACATGGCGGCTGAGAACTGTCGGTAACTCCAAAGTCGCCAGGAGAACTCCATTCCAGTGGAAACCGACACCCTCTTCTGACCTTTGCGGCATTGCAAGACATGGGTGCAGTCACATTCTGGAAACACATTTATTACATTCATAAACATAAAAAATAAATAAAATTGGGGGACTGGAGGAAATGGACTAGCGGTTAAGAGCGCCGACCGCTCTTGCAGAGGACACGGGTTCGATCCCCAGCACCCACATGGCGGCTGAGAACCGTCTGAAACTCCAATTCCAGGAGAACTCCAGCTCCAGGGGAATCTGACGCCCTCTTCTGACCTCCGCGGCGTTGCACGACACGGGTGCACAGACTTGCATGCAGACAGTACATTCATACACATACAGAAATAAATAAAATAAAAATATTTAAAATAAATAAATAAATAAATAAAATTAAAAAGAAAAAAAATTGCTGGGTGTGGTGGTGCACGCCTTTAATCCTAGCACTTGTGAGGCAGAGGCAGGCAGATCTCTGAGTTCAAGGCCAGCCTAGTCTACATAGTGAGTTCCAGGCCAGCTGGAGCTACAGGGAGACCTTTTAGGAAAGGGAAAAAAAAAAAAAAAAGACAGAGAACCTAAGAGGAGTTTTTATTTATCTGTTTATTCTTAAGTCTTTTTTTGAAACAGGGTCTTCAACTGGCCTGGAACTTACTATGTGAACCAAGCTGGCCTTGAACTCAGAGGTTCACCTGCCTCTGCCTCCAGTGCTGGGATTAAAGGTGTGACCCACCATACCTGGCTTTAATTTATTTTTTTAGACAATCTCTGTAGCCCAGGCTAGTTTCCAATTTGTGATCTTCCTGCTTCAGTCTCCCATGTCTAGCAACAACAGGTTTAGATATACAAGACAGACAGACAACACACACACACACACAAACCCCGTGGGCATGAACACCTAGCTACTGCTTTGACCCTTCCCTTCCCCATACAGAGGTGAAATCCAGCTGCATATTCATTCCCTTTACAAGGACAGTTCCAGCCTTGGAGCTACCATCCTGGGGACCACTGTCCAAAAGGAAGAGGTGATATCCCTTCCCGGAGAACTGAGACCCTCAATGGGCTGAAATCATCTGGCAGATAAAATCCAACATCCTGAATCCGATGTGTAAGCCAGGTTTAGTGGCCCCAGTGAACAACTCTCAAAAAGGGAACCCGAATATTATTAAAAAAACAGGTTCTCCAAACCATGACACCAAAATCCAACATGGTACAACCTAGCCATGGAAGGTAGGAAGGAGAGGGTTACCTTGTATTTAGGTATGTGGCAGACACTATTGCTTGCCTAGAGATTCAAGCCACACAAATTCATGCTTCTGTAGCCACAGCCTTCCACTGATTCCTACAATAATGGATTCTACATGAGTCCATTTGGTTCTATCATTCTAACCCAGGTATATAAAAACAAAACAAGCCCACTGGAGTCAGAAGCAAGAGCTCTGATTGATATACAGTCGTAAGTATGAGATACCTCAAATACTACAAAATAATTTCAAAATTATAATTTGATACTTACACCCATCTTTTTATTTGGCTCAACATAATAGAAAATAGAAGCCTGTATGAACTTGAATTCATAGAAAGCAATGTTTTAGGGAAAAGGACCTTTCTAATCTTAAAGTGTTTGGTAATATTTATTCGGGCAATCAATAAATCTCTTTATTAAAATTAGGGTCCTGCCAGGTCTGTTGGTGCACACTTTTAATCCCAGCACTTGGGAGGCAGAGGCAGGCGGGTCCCCGTGAGTTCAAGGCCAGCCTGGTCTACATAGTGAGTTCCAGGACAGCTGGAGCTACAGGGAGACCGTCTCAAAAACGACAAAAAAAAAAAAAGAAGACCTGGGTTTTCTTCCCAGAACCTACATGGAAGCCAACAACTGTCTATTCCAGTTCCAGGAGATCTGTCACCCTCTTCTGACCTCCATGCGCATTCCACAACATGGGTGCACTTACACGCATGCAGGCAATACACTCATACACATAAAAATAAATACATTTTATTTTTTGGTCTTTTTGAGATGAGGTCTCCCTGTAGCCCCAGCTGGCCTGGAACTCACTATGTAGACTAGTCTGGCCTTGAACTCACAGAGATCCTCCTGCCTCTGCCTCCCAACAAGTGCTGGGATCAAAGGCAGCACCACCATGCCCTGCAATAAATACATTCTATATAAAAAAGTAAAGGTCCTTTAATTCTAGCACTTGCCCATGCCTTTAATTCTAGCACTTGGGATACAGAGGCAGGAGGATCTCTGTAAGTTCCAGGCCAGCTGGGGCTACAGGAAAACCCTGTCTGAAAGCAAAAACAAAACAAACAAACAAACAAACAAACAAAAACTAGTAGAGATGGCCTAGCGGTTAAGAGCGCCAACCGCTCTTACAGAGGACCCGGGTTCGATCCCGAGCACCCACATGGCGGCCGAGAAGCGTCTGAAACTCCAATTCCAGGAGAACTCCAGTTCCAGGGGAATCCGACACCCTCTTCTGACCTCCGCGGCATTGCACGACACGGGTGCACAAACTTGCATGCAGACAGTACATTCATACACATACGGAAATAAATAAAATTAATAAAAAAAATTAAAAAAAAAAAAAAACTAGTATAACCAGTAAGGAGCAGTTCAATAAACCATGAGATGGTAATTCTGTGTTCTCAGTACATGTGGGCACACAACATGGCCTTGCCATTGAAAGCTAACACTCCTGCTGGGTGCGGTCGCGCACGCCTTTAATCCTAGCACTTGGGAGGCAGAGGCAGGCGGATCTTTTTGAGTTCAAGGCCACCCTGGTCAACAGAGTGAGTTCTAGGACAGCTAGGGCTACAGGGAGACCCTGTCTCAAAAAGAAAAAAAAAAAAACCAAAAAACTCTTGTCTTCTCCACCCTGGCTCCCACCATTCCTCGGAGGTCAGCTCTTTTCCACATGGCTTCCTTTCCTACACCCCTCCTTAAACTTGCACCATTCCCTTCTGCTAGAGCCTCTTCCCCAGACCTGGCTGTCAGAAGGCAAGTATGCAGAGCTACACAGAGGGAGAGGGGGTTAAGAGGCCTCCAAGTTCTCCCCTGACTGCTCCCAGAACATCAGCAGCTCCATCAATAACCACAATCCAAAGCTCAGCTTGGTCTGGTGCACAGCACACAGCCACACCAGATGTAAGTAAATGTAAATAGGCCAGCTTGTGCTATGCTCACCTCTGTCCCCAATCCATGACCTCTGTTCCAAAAAAGAGCACCCTAACCCCACGATCTGTGCCAGATGTCCCAACTCAAAGTCCTTAATTATTTTGTACTTGAGTTCCCCAGTTCCCACTCCCTTAAGAGCTAGCTACCCCATCCTAGCTAGGCATCTACCAAGATTATAGTCTGCCCCAATGCCAAATCACCCTGGCCACTTGGGTCCCAGACCCTGGGGACAGGGACAGGACTCACTGTGCCACCTCCTCCAGGAACAGGAGCAAGGCCAGCACAGAATGACAGTGATGTGATGAGTGCCCAGTGCCATCCAGGTAGAGACTTCTCCCTCTGTAAAGGGAGCAGGCCAGTCAATAAGGAGAACAGGTGCTCAACATGAGCCTGGGGCTGCATATCTGTCCTTGGTGTAACCTGAGGGACATGTGGGAAATTTTTTCTTTTTCTTTTTTTCCTCCAGGCCATCTTGTACAGATCTGTACAAGCTTGGGACTTCCTCCCATGGAATCTACCTGCCATACCACACTCACAATTCCTGGACCAACCACTTGCTGGGGAGCTAGCATCCCACTGTCAAAATGCAAGCCCCAAGCCCACTCTCAGAAAACAGCAGAGTGACAGACAGGAAGCACTTCCTTCTTGGAAGAAGGCTTTCTCCAAGTGAGGGCTGAACTTGAACTGTGCACTCCAGAGGACAGCTACTGGTGACCAGCTAACCCTTCATGGGTGCCGGAAGAACCACATCTGGGTATAGGCCATATTCCTCAGGAAAGAAGGCAGCAGCTTAGGAGGCAGGGCGGGCCAAGTGTGTACACAGCCCTCACTCTACTACCTGAACAGAACTTTCCAGACTCCCAAAGCCCTATCAGGTGTGCAGGAATGGTAGAGATGCTCCCTGGACTGAGACCGGTCCCACCATGGCAGGCAAACAGGCCAGGGTCACACAACGCTAGGCAGCCTGCAGTGGCAGAGGGTAATATAGTGTCAGGTGCAGACTCGGAGGTCCCAGGAAAAGGAACAGCAACTACAGAAGCCCTCTTCCTCACAGACCTGCCTTATAGGCAGGGGACCACCTGCTCAGAAAAAGACACACGGCTCACAAAAGGCTTGTTGAAGAGCAATCAATGAGCTTTCTTGGTGAATGCTGTGATATGTAAAGTGTGCAGCAACAAAGCTATTTTTGAAAAGACTCAGGGGCTAGAGAGATGGCTCAGCAGTTAAGAGCACTGGCTGCTCTTGCAGAGGACCAGGGTTTGATTCCCAGCATGGCAGCTAACAATCATCCTTAACTCCAGTTCTAGGGAATCGAACACCTTCCAACCTCTGTGGGCACTGCACAACATGGCTGTGCAGTTACACACATGTAGGCAATATACTCATACACACATACACATAAAATGAAAATAATTTTTAAAAATTACTTAAGCAGGGCATGGTGGAGCACACCTTTAATCTCAGCACTTGGGAAACAAACGCAAGAGGATCTCTGTGAGTTTAAGACCAGCCTGGTCTACATAGTGAGTTCCAGGCCAGCTGGGACTACAGGGAGAACCTGTCTCAAAAAAAAAAAAAAAAAAAAAAAAAAGTGAGACTCAAACACTACTTTGGGATTGGTTGGGGCCACCACCTAAAAACAGTAACTTTGGGTCACTAAACACCCCCTTTCTCAAGAGTGAAGTGTGGCCAGTCACTCAGACAGGGGCCACTGCGGCAAGGTGTGACCTAAGGGGGCTGGTTGCCTGGAACCCTGAGCTGGTAGCCTAGCCATCAATGAATGCCTTGCTCCGTGTCCCCCAACTCCGTGCTCAACCCTCCACGCAGCTGCCTTTCTCTACTTCGGGGTGCCCTGGGTGTTGGGCTTTGGGTTCCAGCCAGGCCCATGTGCTTACCACCCACTTGGGGCTTCATTTACATCTCGAGAGCATTCACTAGGTCCAAAAGGGAGACCCGGCCCAACCTCCACTAAGCAAGCTTCCGGGAGACCAGGGCTCTGGGCTCGGACCCGCGCCCTGTCACTTACGCCCCCCACCAAGATAGCTTCCAGGGAAAGAGCTGGGGTTCGTGGAGCACACAGTGACCCCTGGAGAGAAGGGGGACAACAGGACGGGATGGTGACCATGGGGACTGGGAGCTCATGGGGAACAGAGTCAGAGCAGCAACTCCTGTGTAGGCCCGCAGGGCACAGGTGGGGCCCTGACCCCGTGACCCCGGCTGAGGACCCTCGCCCCGAGAACTACACAATCGGGCCGGTGGACAGCGCACCGTCGCCAACTTTCCCGCCCGCCCCCACCCACCCCGCTGACTTTGTTTCCGGCTTGGCCGCTCTGAGAAATCCCCTCAAACCGCGACGTCCCTGCGCCTAATACCGCCAGCCCGCCCTGTCCACACCACACCTGACCCCAGCTCGACCCCGCGCGGGACGCGACCCCGACCCAGCTCTGCCTCGCCTCACCCAACGGTCTCCGCGCGCCCGGAACTCCGCGCCCTCAGGGACACCGCCCCCGCTGCTGCTGGCCGCTGAACCCTCTTTGACGGACAGACACAGGCCCTACCAGAAGCGCGCATAGAGCCGCAGCGAGCGGCGATTGGTCAGGCTCGGCTTTGGGTCCGCCCTTTGACGGACAGACGCAAGAACCTACCAGAAGCGCGCAGGGAGCCGCAGCGGGCAGTCATTGGTCAGACTCATCTTGCGTCCGCCTCTTGACGGACAGACACGTGAACCTACCAGGAGCGCGGAGGGAGCCGCAGCGGGTGGAGATTGGTCTGTTCCACTGAGTCTGTCAGGGGCAGTCCTGCGGACCTCAGGATCCTCACTATGTAGACCAGGTTAGAGGAGAACTCATAGAGACCCGCCTGCCTCCGCCTTCCGGGTGCTAGCCGACTCTCATTCTTTTGGCTAAAAGTCATGGAAAAGAGTGGGCGTGGTGGCGCACGCCTTTAATCCCAGCAGAGGCTACCGGGTCTCTGTGAGTTCAAGGCCAGCCTGGTCTACATAGTGAGTTCCAGGCCAGCTAGGGTTAAAGGGAGACCCTGTGTCAAAAAAGACACCACACACACACACACACACACACACACACACACACAAATAAATAAATAAATAAATAAATAAATAAATAAATAAATAAATAAATAAAAATTTAAAAATCATGGAAAAAAGTACGTTAAAAAGAATCAAAGAATGGGCTGGAGAGATGGCCTAGCGGTTAGGAGCGCCGACGCTCTTGCAGAGGACCCGGGTTCGATCCCCAGCACCCACATGGCGGCTGGAAAAAAAGTCTAAAGGCTAGAGAGAAGGCTCAGAGATTAAGAGGATCCATATTCAACTTCCAGCACTCACATGGAAGCTAAGAACCATCTGTAACTCCAGTTCTAGGGGATCTGACATCTGACGCCCTCTTTCGTCCTTCCCAAACACTGCACAACACGGGTACACCTACGTGCAAGCAGTACACGCATGTAAATTAATTCTTTTTTTTTTTTGGTCTTTTTGAGACAGGGTCTCCCTCTAGCCCCAGCTGTCCTGGAACTCACTCTGTAGACCAGGCTGGCCTTGAACTCACAAAGATCCGCCTGCCTCTGCCTCCCGAGTGCTAGGATTAAAGGCGTGCGCCACCACGCCCGGCTGTAAATTAATTCTTAATTAACTAATGTTAGGAAATAAAATAGGGCTGGAGAGATGGCTCAGCGGTCAAGAGCACCAACTGCTCTTGCAGAGGACCTGGGTTCGATTCCCAGCACCCACATGGCGGCTAAGAACCATTTTTGACTCCAGTTCCAGGGAAATCCGACACCCTATTCTGACCTGTGCGGCATTACACAGCATGGGTGCACAAACCTACATGCAGACAGTACATACACATAAAAAATAAATATTTTTTAAAAATTGTTAAAAATAAAATAATAATATAATAAATAAAATAAAATAAAATAAAATAAAATAAAATAATGGACCCAAGTCAAATCTCTGACCCTGGATGGAGAGGAGACTTTCCAAACTGCGAGGAAGTACAAAGAATGAAGTAATCCCACAGTACGTGATGTGGACACCTTTAATCCCAGCACTCGGGGAGCGAGTGCAAGTGGATCTCTGCGTTTCAAAGGGCCAACCTCTGGTCTACTATGTGAGCTCAAAAAAAAAAAAAAAAAAAAAGAATGAAGACTCCCTCTGACCCCTCCCTCAACAGTTAATGTAGCCAGGTGAGGTGGTTCATGCCTTCAGTCCCAGCACTTGGGAAGCAGAGGCTGGCAGATCTCTGAGTTCCAGACCAGACTGGTCTACATACTGAGTTCTAAGACAGCTGGGGCTACAGGGAGACCTTGTCTCAAAAACAAAACAAAAAAACAAACAAAAAAAGTTAATCTAAATACCTCTGTATTCGATTCCCTAGACAGGACTGTGCTCCTCAGGAAGCTGTCTTTCCTGGAGACATCACCATTCTATCTAAACATGTAGGTTGGCACATTGGACCCTGGCTATTTCCCATCCTCACCTTTCAAAAATGTTTAAAGGAGTTTATCTTTTTTTAAATTTTTTAAAATTTTATTTATTTTTATGTGTATGAATGTACTGTCTACATGCAGGTCTGTGCACCCGTGTCTTGCAATGCCGCAGAGGTCAGAAAAAGGGTGTCGGATTCCCCTGGAATTGGGAATTACAGATGGTTCTCAGCCGCCATGTGGGTGCTGGGGATCGAACCCAGGTCCTCTGCAAGAGCAGTCGGTGCTCTTAACCGCTAGGCCATCTCTCCAGCCCTAAAGGAGTTTATTTTTAATTATGTGTATATGGTTGTGTCCTAAGTGTGTTGTCCTTAAGCGCAGTGCTAGTAGAGGCCAGAAAAGGGCCAGAAACTCCCCTAGAGCTGTAGTTAGTTACAGGCTGTTGTAAGATGCCCACTATGGGTGTTTCATGTTGCCTGCTAGGAACCAAACTCAGTCATCTGTAAGAGCAATATATGTGCTTAACCTCTGAGCCATCTCTCCCTGCAAAAGCACTATGTGCTCAAGAATGAGGGCCTGGGTTCAGTTCTCATACCCACATTTAAAAGATAGCCTAGCGGTTAAGAGCGCCGACTGCTCTTGCAGAAGACCCGGGTTCGATCCCCAGCACCCACATGGCAGCTGAGAACCATCTGTAACTCCAATTCCAGGAGAACTCCAGTTCCAGGGGAATCTGACGCCCTCTTCTGACTTCCGTGGCATTGCACGACACGGGTGCACAAACCTCCATGCAGACAATACATTCATATAAATAAATAAATAAATAAATAAATAAATAAATAAATAAATAAACAAAAAACCGGGGGCTGGAGAGATAGCCTAGCGGTTAATAGCACCAACTGCTCTTGCAGAGGATCTGGGTTTGATCCCCAGCACCTACATGGCGTATAAGAACTGTCTTTAACTCCAATTCCAGGAGAACTCCAGTTCCAGGGGAATCCGACACCCTCTTCTGACCTCCCCAGCAATGCATGACCATGACACGGGTGCACAAACCTGCATGCAGATAGTACATTCATACACATAGAAAATAAATAAATAAATAAGAAAAAACAAAAAACCAGGGGCTGGAGAGATGGCCTAGCGGTTAAGAGCACCGACTGCTTTTGCAGAGGACCCAGGTTCGATCCCCAGCACCCACATGGTGGCTGAGAACCGTCTTTGACTCCAGTTCCAGGGGAATCCGACACCCTCTTCTGACCTCTGTGGCATTGCATGACATGTGTGCTCAGACCTACATGTAGACAGTACACTCATACACATAAAAAAAAATAAAATTAAGAAAAAAGAAATAAAACAAACAAAAAAACCTTGGGGCTGGAGAGATGGCTCAGCACCGGCTGCTCTTGTAGAAGACCTAGGTTTGATTCCTAGCACCCACATGGTGGCTAACAATCTGTAACTCAAGTTCCAGGGGAATCGAATACCTTCTGACAGGTGGCATGGCATGACATATGTGCACTTACACATATTCAGGCAATACACTCATACACAGAAAATGAAAATATATAAAAATTTAAAAGCTGGGGCTAAGAGATGACTCAGGATTAAGTACACTGACTGCTCTTGCAGAGGACCTAGGTTCAGTTCCCCGAACCTATGTGGCTAACTGTAACTCTAGTTCCAGGGGATCCAGCACCTCCTTCTGGCTTCCTCGTGCCTCGTACAATGTGGTGCATGCAGGCAAAACACTCATACACATAAAATAAAAATTTAAAAATCAACTATAATCCCAGCACTCAGGAGGTTCAAGGAAGGCAGATCTCTGGAGGATCAGGCTAGCCTGGTCTACATATCAAGTTCTAGGCCAGCTAGGTCTATAGGAAGACCCTGTCTCTGAACCAGTGTGTGTGTGTGTGTGTGTGTGTGTGTGTGTGTGTGTGTGTGTGTGTGTGTTCTAGTTTCTCTTTAATTGCTGTGACAAAACACACTGACCACTACCAACTTGGGGAGGAAAGGGTTTATTCAGCTCACATCTCCTGGGTCACAGTTCATCACTCAGGGAGCCCAAGGTAGGAACTCAGGGCAGGAACCTGGAGGCAGGAGCTGGAGCACAGACCATGAAGGAATACTTCTTACTGGCTTGCTCCTCTAGCCCATGCCCAGTCTGGCCCCTTATACTGTACAAAACAACCTGCCCAGGGTGGCACCACCCATAATGGGTTGGGCCCTCCCACATTGCTCAACAATCAAGACAATACTCCACAGCCATGGCCACAGACCAGTCCAATGGAGGCAATTCCCCAGTTGAGGCTCCATCAACCCAGGTGTGTCAAGTTGACACTAAAGCTATCTAGCACAGTGTGTGTGTGTGTGTGTGTGTGTGTGTGTGTGTGTGTGTCTCCAACTCTGTGGCCACAGACAAGACTTTCTGGCTACCAATCTAGCTCCAGGTTCAAGGAAAGACCTGTCTCAAAAGAACAAGATGGACAGCCGGGCGTGGTGGGGCATGCCTTTAATCCCAGCACTCGGGAGGCAGAGGCAGGTGGATCTCTGTGAGTGCAAGGCCAGCCTGGTCTACAGAGTGAGCTCCAGGCCAGGTGGGAGTAAAAGGGAGACCCTGTCTCAAAAATACCATTATTTATTCAAAAATATGGTATTTTTGAGAAAGGGTCTCCCTTTTACTCCCAGCTGTATGATCATAGGCACACACACCAGGCATAGGTACTTGTACACATGACCATCTTCACATAACACCACACATACATGTACTAACATAATTGGGCCTCACCTATCATCTACACCATGCATTTCCAACCAATGTAAACACAAATATGGGCCAATGAATTTGTAGACATCACATCACAGTGTCAGAATGGATACCCCTGAACTGCACTCTGGGTGTCTTGTCTGAATTCATTCTGTGACTTTAAGAGACATTTGTGCCCTTTTCTGTGGCTGTTAGAATATTGAAACAAGCCACCCCCAAGAAATTAAACTATCTCCCAGGAATCTCATCCTGGGCAAAGAAAAGGGGTGAAGCCTGGGGCCAGCCAAGAGAGAAACTTGTCTCCTAGGAACACATTTGTAAATTCAGAAAAACTTGCAAGGCAAATTAGAGCTAAAATGATGATTGGTCAGTGATGGCAGGACCACACTTGACCAGAACTGCTTAGCTATGCAGAACTCTGGCCCTCAACCTAAACCTGATGTCAGCACTCCAAAGATGGATGTGGGGCAGCCCCTATCACTGGATCTTTGTTCCTCTTCCCAATGTGGCCATATTTAATAAATCTTTGTTTGCTTTTCACTATTAATTTTTCTCCTTAATTGGCCTATTAAGGTAAAGAGGCTGAGCCTGGCTTATTAGGGCTGGCCGGGCACAGGAGGAATTTTATGGAAATCACAAGGACCCAGCTGCTGAGAAGAATCCAAGGGAGATCTTGCTAACAAGGGAAACTGCTCCAGGACACAAATTGCTTAAAGCTGGGCTACTGGTCAGATCATACTAACTGCACTATTCCTTGCTTAGGAGTTGGAATTCCCCTGCTGGAACCTGCATTCCTGCTATATGACAGCAAGACTGCCATGTTCTCATGGAATTCTGGCAGCCATTGCTTCACTGAAGATGTTTGCCATAGGCAGCCATGGAAGTGTGAGTCCCCACCTGCAGGGTCTCCTTCAAGCCCCCAAACTCGGCCCTGCTGGTGTAAGGTGGCACTTCCTCCAGGCTGCACCTTGAGGCCTGAGAGTACCTTGAGAAGCCAGAATCCCAGCCTGACAGAAGGGGCTCATTCACAGCAGAGCAGGTCCTTCCTGAGTACAAAATGAGCATCCCCTGCATCCTCCAAGCAGTAGTCCTCCCTAGGAGTGTCAGACTCCTAGTCCAAGATGGTGACATACAGGCCCAAAGCCATCAAAATTTCATCCGTTCCCACAAAAGGTTTCACCAGCAAGACCTTGCCCGCAGTTCTTAGCAGGAGCATTGCCAGGAGCTGGCAGTGACGTTGCAACCTCAACTTCTCTCTGCCTGCCCAGTGCTGCTGTCACAAATACATCTTAATTTCAGATTTTTCTGCTTTTGGAGATTTTACATGCACTTTTTTTTTTTTTTTTTTTGATACAGGGTCTCCCTTTAGTCCCAGCTGGACTGGAGCTCAATATGTAAATCAGACTGGCCTTGAACTCACAGAGATCCACCTGCCTCTGCCTCCCAAGTGCTGGGATTAAAGGTGCTCTTTGCCACCATGCCTGGCATTGCACTTTTCTTTTTTTTTTTTTCTTTTCCAGACAGTGTCTCCCTGTAGCCCCAGCTGTCCTGGAATTCGCTCTGTAGACCAGGCTGGCCTTGAACTCACAAAGAACAAAGATCCGCCTGCCTCTGCCTCCCAAGTGCTAGGATTAAAGGCGTGTACCACCATGCCAGGCTAAAACAATTTTTTTTTGGAGACAGGGTCTCCCTATAGCCCCAGCTGGCCTGGAACTCATTCTGTACACCAGGGTGGCCTTGAACTCACAAAGATCTACCTGCCTCTGCTTCCCGAGTGCTAGGATTAAAGCCGTGCACCACCACACCTGCCACTAAAGATGGTTCTCAGCCACCATGTGGGTGCTGAGAATAGAACCCAGGTCCTCTGCAAGAGCAGTCAAGTGTTCCCAACCGCTGAGCCATCTCTCCAGCCCCACGCCTTTCTTTTTTAAATAACTGGCCTGCATAGCCTGTGTAGTTAGATCAGGAAGAGAGATGGGCGGTCCCCTGAATGGGAAGTGGCCTCCCAGCCCCACCTGCCAGCCCAGAACTGGGTGACATTCTGGGGACTCACCTTACTCACTGGCTGGGAAATGGGTGAGTCACTGTGGCTGTTGGACAACTCAGGGGATTCCCATGTGAGGTTCCTTCCGACCAAAAAGAAAGCAAAAGTCGCCCAGCAAGAGAGCCCCTGAGGAGCAGGCAGCAGTCGGGGTTGTCCCCTGGGCAGAGCCAGGGAGACCCACAGCATTCATCCACTTCCTGAGCACTGGGGTCTTAGGACAGCCAAGAAGCCTAGAGAAGGAGACATGTGACTGCATTTCCCATCAGCCCCAGGTGTCAGGGTGCTGAAGAAATGGCTACTGTCCTGGGTCAGTGACCTGAGGGGACTGGAGCTGTAGAGAGGGTGTGGGCCTGACTATAGATCAGGGCGTATGTTGTAGTGGACACCAGCTTCCCTGACTCAGCCAGGGAGAGGAGGGCAGCAGCTGGCCACTGGTTCTTCAAGGCACAGAGGGCTCGGCTTCCATCCTCCCCTCCCCCGCTGCCCCCATTCTGCCTGCCATCTCCGTCTGCTGTTCTTCCCTCTCAGAGTGTGGCCTGCGTGCTAGGAGGACCTGGTCTTGATCATTCAGCTTTGCCCAGGCCAGCCTGCTTCCTTGGAAGCCCTCACCTAGCACCAGACACTCAGGTGCTTGGGACAAAAAGACCAGCTTATTTATATAAGGGACCAGTGGGTGAAAAGGCTGATTTGGGCCCTCACAGGGCCCCACACATAGGATGCCCCTGGAGTGTCTTCAACTCCAGTGGAGGCACAGTTGAGCCACAGTCCACTAACCCCAAGAGCTGACTCCCTTCTATTCCTTTTCCCCAGGCGTTTCAAGGTCAGCCCCATGTTGATGCTTCTGAAGAAGCCAGTTTCTCTCACTCTGCAATTATCTAACTGCAGCTTTTCCAAAAACACTGGCACCAGGTCTGAGCCAAAACTTCCTAGCACCAGTGCAACCGACTAGGGATGCAGGTGTCACCCCGAACCTCAGGGTAAGTGATGCCCATGTCCATGTCCATGGCTCAGGGGTAAACTGCTTGCAGTGCAAATGTGAGGCCTGGAGTTTGCATGCCCAGAACCCATATAAAGCCAGATGTAGTAGCACACCTGTGTAATCCCAGTGCGGCTATGGCAAGATGGGAGGTGAAGACAGGCTAATCTCAGTTTAAAAGCCAGCTAGCCTAGGGTAAGTACCCTGTCTCAGGTGGAAGATGGGGAAGAATGCCCAGGGTTGTGCTTTGACCTCCACACATGTGCCAGGACACACCTCTGTCCTGTTCACACTCGCTCACATACACATACAAGACTCACATACACATACAAGACTAGAGCAAGCAAGCAAAGATGGTCCAAATGACTCCACCCCAGCAAACTCTGCCAGCAGCCGAGGTCCCAGCCCCCTTCAATGCCCCCCCCCCAATCTAGCCTCAGCATTAATGCCCCAGCCATGCAGAACCAAAGGCTAAGAGGCCCAGCCTGGCCCTAAGGCCTTTCACCAGACGGTGCCTCCCTCCCAAGGCTTGGAAGACAGGCTTTAGAGCCTCAGGAGGAAGCTGCACTCTCTCCTGGTGACCCTGGGTTCTCACACCCACACCCACTGTCCCTGTAAGGCACAGTGGGAACATTACTGAATGTGAGCCCCTGTGGGGCAGCAGCTCTTTCAGTCATGCCCAGGCCTAGTTCCATCATTCCTGCTGGCTGGTTGGCTGATAGATGGCAAGTATGCCACCTGCTGGCCAGAATGGGAACACTGACAGGGTTGTGGACAGGACCCTGTTGTCTGACCAGGCTACAGAATCACACAGGACAGGTTCGCTGTGACTCACACACCTGAGCCAACTCTGATCACACACAGACTAGCACCTGGAATCACCTCCCCAAGACTGTGCAGCCCCAGGTATGGGAAGCTCTGAGACGCTACATGCCTGTAATCCCAGCTCCTCAGGAGTTACCAGGGAATCCTATGCTGCTGAGTGTCTCTGACCTTCCACACCACCTTCTCCAGCAGGACTCCACTGCTACAGGAAGACAGGAGTAGAATGACTGAAGAGATGGTTAAGAGCACTTCTTGCTCCTCCAGAGGACTGGGGTTCAGTTCCCAGAACTGAACATGGTGACTAGCAGCCATCTGTAACTCCAGATCCTGAGGATCTGATGCCCTCTTCTGGTCTCCTTGGACATTGCACAACATGGGTGCATGCAGGCAAAACATTCATACCCATGAAATCAAAATGAATAAAAATTTTATGAAGAGCAGAGCAATACTTATACACTGATTTTTTGAAATTAATAACATTATAGTACAATTTCCGTTTTGAGTTTTATTTTATTTTTATTTATTTATTTTTAATTTTATTTATTTCTGTATGTGTATGAATGTACTGTCTGCATGCAGGTCTGTGCACCCGTGTCATGCAATGCCGCGGAGGTCAGAAGAGGGTGTCGGATTCCCCTGGAACTGGAGTTCTCCTGGAATTGGAGATTCAGACGGTTCTCGGCCGCCATGTGGGTGCTAGGGGTCTCCTCTGTAAGAGCGGTCGGCGCTCTTAACCGCTAGGCCATCTCTCCAGCCCCGGTTTGAGTTTTAAAAATATTGTTTAGTATTATTTTGGTCTTTTTGAGACAGGGTCTCCCTTTAGTCCCAGCTGGCCTGGAGCTTGCTACGTAGACCAGGCTGGCCTTGAACCCACAGAGATCTACCTGCCCCTGCCTCCTGAGTGCTGGGATTAAAGGCATGTGCCATGCCCAACTTGTTTTTTATGTATAGAATTGTATTGCCTGCATGTGTGTAAGTGCACCTGTGTCATGCAATCCCCACAGAGGTCAGAAGAAGGCACTAGATCCCCTAGAACTGGAGTTACAGATGGTTGCTAGCTGCAGTGTGGATGCTGGGAACCAAGCCCTGGTCCTCTGTAAGAGTAGCCAGTGCTCTTAACTGCTGAGCCCTTTTGAGTTTCAATGTCTGCAAATTTCACCAAATTTTATCAAAAGTGATTTTTTGAACCAAGTGTGTTGACATATACCTGTAATCCCAACCCTCAAGATCTGAGACAGTGGAGTTCCAGGTCAGCCTGGGTTACATTGTGAGGCCTGCTGGATAAAGAGAGGAAGCTTGGTCTTCTCACCATCAGGTTCCATGGACAGTTCAGTCACATTTGCCCATCCATTCTTCCTCATAATGGATGAATACTTCTTATTGTGTGTGTGTGTGTGTGTGTTTGCGGGTATCCACAGAGGCCAGAAGAGGGTGTTGACTCCCCTGAACCTGGAGTTGCATGCTTCTGTGAGCTGCTGATCTAGGAGCTGGGAACTGAACTCAGGTCCTCTGCAACAGCAGCAAGTGCTCTTAAGCTCTGAGCCATTTCTCCAGGCCCCAGAACACTTCTCACTAAAGTAAATTTTGAAAATTCTCTTCTGAAGCCACAGACACACAGAAAGACAGAAAGAACCTCAGTCACAGGATATGATGTTTAACGATGACTTCTGAGTTGTCTACGTCATGGTATTTCCTACAAACTGTAATGTTGCCCAGTGCTACTGGGCCTCAGACATCTCTCTGCCTCAGAAAAAAAAAAACATGAAGTGCTCATGAAAACTCCAAGAGGATGGGGTTTGGGGAGAGGGCTCAGTCAGTAAAGTGCTTGCACATAAGCATGAGGACCAGAGTCCGAATGGCAGAACTCTCCTAAGAAACCCGACACAGGCTGGGGAGATGGCCCAGGGAACAAAACACCTGCTGCACTAGTAAGTACCCGAGTTTGAATCTCAGAACCCACATAAAAGCTGGAAACTTAGCACTAGCGTTCGTAATCCCAGGGCTCCCATAGTGAGATGGGAGGGGGGACAGAGACTCCTGGGAAGCCTGTGGGCCAGCTCACCTGGTGTTCAGTGGAAAAGTAGAAGGTGAAAACGGACACCCAGGGTTGTCCTATGATTTCCACATGTACCATGGGACATATATCTGCCTTTGCACTCATACACACATGTTCTGGTTTGGTTTGTGATTTTAAAAAAACAACGACAGGTACACACATACACACAGAAAACCCAAGAGCCCCCAGACTGGCAGATGAAACACAAGTTCAATTCACTCCTGGTCCCCAGCGCCACCACCTCTGGGCAGCACAGGCAGAGATTCCCTGTCTGTCCTGCAGGAGGCCTTCCTGAGACACCAGGCTCAGCTTCCCCTATGGCTCCCATAAGGCCTGGACCTAGACTGAGCAGGGAACAGAGGGGAGGCCTCATGTGGTTCTTTGGAGCCCAAGAAGAAATCGCTCTGTCTGATCCCAGCACTGACAGTGGAGTAGCTCTGAAGGACCCTGCTGGGTGCCAAAGGCTGCCAGCTGCTTCTTTGACAACTCTGCAAAATGACAGGCGGCCAGGAGCAACAGGAGAAGATAGCCCCAAACTCACGGAAGTAGGTGGAGGTAGGTGCCACACCGAAAGATTCCAAAGCTTGGAGTTCGTAATTCCAGAAGAAAAAAGGCAAGAATTTTAAAACAGAATGCTGTAGAATCAGTGGGATGAGTTAGGTGTGGGACTCGCCTCACACCTGTAATCCCAATACTTAGGAGGCTAAAGCAGGGAGGTCACAGGTTCCAGGACAGCTACATCACAAGACCTTGTTCCAAAATACACAAACAAACAAAAAAAAGAATTCAATTCAGAGCTAAGAAAGGAGCACATGTGGGCTGGAGGGATGGCTCAGTGATTAAGAGCACTTACTGCTCTTGCAGGGGACCAGGTTCAATTCCCAGCACCCACATGGTGGTTAACAACTGTCCATAATTCCATTTCCAGGGGGATCCAATGCCCTCTTCTGACCTCCATAGGCATAGCACAATGCAGATACACTTATACACATGTAGACAATACACTCATACATATCAAAAAATACCAATAAATTATTTATTTATTTATTTATTTATTTATTTATTTATTTATGTATTTGTCTTTTTCAAGACAGGGTCTCCCTGTAGCCCCAGCTGTCCTGGAAATTTTATTTATTTTTATTTTATATTTATGAGTTCACTGCCTGCATGTAAGTGCAACAATGTCATGCAGTATCTACAAGGTCTGAAGGTGTTGGATACCCCTGGATCTGGAATCACGGATGGTTGTTAGCCGCCATGTGGGTGCTGGGAACCAAACCCAGGTCCTCTGCAAGAGCAGTCAATGCTCTTAACTGCTGATCCATCTTTCCAGCCCCCAAAGTAAATCTTTTTTATATTTTTTTATGTGGATGGATGTACTATCTACATGTAGGCTTGTGCACCGGTGTTGTGCAATGCTCCAGAGGTCAGAAGAGGGTATCGGATTCCCCTGGAACTGGAGTTAAAGACAGTTCTCAGCCACCATGTGGGTGCTGGGGATCGAACCTGGTCCTCTGCAAGAGCAGTCAGCATTCTTAACTGCTAGGCCATCTCTCCAGCCCCCAAAGTAAATCTTAAAAATAAAGAAGTGGTGCCGGGCATGGTGGTGTATGCCTAAAAAATAAAGAAGTGGTGCACGCCTTTAACCCTAGCACTTGGGAGGCAGAGGCAGGTGGATCTTTGTGAGTTCAAGGCCAGCCTGGTCTACAGAGTGAGTTCCAGGCCAGCTGGGCCTACAGGGAGACCCTGTCTCAAAAAGACAAAAACAAAACAAAACAAATAAATAAATAAATAAATAAATAAATAAATGAAGTGGGTATGGTGGCACATACCTTCAGTCCCAAGATTCAGGAGGCAGACAGGCAGATCTCTATGAAATGAAGGCCACCCTGGTCCACATAGTGAGTTCCAGGCCAGTTGGTACTTACAAGGAGGCACTATTTCAAAAAAATAAAAATAGTCGGGCGTGGTGGCACGTGCCTTTAATCCCAGCACTCGGGAGGCAGAGGCAGGCTGATCTCTGTGAGTTCAAGACCAGCCTGGTCTACAGAGCAAGCTCCAGGCCAGCTGAGACTAAAGGGGAACCCTGTCTCAAAAATACCAAAATAATAAATAAATAAATAAATAAATAAATAAATAAATAAATAAATAAAATAAAGGAGCACTCAGTAGGCACTGTGCCATGCACTGATTTACTCTAACCAGCCCCAGGGAGACAGAGGTGGGTGGTCCTTAAGCCCAGGACTGTGAGACCAGGCTGAGTAGCAAAGTAATACTTTCTCTTTAAAAAAAATTTCCCTTGGGGCTGGAGAGATAGCCTAGCAGTTAAGAGCACTGACACTCTTGCAGAGGACCCAGGTTCGATCCCCAGCACCCACATGGTGGCTAAAAACCATCTGTAACTCCAATTCCAAGAGAACTCCAGTTCCAGGGGAATCCGACATCCTCTTCTGACCTCCGCGGCATTGCACCACACGGGTGCACAGACCTGCATACAGACAGTACATTCATACACATACAAAAATAAATAATAAAAAAAAGTTAAAAAAAATCTGCACTGCAAAATATTTAAAAAAAATTTTTTCCCATGGGGCTGAGAGATGACTCAGCAGTTAGGAGCACTGACTGCTCAATTCCCAGCACCCACCTGGTGGCTAACAACCACCTATAACTCCAGTTCCATGGTATCTGACACCCTCTTCTGACCCCTTTGGGCATTGTACAACACAGGTGCACTTAAACACATGCAGACAATACACACATATGCATAAAACAAAGATAATAAATAAATTTTTAAATTTCTCCTCCACTTCAGATCTCTGGGCTAGCTTCCCAACCCAGACTTAGCTTAATCCTCTAGCCGAGTTCCTCGGACCATCCAGAAGATGGCCCCACCCCCAACTTCCCCTGGCCTCCTGATCCTCCTGACACAGACTGGCCTACCTTCTACTCTGTTAAATGGATAGAACTAGAAACTGTTATACTAAGTGAAGTAACACTAACTCAGAAAAGCAAGTTACATATGTTCTCCCTCACTTGTGGATCATAGAACCAATCCCTTATATGTGAGAATATATCTTGATCTAACAGCAGGAACCAGGAAAATGGGAAAGAATCAAGGAAGGAAAAGGGAAAGAGTCTGAAAGAGGTGTAGCAGAAGACAGATTGTACCAAGGCAGGAGGTGAGGAAAATGGGGTGTGCGGCTGGGAGAGGAGGAGGGAGGGACAAGCAGGGGACCATGGGGGCGGGAAGAATTCAGGAGATGGGGATGCTGGGAGGAGGGTGTTATGGGGGAGAGGGTGAAGAAAATGGGGGTGTTTGGACTGGGGAGGGAGGGGAGAGATTGGATGGGGGAGAGGCAGGAGAGATGTATGGAGTTTGGGTAGCGTGGGAAGCAAGAGGGAAATCCCCTGAGAAAGACAGGCACACATATGGTGTCTGAGCATTAGTGTGCGTGTGTACCTGGGGGCTGTATGGCAAAGAGCACAGTGCCAGACAGGAGAAACCTCTCTTGATTTGTTGGTCAGGGTGTTCCAAAAGACTCCCAGGACTTGAAGGTAAGACCCTATTGCTGAAGACAGGACATATTTGAGACACAGGACTTGGAGCAATGGAGCTGGAACAGACCTGGAAGCCTTCTCCCTGAAGACCTAGAGGTCTTCAGGGAGTTCTAGAGGATTCTATGCAAGCTGCCAAGGGAGAAAATCAATCAGTGATTCAACCCAGCCCAATAACCATAACGGCTGGCACAGCAAACTTTCTCTATTGGTGCAGTAGTGGCACTGCTATCTGGCAGTAATCAACAGTTATCCAGTTGGACTTAAAGCCCATACAATGGGAGAGAACTCATGGTGGCACTGTAAATATAGCCCAATACACATGGCTGGAGAGATCATAGATCCTAGAGAAAACCCTATCTCTGTCATATCTCTAGACAAATGAAATGTCTTACCATATGTTAAATAAGGATCCTTATATTTACAGACAAGTATACTGTAAGGACTTATCAAAGAAGCTTCTTTTTGCAATAGGTGGAGGTGATAACAGAGTTCCACAGCTGATCACACACAAAGAATATATGTCTAAGAGATGCCCAGTCCTAGGTGACACATCTACAGTGGAACCTTTACACCCAAGGCTCATGGAACATAGCGGAACGGGGGATGGAGAGAATACCAATGCATCACTTAGCTCTCAGCAGTGAAGCTTCCTTATAGAACAGAGCAAGGGGCTGGAGAGATGGCCTAGCGGTTGAGAACACCTAGTGCTCTTGTAGAGGACCCGGGGTTCAATCCCCAGCACCCACACAGCGGCTGAGAACTGTCTTTAACTCCAGTTCCAGGGGAATCCGACACCCTCTTCTGACCTCTGCGGTGTTGCACACATGGGTGCATAAACCTACATGCAGACAGTACATTCATACACATACAAGAATTAAAAAAAAAAAAAAGAACAGAGCAAGACACACACAGGCCACACTGGCTAAGTTTTAGAGAATAAGAGACTGCAGAGTGTGTGTCCCTGAACAGGACTCTTCTATTTAACCTCACCCATCCACAGCTCAGGGACCATTGCAGAAGAGGGGGTGGAAAGATTGTAAGAGCCAGGGTTGGTCCCTGGAGGTAGGGAAACACTGGAAGCTTGCTCATGTGAACTTTCTACAATGGAGGCATATGCAAAAGACCCATGCTGACTCAGTCAGACCAGGGCCCAGCATGGATGTAGGGAAATGGGCGGTGATTAGGAACTATCATGTGTCTAAATCCCCCAATCAAAAGACATAGACTGGCCAGGCATGGTGGCGCATGCCTTTAATCCTAGCACTTGGGAGGCAGAGGCAGGCGGATCTCTGTGAGTTCAAGGCCAGCCTGGTCTACAGAGTGAGTTCCAGGACAGCTGGGACTACAGGGAGACCCTGTATCGAAAAGACCAAAAAAAAAAAAAAAAAAAACAAGACGGGCAGATTGGATTGTATTAGGAAACATAACCCATCGATATGCTGTCTACGAAGAAACACATCTGACCTTCAAGGATGGCACCACCTTAAGTGAAAGGATGGAAAAAAAAATATTCCAAGCAAATGGTACCAGTACCAAAAGAAAGCAGGTTGTGCTATTTTAATACAGACAAATAGATTTCAAAGTAAAGAAATCAAGAAGAGACAAGAAGGCCTAAAATTACATTTTTATCAAAGGAACATTCACCAAGAAGATTTCACAATTAAGATATATATTATGCAACCAAACTCTTGTGCACCAAACTTATAGAAAGCATTCTCCGGACCACAAGTCACACACTAACCCCAGTTACAACCTCAGAGTAGGAGACTTCAATACCCAATGAGCCCTTTGGGACAGGTCAACAGGACAAAGAAACAAACAGAGAGACATCTGAAACGAACAATAGATACACCAAATGGACTCATAGACCTCGAAATGCCCCGAAAAAAAAAAAAAAAAAAAAAAATCCACCCTAATACCAGAGAATACACTTTAACAGCACCCACACGGAACATGTCTCAAAAGCCCCAACCACGATACTGGACACAGAAGAACCGCCACAAATACAAAAGATTGGGAAATAAATTCATGCTTCTATTCGACCACAGGGAATAAACTCAACACAACACCAGGATAGGTCCGCACTGCCTACAAGAAGCAAGGGACTAAACAAACTTTGAAATAATGAATGGGTCAGGAGAGATAAAGAAATAAAAGCATTCCTGGAACTGAGGACAATGACAATACAACACAACAAAACCTATGGATACCTTAAAACTCTAAGAGGGAATTTTATACCCTGGTGCCTATATTAAAAAACAAAAGAGCACAAGTTGAATGAATAACTAACCTTCAGCTAAGAGCACGTGAGAGCGCAACACAGAGAACCCTAAACACAACATACAGGAAGAAATAACATAAAATCAAGAGCAGAAATCAATGAAATAGAACAAAGAAAACAATACAAAAAAAAAAATCAATGAATCAAAAGTTTGGTTCTTTTGAAAGAAATAAACAGATAGACAGACCCTTAGTCCAGTTAACCAAAAGAAAGAAGGAGACAACACCAAATCAATAAACTGTGATGAAAAGGGAAACACAACAGGACAAGGAAAAGGATCCAGAAAATCATAATAGTGAATATCTTCAAAAAACCTATACTCTACTAAATTTGTTAAACCTAGAAGAGTGCCGTGCGTGTGGCACGCCTTTAATCCGATATTGGAGCAGAGGCAGGCGGACCTTGTGAGTTCAAGAGCCACCTGGTACTACAAGTGAATGTCCATGGACCATACTGGGGCTACAGGGAGACCCTGTCCCGTCAAAAGACAAAAAAAAAAAAAAAAAAAAAAAATAGAAAACCTAGAAGAAATGGATAATATCTGAAATCCTGGATCACCAAAACTCAACCAAGAAGAATCCACAGCTTAAACAGACCCATAAACATGAAGAAAATGAAGATGTAATGAGAAACTCCCAACTAAAAAAGTCCAGGCCCAGATGGTCAAGCAGAATTCTAGAAAACATTTAAAAAAGACCTAAAACCATTATTACTGAAAATTGTTTAGAAGGATGACAACAGAGGGAATTCTCTCAATTCCTTCTATGAAAGCCCAGCATCACTATATACCAAAAACAGGCAAAGGATACAACTAAAAAGGAGAACTAAGACCCTCCCCCTAATGAAGCACAGATTGCCAAAATTCCTAACAGGATACTGGCAAATCGGATCCAGACTCACATCAAGAAGATCACGCATCATGACAAGTTGGATGTCACATACAAGATGCAGGGATGGTTCAGCTACAAAAATCAATAAACAACATCAAACACATAAGTGAATGAAAGACAAAAACCAACACCATCAATCTCAATTGATGCTGAAAAAGCCTTTGACAAAATCCAGCATCCCTTCTGCTTAATCCTAGAGGGAATTTGGATGGGAGGGATCATTCCTCATTGTAATCAAAGCCATATACAGGAAACCCCAGCCAATATCACCTAATGGGAAATGAACAGAAACTCTTCCCCTTGAAGGTAGGACTCAGGCAAGGCTGCCCCCTGTTACCACTCCCTTCATACAGTGTTGAAAACACCTCCAGAGAAAAATAAGGCAAGAAAATGAAATTAAAGGAGTACCTAATTTGGAAAAGAGGAAGTCATCTATCCCTTTGTGCTGAATGATATATTGTGTACTTAAGGGATACTGAAACACTCCACCAGAAAACTCTAGACATGATTAACAGCTCAGTAAAGGGCAGGATAACAAATACCTGAAAAAAAATTCAGTGGCCTTTCTTACACCAAGGCACAAGCAACTGGAGAAGGAATGCAAGGAGACAGGCCCACGCACATGATAGCCGCTAAAAACAATAAAATAACCACCCCTACGACAAACCTAACCAAAGACAGCAAAGATCTCTACACAACAAAAATTTTTAAACCCTTAAAAAGAAATTGAAGATAGCAAAAATGGAACAACCTCCATGCTCAGTGGATTGGGAAAATATTAACATATAGTAAATAATGTCCATTCTACGCACAACTCGTGTACAGATTAACACAATCTCCAATTAAAAATCCCCCAAGGAGTTTCTTCCCACAGGCTTGGAACAAAAACCTTAAATCATTTAGAAAACAAAGACCCTGAATAGCCAAAACAACCCTGAGTGAAAAAGCGAACACAGGGGGATCTCTATAACCAAGACTTCAAACTATACTACAAGAGCTATAGTCCCATAAAACAGCCGTGGTACTGGCACAAAAACAGACCCTGTTGACCAATGGAAAAAACTGAAGATCCAAACTTGAGCACATACAATTGTCAGCCATCTCAGATTGACAAGGGGGCCAAGAAGACACAATGGAGAAAAGACAAGCATCTTCAGCAAGTGGTGTTGGAAAACTGGATCAGCCACGTGTAGAAGAATAAATTAACCCCTACCTCTCCCCTGTACGAAAGTCAACTACAAGATGGATTAAAGACTCAACGTGAAACCCCAACTCTGAAAGGTGATAGAAGAAAAGTTGGGGCCAGACACAAGACTAGGCTTAGGAAAAACTTCTAAGTAAGACAGCAGCTGCAACAGAATTAAAGTTTACAAGGGACAAATGGGACCTCGTTAAACGCAAAAGCTTCTGTACATCAAAAGAAAACAAGCAAGGAAGTGAAGAGAATGCACAGAGTGGGAGGAAACCTTCGACCTGCAGAAACACATCTGACCAAGCATGGATTTCCAGAATATATAACACTCAAAAAACAAAAGAAGAAAACAATGAACCACTCATAGAGGAGCAAAGAGCTGAACAGAGACTTCAACAAGTGAGGAATTACAGATGGCTGGGAAACACCTTAAGAAAGGTGCACAATCACTAATCATTAAGGAAATGCAAATAAAACCACTTTAAAGATATCATCTTACTCTAATATGACGGGCTAGGTCAAGAAAACAAAAAATGATCCCAAGTGCTGGAGAGGTTGTGGGGAAAGGGAACATTCATCCAACTTGGCGGGTAGGAATGTAAACGGGTACAGCCACTATGGAAAGCAGTGTAGAGAAACCTTGGAAGAACTTGGAATGAACTTGGCCACCCCCGACCCAGCCATACCACTGCTTAGGCATGTTACCCTCAAGACTCACCCCACTGCAGGAGATACATGCACAATGTTTATTTCAGCTCTCTTGCAGCAATATCAGGAGCTGGAACCAACTCAAATGGTCCTCAACTTACGAGTGGATTAAGAAAATGTTGTACATCTACACAATGGAGTGCTATGCAGCAGTAAAGAAAGATGACATTGGGGCTGGAGAGATAGCCCTAGCGGTTGGAGAGCCGCACTGCTCTTTGCAGAAGACCTGGTTTTGGTCCGCAGCGCCACATGGCGGCTGAGAACCGTCAACTCCAATTCCAGGAGAAACTCCAGTTCCAGGGGAATCCGGTCGGCCCGCTTCTGACCTCCGAGGCATTTGCACGACAAAGGTGCACAGACCCGCAAGGCAACAGTAAATTCAAACACGATAAAATAAATAAATAAATAAAATAAATGTTAAAAAAAAAGAAAGATGACAGATGGCTTTGCAGAAAATGGCTGGACTAGAAGACATCATTTCCCCGTTGTTGGGAGTGAAGTAACACAGTCCCAGCAAACAAACAATGAATGGTATCCTTCATCTGTGGATGCTAGTGCCAATTACCTAGTTTGTATTTCTTGTGCATGGCCCTTGAACGGTTGTCCAAGCAGTTGCGAGTGATGCATATTGTTTTTTTTAATTTTTTTTTTATTTCTTTATGTTTATGAATATATGTCTGCATGCAGGTTGTGCAACCTTGTCGGTGCAATACCGCGGGGGTCAGAAGAGGGGTGTCGGATTCCCATGGAATGGAGTTTTCCTGGAATTGGAGTTTTGGACGGTTTATCAGCGCCATGTGGGTGCTGGGATCGAACCCGGGTCGTCTGCAATAGCGGTCGGGCGCTCTTAACCACTAAGCAATATCTCCAGCCCCGGAGTGAGGCATATTAGAAACAAGAACAAGAACAAGAAACAGAACAAAGGACCTGCACAAGAACTGCCTGAAAACAGTAACTTCTGCTAAGAACATTCAACTTCACTTCCCCATGAGAAAGAGATGAAAAGCATGTTTGTTCCTTACTGTTCTCATCCTCAGCCTTTCATCATCACCACTGTGCGAATCCTCAGCCGCGATCTGCCTTGTCTCTCTTCTCTCTCCATTTTCTCTCCTCTCTCTCCCCCAGCCCCTCTCAATCCACTCTCCCCCTCTCCTACTTCTCCTGTCTCTCTCTTCTGTCTCTCTACTGGCCCTCTTTCCTTCATTAAAAAAGAAAAAAAAAAAAAAGAAAAAAACAAAGAAAAGCATGTTTTTGGCAGAATAACATGAGCTCTTGTGTGGTGGGGGGATAGGGTTGGGACTGGGTCTAGATGTGATAATCTTGTACAAAATATATATGAAAAAAATACAAAGGTAAAAAAAAAGATCATGAATAACCTTTCGATCGAAAGGTTATTCCGGACAAACGTCAGCCCATGAAAGGAAACAGCCAGAATTGACCGGCGACCAAGACAACAGCTCCAGAGAGAGTGACTGTTTTACCTCTCATCCACCTGTGCCCCCTTTTCTAAGCCTAGGGAACAACTTGCGAAAGAGGAGGCGTGTAGAATGTAAGGGCGACGATTGGGTGAATGGTGAAACTACAGCAATGTAGTCCGGACACTCATTGGATCAAATTGATTGAACAAACATCATGTCACCCCCAACTGGATAGTGGGGCTGTAAAGGTGTTTGGGCACAACAGCCTGCAGATAGGTTTTTCATGAAGGATGCTTGTACTCATGGATGATCACTTATAGCTAAAAAGGAAAAAAAAAAACTGAGGAAAGATGCAGACAGATGCAGAAATGCATGATCTGGGATGGGGTGGGGGTGGGGGGAGGGAAAGGGAATAAGGCCGGAACTGAATTGGAAAAAATTATGAAATACACAAAGCATCAATAAAAATTAATTAAAAAAAAAAAAGAATGAGGAAAATAAACTAGTTTGTCATTCAAAAAAAAAAAAAAAAAAAAAAAAAAAAAGAGGCATGTGGTGGCGGCACGCCTTCAATCCTGGCAATTGGAAGGCAGAGGCAGGCGGATCTTTGTGAGTTCAGCAGGCCAGCCTGGTCTAGAGAGTGAGTTCCAGGACAGTTGGGGCTACGGGAAGACCCTGTCTTGAAAAGACAAAAACAAACAAAACAAAAAACTAGCATGCTATTGCGTCTCGACCTTTTGGCTAAGAGCAAGTGTAGTATCTGTTCTTATCAGTTTAATATATTACATCCGCCAGGCGTGGTGGTGCACACCGTTAATCCCAGCACTGGGAGGCAGAGGCAGGTGGATCTTTATGAGGTCAAGGCCAGCCTGCTCTAATAGAGTGAGTTCCAGGACAGCTGGGACGACAGGGAAAAAGAAAAAAAAAAAAACCCTGTCTCAAAGACAAAAAAAAAAAAAAAAAATCTGATACATCCTTTATCTGAGGACAATATATTAAATGGATTTTTGGAAATAGGAGTTGGAATAGGAGCTTGCTCCATCCACTCCACGCATTGACCTGGTATTGTAGTTCCTCCAGGAACGGTGCACCAAAAAAAAGAACTGCCATATGAAATACATAAGAATGCAATAAAAAATTTTTTTTAATTTTTTTAATTAATTTTTATTTATTTCTGTATGTGTATGAATGTACTGTCTGCATGCAAGTCTGTGCACCCGTGTCGTGCAATGCCACGGAGGTCAGAAGAAGGTCTCGGATTCCCCTGGAACTGTAGTTCTCCTGGAATTGGAGTTTCAGACGGTTCTCAGCTGCCATGTGGATGCTGGGGATGGAACCTGGGTCCTCTGCAAGAGCAGTCAGTGCTCTTAACTGCTAGGCTATCTCTTCAGCCCACAAAGTACTATTTTTTTAAAAAAAAATTTATTTAGGGTCTGGAGAGATGGCTCAGTGGTTAGGAACACTGGCTGCTCTTGCAGAGGACTCTAGCACTCACGTGGTGGCTGACAACCATATGTAACTCCAGTTCTAGGGCATCCAAGGACTTCTGACCTCTGTGGGCATTGCATGATATGGGCGCACTTACATAGATGCAGCCAATACACTCATAGAGATAAAATTTTTATACATTTTTTAAAAATTTATTTTATTATTTTTTATGTGTATGAGTGTACTGTCTGCATGTAGGTTGATGCACCCATGTCATGCATTGCTGAGGAGGTCAGAAGAGGGCATTGGATTCCCCTGGAACTGGAGTTAAAGACGGTTCTTAGCCACCATGTGGGTGCTGGGAATCGAACATGGGTCCTTTGCAAGAGCAGTCAATGCTCTTAACCATTGAGCCATCTCTCCAGCCCCTACATTTTATGTATATGAATTTATTGCCTGTATCTGTGTAAGTGCACCTATGTCAGGCAATGCCTGTGAAGGGTGTCAGATGCCCTAGAACTGGAGTTACACATGGTTGTAATCAAAGTACTATTTAAGGGGCTGGAGAAATGGCTCTGTGGTTAAGAGCACCGACTGCTCTTGCAGAGGACCTGGGTTCAATTCCCAGCACCCACATGGTGGCTAAGAACCACCTTTAAGCTGGGCGTGGTGGCTCACACCTTTAATCCTAGCACTCTGGAGTCAAAGGCAGTCAGATCTCTGTTGAGTTCAAGGCCAGCCTGATCTACAGAGTGACTTCCAGGCCAGCTGGGGCTATAAGGAGACCATGTCTAAAAAAAGAAAAAAAGTACTATTTAGGGGCTGGAGAGATGGCCTAGCGGTTAAGAGTGCTGACCGCTCTTACAGAGGACCCGGGTTCGATCCCCAGCACCCACATGGCGGCCGAGAACCGTCTGAAACTCCAATTCCAGGAGAACTCCAGTTCCAGGGGAATCCGAGACCCTCTTCTGACCTCTGCGGGATTGCACGACACGGGTGCACAAACTTGCATGCAGACAGTACATTCATACACATACGGAAATAAATAAAATTAATAAAAAAAAATTTAAAAAAGTACTATTTAAAAACACCAAAGAAGAAGGAGCTTAGAGGGTCTTATAGGAATAGGTACAGAGTGACAGAGGAACAATCCTCTAAAATAGCCACCAAGGAGATGAGTCCGGCTCATGCCACCAAGCAGCACAGTGATTACATGTATACAGAACTAGTCAGGTGTGGTGGCACACGCCTAGTACTCAGGAGGCAGAGGCAGGCAGATCTTTGTGAGTTCAAGGCCAGCCTTGTCTACAGAGTGAGATTCCGGCCAGCTGGGACTAAAGGGAGACACTGTTTCAAAAAAATACCAAAAACAAACAAACAAACCCCCAAAATGTATACAGAACTAATGAGGCTGTTAGGTCACTTGCAGTAGGGACACTGTGGCCATCTACTAGACCTTGTCCTTCTATGCCTGGCCATCCTCAGAAGGAAATGGGAACACTTGGTAACCATCCTCTCACATCAATACTTACCCTTAAAGTCTGTGGACCTTGATACTGGAATGTTCGTCACACTACCCTAACCTGGCTGGTTTGAACCCCAAGTATCAAGTGATCCTCCTGGTTTAGCCTCTTGAGAAACTGGGAAGTCCATATTCCTGGCCTGGACTTTTTTGTTTTATTTAAAAAAAATTCTTTTTGAGACAGGGTCTCTGTGTAGCCCCAGCTGGCCTAGAACTCACCATGTAGACCAGGCTGGCCTTGAAGTCATAGAGATCCACCTGCCTCTGCCTCCTGAGTGTTGGGATTAAAAGCATGCACCACTAAATCCATCTTGGATTTCTGTTTAATCCAGGGGGTCTTGTATAACTTTTAGCCCATGTCCATTGTACTATTTGACTAGTACATTTTATAGTAGGACTCTAGTGGCAAGTAGCCCTTGTTGGTCTGCTGCTTTGACCTGATGTGGCTGTCTTCCTTAGGACTCAGCTTCTTCCAGTCTCCTCTCCGCTTCTTCTTTCTGGGCAGTTCTCATCATTGCCCCACCCTCCAAGCACAGCCTCTGCCTCACCTGCCACTCTTGCCAAGCTCTTTTTATTTTATTTTTTTGTTATTTTCGAGACAGGGTCTTGCTTTAGTCCCAGCTAGCCTTGAACTCACAGAGATCTGCGTGCTTCTTCCTCCCGAGTGCTGGGACTAAAGGCGTGTGCCACCACACCAGGCATCAAGGTCTTATTCTAAAGCCAACGTGAGCATGTTACCTTCAATTCAATTCCTAGGAGCTCATCGGAGTGTGTCTGCTAGGAGCAATGTCTCCACGATGGCTCCCATGCTGGCATCAGGGCTAGGTGTCACCTTCCCAGGCCACCCTCCTAAGTTCCTGTGCTCTAAGTGCCATTCTTGCCTCTCTGCACACTAGTGACACTGAGCTGAGACTTTCTGCCTCTGTGGCTATCTTACCCCTCCTCCAATGAGCACTGAAATAAAATAAGAGCTCCAGTAACAAATGGGTGGGTGAGTGGAAGGAGGTGCTGGGTGGTCCTCTCCCTAATGTGTCACAGCCAGTGCTGCAGCCATGCTCCCTTCTGCTCCTCACATTCTGACCTGTACTCTTTGGATGCTGATCAGGGAAGCACATGGCCTTGTTTTTGTAACGCCCAGCAGTGCATCAGGTATAAATAAAAACCTGAGGAGGAAAGATCCAGGCATGGTGGCTCACTCCCAGCACTTGGGAGGCAGAGGCAGGTGGATCTCTGTGAGCTCAAGACCAGCCCGGTCTATATAGTGAGTTCCAGGCCATATGGAACTATAGGGAGACCCTGTCTCAAAAAACAAAACAAAACTGAGGAAGTTTTATAATAAGATCAATCAACGTGTGGCCTGAAGAGATGGCTCTTCAGGCTTTAAGCAGATGGGCATCCTGCCTAGGCTTGCAACCCCAGCTCCAAGGGAGGGCAGAGATAGGAGGCTTGGTGAAGCTTGCTGGCTTGCAGCCTACTAGAACCTGCTTCATAGGAATAGGCAGAGAGTGACAGAGGAGGCTAGCCCAATGGCCTCTTTTCCTTCTGTGCATGTGCACAAGTGTGTATACCTACACCAAATGCACACATACACTCACACATAAACCTTTAAAAAGACCCATAATTACTGTCAGAGCCAGGTGGGTGTGTTATTAAGTTTTCCGTCCTGCTGTTTATGTTGCCTGGTGAACATGTCCTATGACACTCTGCATTCTGAAGGGCAGGCCTCTCATGGTCAGGCCCAGAAAGAAAGACTCAGAATGGCACAGAAACAGGGCTTTAAACAGCAAGTCCTGTGCAGGAATTATTTAGCTAGAAAGCCAGGGACAACTGGAAAATGAAGTCCTAGAAAAGCCACTTTTACCCATGACAAGGTTATGTGTGACTTTCTGGAGTAGACTATTGCTACTGTCCCCTAAGAGGGAGGGCAATAATAGACCAAAGAAAAAATTTCGCCATGTGTGGCAGTCCATGCCTTTAATCCCAGTGCTTGGGAGGCAGAGGCAGTCTCTGTGAGTTCAAGGCCAGCCTGGTCTATACAGCAACCTCCAGGCCAGCTGGGACTAAAGGGAAACCCTGTCTCAAAAAGACCAAAAAAAAAATTCCCATCCAAATCCACTTTGGTGAATGATGAGTTTACCAGGGCCACTCACAGGAGTGGGAGCGACTCAAAGGCAGCTCTACTACCAGGACAACTTATAGGCAGCTATACACGAAGAGTGTCTTCCTCCTCAGCAACCATTTGCTGATTATACAACCTTGAGAAGGGGCCTCGTGAACATTCTCCCTCTCTCCATGATGGAATGGTAATAGGCCTGACCTCCCCTGTGGGCGATCACAGCTGCTCCACTTAGTGCTCTGGCAATGATAACATGGATCCTGGAGGATGTGGCTACACAACATGAGGTGATGTTGGCCTGGGCCTTAACTGCCCACCATGAACAACTACAGAATTAGCAAGATATGGGAGGTCACTGTCTGCAGGCATCAGACAACAAGCGGAAAAGAACTGAGACTCTGAGAGCAGACACGTGAGGTTCCCATGTTCTGTCTGGCTGTCTCCACAAGGAGGTGGAGACCAAGCAAACTGTGACAGTTTTACTGGGCTGAGGTCAAATGCAGAGTCCAGGCAGCAGAACAGAGGGAGGGGAAGGGAGCTGCAGGACCTATCTTGAAGCTTTGGGAAGGGGGTGGATGGTCCCTGAGGGCCCTTGGCTGAGCACCTGACTGTACCCAGCAGGGCAGGACTGTGTGAGGCCAGCGCAGAGCTGAGCTGAGGACTTAAGCAAAACCAGAGGCCAATGACACTGTGGTACAGTGGGGATTCTTTGAGACAGGTTTTTGTTTTTAGCCTACGATTGCCTTGAGCTCATGATCCCGCCTCAGGATTGTGGATGTGAGCCCTCACATCTTTCTGGATCAATAATCTTAAAGAAAGAGCCATAGAGAACATAGAATTTGAAGATGAGTGAAAAAAGATTGGAAAAAAGAATTATGGGAAGATCAGATAGAATTACATACATTAATTGGCATCTCAGAAGAGGGAAGAGAATGGTAGTCAGACTGTGTCGATGTGATAGAAAACCTTCCTATGCATCTAAGAAGTTTGAGTAAATAAGATAAATACAAAGAAAACTATTCCTGGCCACCCTGTTAACTGGTGAGCAGAGGGTCGAGGGTAAAACCTTGATAGGAGCCAGAGGAGGCATGTCACTGGAGGGGACAGAGAAATGTGGGTGAGAATGAATGCTGGGACTGGTGTCTCACTGGAAACCACAGGAGTCAGGAGAACAGTGGAGGGTGTTTATAAATAGTACAACTCAGCCAGGCGTGGTGGCATTTGACTTTAATCCTAGCACTTCAGAGGCAGAGACAGGTGGCCAGCCTGGTCTATAGAGTGAGTTCCAGGACAGCTGTGGCCTACAGGGAGACTCTGTCTCAAAAAGACCCCCCAAAAATAAAAAAAAAAAAAAAGGAATAAGGCATTCAGAATGAATTAAACACTGTTGGAGAGGACTCAGGGTCACTTTTTTTTTTTTTTTTTTGTTTTTTTTGTTTTTTTTTATCTTTTTGAGGCAGGGTCTCCCTTTAGTCCCAGCTGGCCTGGAACTCACTCTGTAGACCAGGCTGGCCTTGAACACACAGAAATCCACCTGCCTCTGCCTCCCAAGTGCTAGAATTAAAGGTGTGTGCTACCATGCCAGGCTTGAGGATCACCATTTTTATGCTGTTAACATGTGGATAGAAGACTCTGGCTCTAGAGATGGATACAGCTCACCATGCTAGCTGCTGAGCAATCACCCCAAAACAGTTATCCTCCGAGTCCTGAATACATTGGAAAACTGAGCTGGGAACAAGGGTATTTAGTGACCCCAGTAGGAAAAGGCATCCACCTGGGTCTTGGGGGTAGGTGTCCAAGGACTGCAGTGTATGTAGGACATGGCTGTCCTGAACACAGGCAAAGGACAGAGGAGTCTTGATGCTCCTCTCTGGGCCCAGACTAGCCAGAGCAGACACAGTGTGGACCTTGCAGAGTTCTCCCCTGGCCTGGGAACAGCCTTATAATGGGCTCATGCACTCAGGTGTTGGTTCAAACACCAGCCATGTAGGATATCTGAGCACAGTGGTGCTGCCTGTTTCCAGGTAGACCTTTTCCCTTATTATGTTCTCTGAACTCCAACAGCTTGGAGGACTATGTAGACTTGTGGCAGACAACCAAGAGGAATGGGTTGTGATGATTTATGAGCTGTTTTCATGTAGTTTGGTCATGTCCCTGCTGGCTGTCCTGGGGCACAAATGTCTTCTACGAGGATGGTGTGCAGTATTGGGCACTGAGGTAGGAAGTAGAGAAAAGGGACCTGCATGTCCCACACCAGCAGTGGTGTTTCTTCCAACCAATCATCCAAGCCACAAAATGTGAGCAGAGTTGACTCCCCCCTCAGCCTGGGTGGAATGAAAACTCTAGGGTCTGTAAGACAGCCCAGAGTAATGAAGGTGCCTGCGGCCAATCCTGACAACCTGAGTTCCATCCCAGGAACCCACATGGTGGGACTTGAGAACTGACTCCTGTAAGCACCACCTCCCCATGTGTGCCACATTCCTTGTATGCCCACACATACACACAAAGATTAAAAGAAACTCTCCTCAGCTAGGCACTCACCTGCAATTCCAGCACTCAGGAGGCTGAGGCCAGACTGGGCTACATAGTGGGACCCTGCTCCAAGAAAACAAAGCAAGCAAAAATCTGTCTCCTAGAAGGATGCATTTTGTACTGCAGCACACAGGACTTAACACAACACAGGACTTCTTTTCCTTCACAGATGGGATCGTATTTATCAGAATCCTTGTTTTGCGGACTAAGCCTGCAGCGATGTCTGCAGCAGTAAGCTCACTCACCAGTGAGCAGCTTTGAGCATTCTCAAGGCAATGTTGATATTGTCAAACTTGATCAAGCACTAGAGAAACATCTGAGTCATCTTTCTACTCTTTTTATAAAATAATTCTGCACAATGTGATGAGGCAATCAGAGAGAACACCATTGAAAATAGCAAGCAAAAGCACAAGACATAGGCAACTTATTTTGCGGTGCTGGGGACTGTACCTTCATGCATCCTAGGCAAGTGCTCTACCACTGAGCTGCATCTCTAACACTGTAACTGCTAATTCATACTCTGCATTCTGGAATGCTATCGAGTTGTTACTGAAATTCCTTCTTTTGGGTGAGTTGTAAAATGTCATTACTTCTTACCCAACATCTCAACAACAAACCAGGGATTCCACCAAAGTTTACCCTGGGGAACCAGTGAGTTTACTGGGCTTTTTTTGTTTTGTTTTTTGAGACAGGGTCTCCCTATAGCTTTGGCTGTCCTGGAACTCCCTATGTAGACCACCCTGTCTCAAAAAGATGGAAAAAAACAAACAAAAACAAAACAAAACAAAAACCCTGCAGATACAGCCAGGCTTTGTGGTACATGGCTTTAGTTCCAGCACTGGGAAGGCAGAGGCAGGCAAATCTCTGTGAGTTCAAGGCCAGCCTGGTCTACTTAGTGAGTTCCAGGCTGATCTGGGGCTAGAGGGAGACCCTGTCTCAAAAAAAACACACACACAAATAAATAAATAAACCAACCAACCAAACAAAAAACCCTGCAGACACACTGGGCCTTGTGGTGCACACAGTTAATCCCAGCACTCAGGAAGTACAGGCAAGCAAATATCTATGAGATTGAGGCTACCCTGTTTTACATAGGGAGTTCTAGGACAGCCAGATGGCTCAGTTTGTAAGGGTACTACCAAGCCTGACCACCTGAGTTCAATCTGTGGAATCCACATGGTGACAAGAGAGAACCCACTCTCACAAGTCATCCTGACTGCCACATACCACCTCATCACACAAGTGAAAAAGGCGTATCTTTGGGCTGGGTGTGGTAGAGCAGGCCTTAAATCTCATCTCCTAAAATCTTAGGAGGCCAAGGCAGCCAGGAGGCCGGCTTGGTCTACATAGTGAGTTCCATGCCAGCTGGGACTGCAAGGACACACTGTGTCAAAAAGGCAATAAAAAAAAAAAGTGTATCACACAAAAAACGCATTTCTGGCCGGGCGTGGTGGCGCACGCCTTTAATCCCAGCACTCGGGAGGCAGAGATAGGTGGATCTCTGTGGGTTCAAGGCCAGCCTGGTCTACGGAGCGAGCTCCAGGACACCTGGTACTAAAAGGGAGAACCTGTCTCAAAAATACCAAAAAAAAGTGTAAAACAAAAAAGAAAAAAAAAAAACCCACATTTCTGTAATTTTTTTTTCCACACAGGATTTCAGGTAGCCCAGGCTGTTCCCTAACTTGCTATTGTAGCTAAGGATGACCTTCAGCTTCTGATCCTTCTGCCTTCACTGCCCAATGGGATTACAGAGGTGAGGCTGATGTTTTCACAGTTCTGAATTCTTCTTGAGAGAAAGTCATCTGGCGTTCATGTTTCAGGCCCCCAAAACCTGTCAAAACTGCTGCTGCTGCCCTGAGCATCTCCAGAGAAACAAACTTCCAACTGCTGACGACTGTAAAACTACAGCCTAACAGAACCAGAGTTCATCCTCAGGATCCCAAAAGGTGTGGGGCTGGAAGGCAGGTGCGGTCCCACTGGGGTGGGAGACACCGCCTCAGGTTTCCTAGAAGTAATGGGGTCGTGTAGACGGACTGGGATCAGGAAGACAAAGCCGTGGGCAATGTCCTCCCAGTTTCTCTCCACTTTGTACAGTGCTAGCCCGGGAAGGTGGGTGGTGTCCACGCCCTCTCTTCTCTGGGGCTCAAATCCCCCATCTCCTCTTTTTCCTGGGTCCCCACTCCCAGGGCCACTTACTCCCTTCATCTGCGTTCCCCACTTCCCCAGGTCCCCCAGTTTCCGGGTCCCCCCACTCCTTTCATTTCTTGAGCTCCTTATTCTTCCATTCTCGTGCCCCACTCTCTACCCTCCCCTCTCCTCCTTCCTCTCAGGGTCACTCTCCGCGCGCACCCAGTCCACCCACCATGTCCACACCGGGTGACTGCCGTACTCGAACGTCGCCAGCGGGCGGCCTGGCGCTTCCTAGGACCAGCGAGCCGCTATTGGCCGGAAGCGGCAAGGCCCCGCCCCCGCCTCCGGCCAATGGGAGCCAGGGGCGGGCCCTGCGCAGGCGCCGGAAGCGGGGAGGCAACGCTGGGACGTCGCGTAGTCTCGCCGGGTTTCGAGCAGCTGCCAGAGCCGCCGTACGGACCTCCGCCCCCGCCGCGCCATGGCCGAGAGCGACTGGGACACCGTGACGGTGCTGCGCAAGAAGGGCCCCACGGCCGCGCAGGCCAAGTCCAAGCAGGTGCCAGGCGGGGGCGGCGGGGCCGTGCGCAGCGGACCTGGGCCGAGCCCGTGGGGGGGCAGAGTAGTAGGCGGGGACCGGAACGGAGCAGGACGCAGGCCAGGGCGGGGGCTGCGGGGGGCCTGGACGCCGGGGACCACAGGTGGGGACCGAGTCTGCCCCAGGAGGCAGAGGGCAGCAGACCTGGGGGAAGCTGGGGCAAGGGTCAGGGGGTGGGGGATGGGAAGAACTGGGCCGGGAACCGGACCAGCCCTGGGGCCCGCACCTGATGGAGAATTGGAACGAGGTTGAGGATGGGCGGGAGCAGGTGAAAGAACCCTGCTGGCCACTGAGTGTGGGGCGACGGGAAAATAAGAGCAGGGCGTTGGGCACGGGAGCCTTGGGAGCCAGGGCAGGGTTTTCTCCCCAGGCATGGACAGTCTTGAGAGCCAGGAATGGGCCAGACCCCAGCTAAGGGTTTTGACCCCACCTGGTATCTGCTGTGCCCAGGCATCACCGGTGCCTTGTTGCCCATGAAGCCCACTTAGGCTATCAGCCTGTAGGGATTGCTGTCTGGCGCTTGTGGTGGTTTGTTTTCCCTTCCGCAGGTGGGAGCCGCAAGCGCTGAGCTCTTTGAGTGATTTATGTGCCGCATGGTCAAAGCCAAATTCACAGGCCTGTTCTTTTCAAGTGAACCTGGTGTTATGGCAAGTGTGTGGAAAGCCTGAACATACTACACGTAGACTGGCTCACAAGACAGTTTTCTGAAGCATTATGTTAATACTCAGTGACTGAGGCCCAGGCATAGTGGTCCTGTTTCCAGGGAAACGGCAGGATCCTGTGGGATGCGTCATCTCTCTCATTAGGAGCCATACTGGAGGAGGCCAGGCCAGGCCAGCACTGCACTCCTTGCTTTGCAGCAGACTTTAATAGAGGTCTTTTTTTTTTTTTTTTTTGTCTTTTTCGAGACAGGGTCTCCCTGTAGCCCCAGCTGTCCTGGAACTCACTCTGTAGACCAGGCTGGCCTTGAACTCGCAAAGATCCGCCTGCCTCTGCCTCCTGAGTGCTAGGATTAAAGGCCTGCGCCACCACGCCCGGCTAATAGAGGTCTATTTTTAAAAATATTTTATTATTTTTACTTTATGTGTATGAGTGTATTGCCTGCATGTATGTAAGCACACCAGTGTTGTGCAGTGCCCATGAAAGTCAGAAAAGGGTGTTGGAACTCCTTTAACTGGAGTCACAGATAGTTGTTACCTGCCATGTGGGTGCTGAGAATTGAACCCAGGTCCTCTGCAGACGTAGCCAGTGCTCTTAACTACCGAGCCATTTCTCTAGCCCATAGAGATCTATTTTGTATGAAGAACCTGTTAGCTTCCCTGTCGTGTGTGTGTGTGTGTGTGTGTGTGTGTGTGTGTGTGTTGGTGAAACTGAACCCAGGGCCTTGTGCATGCTAAGCAAACACTGAGCCACTGAGTTATACTCCCAGCCCAAGCCTGTCTTTTTGTGTGTGTTTGGTAGGAAGACAGTGTCTCTCCCTGTAGCTCAGGCTGGCCTGGATCTTTCCAACTGAGCCGCCTGAGTGCTGGGATCACAGACTTGCAACATCACACTCAGTTCAAGCCTGTCTTAGTGTGAAAGCCAACTCTTTTTTTTTTCTTCAGCAATAATGTTAGTGTATGTTGTCTGAACATTTGAGTATTGAGGGTTTTGTATACAGTGGTACCCCCATTTCTTTGTGGGACATGTTCTGAGGCTCTTCAGTAGATGCCTAAAACTATATGTAGTGTTGGATTCTATACTGTTTATTCCTCCTCATACATACCTATGACCAAGTTTACAAATTGGCACAGAAAGAACAGGTTTTTTTTTAGATTTTTAAAATTTTTTATTTATTTTCATATGTGTATGAATGTACTGTCTGCATGCAGGTTTGTGCACCCATGTCGTGCAATGTCGCGGAGGTCAGAAGAGGGTGTCGGATTCCCCTGGAACTGGAGTTAAAGACAGTTTTCAGCTGCCATGTGGGTGCTGGGGATTGAACCTGGGTCCTCTGCAAGAGCAGTCGACGTTCTTAACCGCTAGGCCATCTCTTCAGCCCCAGAAAGAACAGTTGTAACAATGTACTGTAATGAGAGTTGGTCACTCTCAGGGTCCTGTGCTTACTCCTTTAGGACTAGTGTGAGATGATGCATTATCAACATGATGCCACAAGAGTCATAGACGTCAGGTAGCATTAGATTCCTATATCAAAAAGGCTGGTGACCAAGTAAGAGGCAGGTAGCATGGACACTTGGACAGTTTATATTTCAGGTATGGCAATGGGGATGGGGTAATATTCCATTGTACTTCTCAAAACATACTTTAAAAATTATGAATTATTTCTGGACACTGGCCTGACCATAGGTCAACTAAAGCTGTAAAGTGAACAGGGGCAGTGTTTCTTAATGAGTTTGGTTATTTCATCCAGTATTTCACATTAGTCCTTTAGATTTATTAGCAGCATGCCAGTTGGCAAACAGCAGCCTAAATTGTGTTCCACACACCCTCAAAGCTAATTTTGATTCAAAATCACTTTGTAATTTTCTAGGCCATCTTAGCAGCTCAGAGGCGAGGAGAAGATGTGGAGACGTCCAAGAAATGTAGGTACTCGGGTTCGCCTTGTAAAGCAGGATGTGCTGTGGGGTTGCCTGCCTGATGGTATGGATGGGGAGTACCCTGGGGACCTGTCAGAAGTCTCCACGACTGGTCAGCACAGTTCTGTGTGGTTTGAGGTTAGCAAGGACTGTTCCTCCCACCTTCCTGCCACTACAAGGAAACTCAGATTCAGGGCTCTTGGGTCTGTGAAGTGCAGGAGTCTGGCTGCCCAGGTCAGTTGGACCCTGTCAGTCTAATTTCCATTTGAAATCTCCTCTCCTATGCTGACTGCAAACCATTTCCTCTCCCCCCTGCTCACACTGCCTTCCAGGGGCTGCTGGCCAAAACAAGCAGCATTCCATCACCAAGAACACAGCCAAGCTGGACCGGGAGACGGAGGAGCTGCATCATGACAGGGTGACCCTGGAGGTGGGCAAAGTGATTCAGCGGGGCCGGCAGAGCAAGGGGCTGACGCAGAAGGACCTGGCCACGGTGAGGCTCAGGCAACTAACAATAGGGACAGGTGACAGGCAGGTGCTCAGCACAGGGAGGGTGGACTCATTGTACAGTGGCTTTGGGAGCTTACCCTAGCACTCCCCAAAACTTCTGGGAAAACCAGGTCAGGCAGCTATAGCTCACTCTTTTTTTTTTTTTTTTTTTTTTTTTTTTTTTTTTTTTTTTTTTTTTTTTTTTTTTTTTTTTTTTTTTTTTTTTTTTTAGTTTTTATTTATTATTTTATGTGTATGAGTACTGGCTGCATATAAGTAGGTGCACTCTTGTCGTGTAATGCTGTGGAGATCAGAAGAGGGTGTCGGATTCCCCTGGAACTGGAGTTAAAAACTGTTCTTAGTCACCATGTGGGTGCTGGGAATCGAACCCAGGTCCTCTGCAAGAGCAGTCAGTGCTCTTAACCCCGGAGCCATCTCTCCAGCCCCTATAGCTCACTTTTTTTTGGTCTTTAACCCTGTCTCAACAGGGTCTCCCTTTAGTCTCAGCTGGCCTGGAACTGGCTTTGTAGACCAGGCTGGCCTTGAACTCACAGAGATCTGCCTGCCTCTGCCTCCCAAGTGCTAGGACTAAAGGCGTGCACCACCACGCCCGGCTCAAGTTCATTCTTAAAACCTGTCTATATGGTATGGTGGTGGGTGGGGCATTGGAGACCCCAAAAGTGGTTGCTGGTGGGTTTACACCTTGGCTTCTACAGTGCACTCCTGTGGCTAAGGTGCATGTTCTCTTCAGAAAATCAACGAAAAGCCGCAAGTCATCGCAGACTATGAAAGTGGACGGGCCATTCCGAATAACCAAGTTTTGGGCAAAATTGAGAGAGCCATTGGTGAGTGTCTTTCCTGACAGACCTTGGGCAGAAAATTGCCCTTTAGTGAGGGCTGAGATATCCACACCCCTGGTTCCTGTCTAAGGGTTTGGGGAATGGTGGGATTACAAAATGCTAAGGTGATGGTATCTTTGATCCTTCTGGGGCTATGGCTAGCATCCTAGCATGAGTATACTGCCTTCAGGGAGGCCATTTCTACCTCCACAGAGGATGAACACAGTGTTCCAGGTCTTCTGGAACAAGATATCAAGATGTTACCCTTTCCCTTTTTTATTTTTATTTTTTTGGGTAGCAGAGAGGTGGGAGTTTCCTGCTATAGCCCAGGCTAGCCTCAAACTCAAAGCAGTCCTCCTACCTTCTCAGCTTCCTGAGTGTTGGGATTACTGGTTTGAGCCACCATGCCTATCCTCAGCCCTTTCTAAGAAGATGGTTCATCCACACTCTAATGCCGGCCATGAAGGGCCATGAAAGCCAGCCACCTGTGTGGAGGCCCCAGGAGGCGGGTGGGGACGGTGATGGGAAGCTTGAGTAGGGTAGAAAGGACAGGAGGGTGCTAGGGCTTTGAGTGGTCAGCAGCTTCCTGGCTTGTTTCAGGCCTCAAACTCCGGGGGAAGGACATCGGGAAGCCAATCGAGAAGGGGCCAAAGGCAAAATGAGCACAAAGCCTCGAAGCCAGTGGTTCCGGCTGAGCTCTTCTGGCTGGTCCCCTGGGACCACCAGCACTGCCGTGGGTCTCTTCACATGGCCGAACGGAACATGGGGGTCAGGCCTATGGGCCCCCCAACCCATACCTGCTGTCAAACAAAGCAAAACCTTGCAAAGTAATGGTTTCCTGGCTCTTTCCTCTCTGCCTTCTGACCCTCAACAGGGGTGTGGACCACCACCTTCTGTCCCATAGACAGCTGGCTGTGGTGGGTAGCTCAACCCTGGAGAGTAACAAAAACTCCCTGGGATGTGAAGCTTGAAGGGAAGTCCACAGACTCTCTCCTGCTGGAGAGCAGCAGTGTCTAGTACTCTGTGCAGCACTGGCCTGCTTTCTCACTTTAGACCACAGTCTGGGTGATGAAGGTGAGCTTCATTCATGATGGTACTGTACCCATTGGGACCAGTCTAGGGATTTCTTTCACTGTCAGACCAGAGAAGTGGGTCTTAGCCTTGTAGCACCTAAAGATGGAGGTCATGTCCCACTACCTCTGTCCCATGGGGCTGAGTCCTGGGATAGGCAGAAGCCCAGTTGTGACCCCTTGGGGCATGTTGAGGGCAGGTTTCCCTGGGATAGGTGTGTAACCATTGCGTCATTAGGACCCTGATCCTGTGTGGCTGCCCCAGGTCTGCTCTGCCTGCCTTCTGGTGACCTGTGAAAGGTGGTAGACACACCCAGTGAACTTCACCACCTGTAGCCCTTGCTCAGACCTTCATCTGGGGTGGTAGCACTCCTCACTAGTCCTCACTAGGCTTTTTTTTTTTTTTTTTGAGACAGGGTCTCCCTATAGCCCCAGCTGGCCTGGAAACTCACTCTGTAGACCAGGCTGGCTTTGAACTCACAGAGATCTGCCTGCCTCTGCCTCCCGAGTACTAGGATTAAAGATGTGCACCACCACACCCAGCTTAAAGACAGTTCTTAGCTGCCATGTGGGTGCTGAGAATTGAACCCAGGTCCTCTGCAAGAGCAGTCAGTGCTCTCAACCACAAAGCCATTACTCCAGCCCAAGGGCCAGTTTTGTGGTACATCCACTTACGTTTACCTCTCAGTATCCCTGCATCTGTAGGGTGACTATGTTCGTCGGGTGCAGAATCAACTGGTGAATCAGTCAGTGGACCCAGCCCATTCCTCACAAGCTGGGGTGGTGGGTCCTTAGGGTTCTGTTGACTGTCCCCCACTCCCACAGCTGCCTGGTTCTTCATTGGGCTAGCCTGCTTCATGGGAATCTTAATTCCTAAGCTGCACCCATATCTGCTCCCTTAGGTACCTCATGTTAGGTCTTGAACCCTGGGATGGCAATCCACCTACCAGCCATGACATGTGAAATATATCCCGAGAGCCTGGGCTGCCCTCATTGGCATGGAACATTTATTCACATAGCAGAGGACAGAGTCACAAGATGAGGGAGGAGCTGTGGAAGCCCAACATGTCCCAGTCCTCACATTGTGGCCCAGATTGGGAGGAGGTCAGGTGTGTGTGAGGTCTGAGTGCTCTGAGAGTTGGCATGAGGGACCAGACCTCGCCTAGAGTGGTCTATGTGTTGCTGGTAACAGATGCTGGGAGGGTGACTTGATCCTGGAGGAAGGGAAGTGCTTTGTGGCAATGCTGCTGAGGAAGGGGCCTGGGCAGGTGGGGCCAGGTGTCTGCTTCCCTGAATTGGCCCACCACTGCCCGGTCTCCCATCATTGAGTGCAGAGGTGGGATCTCCCATTGCCCACATCCAGGGGTTCCTACCGCATTGAAGAGGATGTTGTCAAAACTTGAAGGCGCTGTATCCATGCTCTGGAAGTGGCAGCCCCACTTAGGCAGGCAACGCCAACTCCCAAGGCCCAGGAGCACCAAGAGCCCCAGGAAGAGGAGAGCTCCACCCACAGCAGCTGGCACGGACACAGGTGCTTCCGTGTCACCTGTGGGCCGAGGGTTGACCCTGGTTGGTCCATCAGTATGATGCTGCAGACCTGCCCCATTTGGATCCATCTCTTCTGGCATGATGGCAGTCAGTGACCGGCAAACACAGGACCCATTGTGGCCTCTGCCCAAACTTGGCAGCTGACCTTGCCCAGAGGAGACAGAGCTGATGCAGCTCCCATTGACAGCCCACACCAGGTGGGCAAGGGTTTGTGGAACCGAGTGGGTAAAGCACAGGGCCCAGTCTTGGTTCTGCTCGTTCCCTGAGCTGGGCATGGTACTGGTAGCTACCTGGACCATAAGCCTGGGCCTGGCAGAGTCAGAGGTCTGGCTACCTTGGGCCCTCTGTACTACTGTGTCCAACCTGGAGTCCAGTACTTACCCTGGCTAGGAGCAGGCTGCTGGCACTGATGTCCAGCCAGGTATTCCACGTCATCTATGGCGATGGGCCCCAGAGCTGGCTGGCCACCCAGGGTGGCTTCAAACACAATCTGGTTGGGGAAGGAAAAGACTGAGTACCTGGAGGTAGAAGAGAGAGGAGAGGAAGGACAGCCCACCTGGGGACTCACCTGGAACTCCTCAGAGCTGGCCACTTGGATCTGGACTTGTAGCCACTGGTGCCGCAGGTGTCCACCCTGACCCCATATAGCTAGCTGGCCTTGGGCACTGCTCAGGAGCACCCTGAGTTCACCCTTGTCTGAGAATAGAGACTAGGGCAGGTCAGGCATGGGGTTCCTGGAGGATACCCGTGTGCCTGGCCTGAGCCTCTGCTGCCCACATCCAGTACTCAGCCACTCACAGAAATGCTCAGGGAAGCCCATGTAGTACCAGAAGCGGAGGCACGAGGCTGTCGTTGCTGGCAATGGCTCACTGCGCAACCAGGCTGCCCGGCCCCCGGGGCCTAGCACACTGGTTTCAAAGAAGGCAAAGTGGCCTGGAAGTGAGAGGGTGGGATGCACTGGCTGCCTTGACCTGGGTGTGCCAGGTGGTGCCAGCCAGGGTAGAGTGGCTGTGTGCCTCCTGCCTATCTTCAGCTCCCCCTGGCTTCCGCCAGTACACACCTGCCTCTGTGCCCAGGGTGTGGTCCACTGTGGGCTGGGGATAACGAGATGGGGTGGATCCACTGCTCCAGTCCCAGCTAAACCCACCTAGGCTGGGCCAGGCCAGGTGGCTCCAGCCACATAGGCCTGATTCAAAGTCACAGGAGCCTGCAAGGAAATGACAGGTGAACAGAGCTGCCCCATTGGAAACTAGGACACCTAGGCAGGGCCATGTGGTACCCAGGGTGGGGCCAAGGTCAGGGAGTTAGTTTGGGCACAGATATAGTACCAGTACCAGTTGGGCCACAGAAAACTGCCTACCTGGCTGAGTGCAGGGCCCATCTTTGAGGAGAAGGTCATCCAGAGCCATGTAGGAGTGTTCCATGCCTGCAGCCACAGCCTCAAACACTACCTGCAGAATGCATGGCCACAGAATCTGCAGTCTGGTGCTGGCAGCCCTTGATGCGGGAGCCTCCCCTGCCCATCTAGGCACTCACCCTCCAGGCCTGCTCGGCCTGCACGTTCACACTGCCCCGGTGCCAGGCAAGCCCACCACGGGTGCTGATGCTGACCTCCTGGTGCCTTGTGCCCTCTTCCACATGGACCCGCAGGGTGCCTGCACACCAAGGACGGGCCAGGTAAGGGGTCCAGGGGCTACCCAGCCCTGCACAGGGCCCCTCCCCTTCCCACAGCTCCTCACCTGGTTTGTGGAGGCTCAGGTGGTACCAGAAGGTCAGACAGGCAGGACGGGCCAGGGGCTGGTGCTCCTCTGAGGTCAGGGAGGCCACATGGCCCTTTGGGAGTGCATTTGGGCTGGTGTCCACCACCATGTAGTGCCCTGAGGGAGGGGACCAGCATCAGCCTCCCTTCTGGCCAGCCCTGTCCCCTAACCCCCTGATAGGCCAGTACCTTGGGCTGTCTCTGTGGTATGGTCTGTCTGGGGACCCAAGGAGGCATTGCCTGAGGCATTGCCCTGATGAATCCACAGTCCCGAGCCCCCTGGGGAAAAGCCACAGGCTGTGTCCTCAAAGGAGCAGCTCTTGGGAGCCCAGCAGGGACCGGGCCGTACAGCCATGTCATCCAGTCCCATTGTGCCGTGGTACCCATCTCGGAGGCCTTCGAATAGAAGCTGCGGGTGGAGAGTGTCAGCTGGGTGGGGCCTCCCCCACACCTTCCACCCTGCGCCAGCTCACCTGGTACTTTGTGCTGGCCTCTGGCTGGTGGTGGAGGGTGACCCAAGCCTGATGCCAGAGGTTGCCGTGAGTGCCAGACCGGGACCACAGCAGTATGTCTTCCCTATCCCTCCTCATGGCCAGGCGCAGTGTCCCTGAAGGAAAGTGGAGTTTGGACGGGACTGGCTTTTGATCTCCCAGGGTTGTAGTGGGAAGCAGACAGATCCACAGAGGCCCTGGCAGCTCACCAATCTGGGGCCCATACAGGTGGTACCAGAAGCTGAGGCACTCCTTATCAACAGCTGGCGCCTGGGGTCTGGTGAGCAAGTGGGCAGCTTGGCCATGGGCAGGGGGATCCATGGGGTCCAGGAACATGAAAAAACCTTCAGTGGGTTCAAAGCTGAGCTGTCAAGATGCTCTCTGCCAGTCTGAGCTCCCCCTACAGTCCAAGTCTCAGAGCTCCTGAGTCTAAGGGTCCCATGGGTCTGGGAGCTCCTACCTTGGCCAGTGGTGTGGTCATACCCAGGGCCATGGCTTTCTATCCGGTGCCAGTGGGCATCTGTGAAGTGGCCTGTGTGCCAGCTGCACTCATCCCGCTCAAAGTTACAGGTGACTTCTAGGGGTGGGGTGGGTGAGCACTGCCCCCTTCTACCTGTCCCTCCCCCACCCCAGCCGCAAGAAGTAGAGGGACAGGGTAGCAGCCACTGGGTGAGGATGGGAGTGAACAGGAGAGACCTTGGTCATTCTCAGTGGTCACCATGGGGTTGCAGTTCTTCATGGTCACGTTGTCCACCCCAGCCCCCTGCTGGCCAGGGCCATCCAGGTCCACTAGACTGACAAACTCCAGCTTCAGGCCACAGGAGGGAAAAGACTGTCAGAGCTGGCTTGGTACAGACGTCCCAGCCCTGGGCTGGCATCTTCACCTGGAAGGGCCTGTGGCGTGCCCCAAGAAGAACCTTGTCCACTGTCCAGCCTCCACTGCTGCTGCTTGGGGCCTGCCACAGCAGCTCCCGGAAGCCATTCTCCACCACAACCAGTGCCAAGAAGCCTGGTCAAGGGAGTTACGGTGGGTGGGCCTTCCTCAAACTCCTCCTCCAGCCAGCGGGGGGGGGGCGGGCACTGGGAACAGGGAGCGTGTACTACCTTGGGGATGACTGCAGAAATAGTAAGCCATGTGGAGTTCACAGCGGGGTCCAGAGGGACCCAGAGCAGGTGTGAGAGCCCGGGCCTCTGTCCTCAGCTGCCCCCAGGCTTTCTTCAGAGACAGGAAGTGCCCTGTGGGAAGAGCAAGGCACCCCCCCCCAACCCCAGTTGCTCAGGAATCCCTAATTCATAGACACTCTGATAAGGAGAGGCCCCTCTGGGGCTGTATGTATCTCACCACCAGCAGCAGCCTGGTTGGCATCCCTGCTCTCCTGGGCTTCAACCTGCTGCCACTGTAGCTGCCCCACACTGATGTCCTCCCAGCCCCCGGCAGAAGTGGACTCGAAGTCTGTGGTGCCTGCAATAGCAGTCTGTGCTAAGGGGCAGCAAAGGCCCCTGGGTGCCCCGTCCTCCTTGGGCTCCATGTGGGCAGGGAGACCCAGGGAGGCTCTGGCTGCCCTCACCACACTCCTGCTCATCCTCGCCCTCGGTGCACTGCTGCTGGAAATCACACAGGTGCTCTGGGGGGACACACAGTTCTCCACAGGAGAGATGCCCTGGCTCGCAGGCATCCCGGGGTGGCTGGGTGGGTGAATGGGGGAAGAAGGCTGGAGCTCCGGACAGTTGCAGAATGGACACCTCTGGAGCAAAACTGAGGTCAGTTTAGGGTGGGTGAGGAATGAGCTTTTCCTGGGCAGGGCAGGGGAAGGGCTCAGGCAGGTCACCTGGAACAAGTCTGCAGTGGTTGGACAAGATGAGGTCGTCCAGGCCCACGATGCCTCCTGGACCTGTCTCCCCAGTCAAGAGGATCTGAGGGCAGGGAGGGTTCAGGTGGTGCCAAACACCACTCTGTTCTGCCTTCTCTCTGGTACCCTCTTCCTGCCTGCTGGCTGCTCTACTTCATAAATTGCCAGGCACTCCCAACCTCCCTCACTGGGTCCCTCTGTCTCCAGGGTTCTCCACCTCTGTGTGCTCTCAGCTGGGTTCCCTGGACCCTACCTTTTCCCCCCACTCCTGTTACTACCTGGGCAGCCTCACCTGGAAGGGGTGGGCACTCTGGATGTCAACCCGGTCTCTGATCCAGGCTGCCCCCAGATCCCCACGGCGGCTCCGAAGCAGTATGGAAGCCTGGGGGGTATTGGACCCTTGCGTCTGCAGAAGAACCTGCAATCGGCCAGCCTCAGACCCATGCAGGTAGTAATAGAAGATGAGCTAGAACAGAAGAGACCTTGGCTGTCAGGGCCTCTGGTGTCTAGACAGCCAGGAAGCACAACCCTGCCCATGCCCTCCCGTGTCACATCTCACCGAGCAGTTGACGGAGCCTGAGGCTTGGAATTCAGGACTCGTGAGGACAGCAGGGGTGCCAGGTTTGGCCAAGGAAACCAGGAAGGAGCCTGGGAGAGAAATCAGGTATGGGCCAGGGTCACTGGGAGGTCGGATGAGTGGGAGGACCGTGGCCAGGGTCCCCTGGAAGCCTCACCCTGTGCACTGTTTCGGGTGTGATCTCGGTGGGGCCAAGCAGGGCTCACAGAGCTGACGGCATTGTGGTTCCGGGCCCAGCCCTCAGAGTGATTCCACAGTCCCAGGCCTGTCTCAAAGTCAGTGGCTATGTGGTGGCCTAGAGTGTAAGGTTATATAGGGGTGCTGAGCAGGGCATTCTGCAGTCAGATGGTCCTGGCTCCAGGGGGACACCGGCCATCCCCACCAGAATGACCATGGTCTGCCCTCCCTAACCAGCCCCAGTGTTCTTTGAAGGACCCTGAGGCTAAGGTCTAGCCTCCCAGTCTCATTCTGCAGCTCCTCACCCACCCAGCCCTAAATGGTCCCAGCCTCACTGCAGGTGACTGGGTCCTCATCAGAGCTGTCCCCACAGTTGTCTTCACAGTCGCACAGCTGGTGGGGCTCCACACAAGCCTTGTTCTGGCAGTGGTGGTGCCCCAGGGGGCAGCTGGCCTGAGGGACTGGGGTGGGGAAGGGTTAACGCTCACCTGTCCCAGGATCCCAAATAAGGGGTATGCCAGGAAGAGGCTGAAGACTGGCTGCAAAGGGAGGCGGTAAGGGACCCCCCAGGTTGGGACAGTGATGTGAAGCCTTACTTGGTAGCCCACAATCCCAGAACTCCACATCATCTATGGCCACAGCACCCCGGTGTGTAGCATTTCGGGTGGCAGAAAAGGTCACCTGAAGAGAGCAGGGGTCCTTGGGACCTGGGTTGGGGGCCAGACCCTCCCACTGCTTCCCTCCTGCAAGACCGCCCAGCTTACTCGGAAGTCACCCGGGACGCGGCCAGTGTTGAGTGCCAGCTCCTGCCAACCGGAACCCCAGGGTCCTGAGCTCTGCCATAGGGTTAGCGTCTCCATACCATGCGTCAGCTCCAGCCGCAGCTCAGCTACGTCTGCAGCATTTTGAGTGGTCCTGGGGCATCCGTAGCCCTGCAGTGCCTCCCTCTAGCCTACTAGCTGTGCCCTGGGCATCCTGTGGGTGCATCCTTCTGTTTCTGTAACCATCCCTTTCCTTGCCCAGCCTCTTCATTCAGGGCATGTACCTCTAGAGGCTGTGTGGTACCAAAGCTTCAGTTGACAGGTGGGAGCTGCCTCACGCAGGACAGGGGAGCGTAGAGTTGCAGTGGATGCTTCCTTCCCATGGTGAGTTCCAACAGCCATGTACCAGCCTGGCCCAGAGACAGGGGTCAGGAAGTCAGGAAAACAAGACAGGAGGAGGGTAGCAGGGAAGACACATGGGTTCCCTGCCTCTTACCCAGGTCAGTGCCATGTGTGTGGTCAGAATGAGGCCCAGGACCATCCAGCACTGCCCCTGCCCGGTCTCGAAGCCAGCTATAACCCGAGGTGCTGATGTCCTGCCAGCCACAGGAATCCTGCTCGAAGCTGCAGGTGAAGGGGGTTCCCAGGGTGGGGCAGGCACTCTGGAAACCTAGGAGGGTGGGGTGTCAGGGGTCTGCCATTGCACTGGCCCTGCCCCTCCCCCCAACCCAGCTCACCACACTGGGACTCGTCGGAACAGTCTCTACAGTCGCACAGGAAGTTGCACACAGCCTCGCTGGGGCTCCTGCAGTGGTTGGGGACCCAGGCCTTGCCTGGAAACTGTGTGGCTGACAAAGTAACAGTTAACTGGATGGGGGACAAGGTGACAGGCTGCTCACTTTTCCCAGGACTATCTGATTTGAGCTCTGAAAGTTCCATGTCCAGGAAAACCCCAGACCTGAGCAAGCAACTTCAGGGTGCAGCCCTAGGAGATTGTGTAGCAAGTAGCCTGGCACCATTGAGAACTGCCACTGGGGCTCCACACCAGGAGCAAACACTTCGTGACCCAGTTAGGAACTAGAGGGGCTTCCAGTATGGTGCCCTCTCCACCCCCAAGGGGAAACATTGAATGGATGGCCACAGTGAGAGAGTGGCAAGCAAGGTTCAGGGAGCTGGGACAGTGCCCACCTATGGTGCCCATGGGCCTCTCTTGTAGGGCAGGCAGAGAAGTCTTAGGTGAGCAAGCCCCAGCCCTGTGGCCTTGTCCTGGATGCCCCCACTGCAGACAACCCACTTCTGGCAGGCTCTCGTATCTGCCATGATGCCAACTGGCACCCACGCAGCAGCTGACTCACCCACAAGCAGGACCAAGGTAGGAAGGAGGTGGTTGCACAGATGCATGGCTGGGCTGGAGGAGGAGGACCCAGTGGCTGCAAGAGTGTGTAGCCTGGTGGAGACTTTACCCAGTTCTCAGCCCGAGGTGGCCTCACAGGCTGACTTAGCTCTGGCTGGAAGGGGCTCAGCCCCTTTATGCCTGTAGCCCCTTTGCTAGGTCTTACCCAATGGTGACATGCCAAGCAAGCATCCGGCTATAAAAGTGCCCCCAGATGGAGGGCCCCTGGTTCAGGATCAGATCTCACCTGATTGGCTCTTTCTGACCAAAGGTCAGATCTTGACCATCCTGTGCATCTGCCCAGCCCTGCCCTGCCCTGCCCAGTGGAAGGTTCCCACTGGAATGTGGAGAGGCTGGGACCCCACCGGCAGGGCTTTAAGCTTCTCTTTAAGGGGCCTATAGCTCCACCCTAGTGCAGGCCAAGGCCAGGGCAGCCTGCTTAGCAGCTGTAGATGGCCACCCGCATGTACCACTAGCTGCCTCTGCTCTGTGCTTTGGGATCAGGACAAGCCTTGTGTCACGGGCTTGCCTCTATGGATCAGGACAAGTCTCATGTTGGGGTGCAATGTCTTCCCTCTCACTCAAACTGTTGAGAACCATTTGTCATTTATTCCTTTTATTTTTGGGTTCTTGAGACAGGGTCTCACGTTGCCTAGGCTGGCCTGAATTTGTAGGGGCTAACCTTGAACTTGTGATTCTCCTGCTTCCCCTCTCAGTACTGGGAGACACAGGCATGCACTGCTGCACTTAGTTAACGAAGACTGAACACACAGACTTCATGCATGCCAGGCAAGCATGCTATCCAACAGAACTATATATCCAGCTCCTTTTTTTTTTTTTTGGTCTTTTCAAGACAGGGTCTCTCTGTAGCCCCAGCTGTCCTGGAACTCACTCTGTAGACCAGGCTGGCCTTGAACTCACAAAGATCCGCCCACCTCTGCCTCCCAAGTGCTAGGATTAAAGGCGTGCGCCACCACGCCTGGCTCCAGCTCCTATTTTTAAAAACTGTCGAGGCTGGAGAGATAGCCTAGTGGTTAAGAACACTGACTGCTCTTGCAGAGGACCCAGGTTCGATCCCCAGCACCCACATGGTGGCTAAGAACCGTCTGTAACTCCAATTCCAGAACTCCAGTTCCAGGGGAATCTGAGATCCTCTTCTGACCTCCGCAGCACTGCACGACATGGGTGCACAAGCCTGCATGCAGACAGTACATCATACACATACAAAAATAAATAAAATTAAAAAAATTTTTTTTAAATAAAAAAATAATAAAATAAAAAAATAAAAACTGTCATGAGCAGCCACATGCTGAATGGTTGGTGACAGGTACAGGGTCCCAGAAACTCATTTTTCCTGGAAAAGACCTTCACTTAGGAGCTTTGAGGAGCTTGTCACATGGAACTAGATTTTGCCTGGGATTTACCACAGCATGCCATTGGGGTTTGCCCCATCTGAGCCTGTCTCCTGGTCTGTAAAGGGGTTCTGAGTAGTATCTATTGAAGAGGTAGTCTCCAGACAAAGGCTGGCCCAAGTGTGGTAAGAAGTGCCCCAAGCCCGGTTTGTTTTCCAGTTTCCACTGTCATTGCATTGTGTCTGTTGTGCAAAGGGCTCCTTGGAGCAGGGGTCAACCTTGTCCCCACCCACTGCCCTGAATAAGGAGGTGAGTTTGGGAGGAAGGCTGGCTGAAGCTCAGAAGATGTGGAAAATCCAGGGACTAAGACACATTTGAGGTTAGAAGCCCCACGTGAATGACCCAGGGGCAACTGGTGTGTGCAGCTGCCAGACCTCCAGAGTTGGGGGTCACATCACAGATGTTCTCTGCTGTCATACCACTCAGGGATATTCAGCTGGGCCTCAGAGCAGATCAATAATGCCCCTGTGGGCCAGGACTGTGGTTGCCAGGAAATCTTTCCTACTGAAAACCCTGGAATGACCTCCAGGAAGGTGGACACTTGTAGCCACCCCATGCCTTGGCTGGCCAGGAGGGTCCAGGCACCAACTGCTTGTGCAAGGCCTCTTGGGGCCTCTTCCCAGATGTCCTTGGGATAGCTTCACAGAGGGGTAATCAGGTCATAAATAGCAACCCTTGGGCCCCTTATCAGAGCCCAAGGGGCTGAGTATGCACCAACACTCCCAGGGCCTCTTGAGGTTGAGTAGGTATATCCGGTGGCCACCCAGAGGCAGAGAAGCCAAGACGCAAGCCACGGACTGGCAGGCATATCAATGCTTTTAATTCCTGTGGGCCAGACTGGTCTGGCTTCTAAGGCCTGACAGGTGGCATGCTGCCTGAGGTACAAAAGGAAGGTCCAGAGCCAGCCCCTCAGACGGGAACCCACCAAGAACAGAGTCCTGACTTGGCAGCTGGGAGTGGGGCCTTAGTAGCCATCGTCAGCCCAGGTGACCTCGTAATCAGGATACTTGGCTTTGATCTTCTCAGTGGAGACAGAGTGCTGGGCACGCCCATAACCCTGGAGAGAGACCGGCTTCTAGTCTGCCTGAGCTTTTACTCTGGGAATCCATCCAGCAGACATCAATATCAGGCATGGGAAAAATAACCAGATTGACCATCCCAACCACCTTGGGGATAGAGGGGGACTGAAGGGCTCCGTAGGTGAGCCCTGAGGCTCCAGGTGGTCTTTGTGAGGAGAGGGTCAAGGCTGTGAGTTTAACCCCATCAATGAATGCCCCAAGGGCTTACGGCCCAAAAAACTAGAACAGGGACACCCATTAGGATCTGGAGGGAGGAGGGGTTGCAGCCAGAGTGGCCTGAGTGGCAGGTGGGGGGGGGGAAGGGACGGGGGGGGTGATGGGGGGGACAGAGGACAGGCTCACAATGGTGAGCTCTGCAGTCAGGCCTGGGGCTTGAGCTCACCATGGAGTAGCCATACACGTGAATCTTCCTGTCCTGGCTCTGGTGGGAGATGCGCCCACCGCCCAAGCACTCACAATCATAACCTTTCTTCCGCAGCTCGCTTGACACTTTGTCATAGATGTCGGCTGGGGTGGGGAGAGAGTCCTCAGGTCATGCCCTAACCGCCCTGGTTGTTCCAGCAATAAACTGTAGGCCGGATGCGGGGGGGTCTGAAGCCCCAGGTCTGGGTGCCCCCCCCCCCCCGTAGAAAGGTAGTCCCATCCTGCTGGGACATGAAGAAGACACTTTTGAAGGAGAGGGAAGTAAAAAGGGACGGGTGAAAACAAGCCACCCTGCTCAGGAACCCGACGTACTTCTTGACGTCAGCCAGATGAGGCCTTATACCAGGCGTGGCCTTGAGTACCCGCGCCGGCCCCTCCCCTCCGAGGCTCCGCCCTCACCATGGTATTCGGCCCACTTGTAGCCGCGCACGATTTCCTTGTACTCTCCGGCCGGATCGTCGCAGGGCGATGCTACATGGACGCGAATCAGCACGTACTTAAAGATGCCATCCGGGTCGATGTCTACATCAGGAATCTCAACGAGGCTCTCCGCCATGTTTCCCGCAGTCGGTCTACTCGGAGCCGCAGCCTTAACCCACCCGACCAGGCCCGGCCGCGAGCGCCGGGCGCAGTCGCGCCCAATCCCGGCAGGACATGCTCCTGGGGCCCGCGGCCTCAGCCAGTGGGGCTTCCGAGTCGAGGCACAGGCTGGCCAATGGCAACCCGGCTCCTTGCAGCTCCGGACCACGTGTCCCGGTTAAAGGAGCCGCGGCGGAGATGGGATTAAAGCTAGCCACGGAAGTTGCTGTCGGGACGCGGGCCCGCTCTTCTCCCGGGCACTGGGGTGGTCATCTCTGTGTCAGACGAATTTCGAGGCTTTCTTCCCCAGCACCCCACGCCCGAGGGCCTCCGGTCCCGACCCGCAAAGAGTCCGAGCCCCCCAAAGCCCTGGGGGCTCAGGCACGCAAAGAGTCAGCAGCGGCTGCATTCAAGTCTATTTTACTTGGTTGAAAAGCACTCGCCCTCTGGAAATGGTTGGTCCAGGGGCGCTCCAGCCCCTGCCCCGGGATAGATGCGGGGGTCCCGGGGAGGGCGGCAGTGAGTGCAGCAAGCACGGCAGGTGTAAAGACGCGGGCCAACTGGGGTGCGGGAGGGGGCCAGTGTGCCCCCAAGCGGCAGGGGCGGGGTCCCAACCTAGCGCTTGATGCGCTGTCCCCTCGCAGGTAGGGGGTTCTGGGGCACGCTTGCGCAGCTTCTGGCCTCATCCCCTCTCGAGGTCACACTCCGCGCAGCCTTGGAGCTGACTAGGGTGCACTGTGCGCTAGCGGTGTGGCCTACCTAGGCCCACATCTGTACCTGCAGCTTGGAGCTCAGCGAGACGAGTGCCCAGCACTCTTGTGGAAAGGATCTGACTTCGAGGCAGAGCTTCCTGGTGGACCTCAGACCTGGCCCCCCAGCCCCTGCCACACCTGGTCCTCTTCTGCTCTGCACCTTTCTCCAACCCACTTATACTCAGAACACACTTCCCACCTTCCTGTGTGATCAAGGCCCCACCTTCTCTGGATCCGCCCTTGCACCTGCCTATCTTGTGGGGTGTGTGGGGCACTCCAACGCTCACCCAGCCAGTTCTCACTCTGGCCTAATCGCCACCCACACTCTGCTTCCACTTGTCCAGGTTCCCTTCTGGTTGGGTGGCTTGCACCTTAGCCTTGACCTGAACACCTTCAGTAGCCCAACCTGTCCTGCAAGGGTACAGACCAAGGCGGGCAGAGGTGAGAGGGCTGCAGGACAGGAAGCATTTAGTGTGCGGGACTAGCTCTGTCCACGGCCTCTCCAGGACAGGGGCGCACTGACACCAAGTAGGCCTCTGAGCCTGACGTTCCAGACACAGGAGGTGGGCGTGCTTAAAGTAGGGACACTAGGCTTTGGTCAACGTGGACTTCTGGTGTAGGTGGAAACGGGATCTAGGGTTGCGGAGTCTAGGGAAGAGCCCTGCAACATACATCAACAGACTTTCCCCGGGTAGGATGTGTGCACTAGTGACCTTGAAGGCAGAGTCAGTGGTCCTCAGGCCCACCCCGCCTCCTAGCGGGGAGCACCGAGGGCGAGGACACGACTCTTTTGGAGCCCCCTCCCCACGGCTGTCTTGGGGAGGGCCCAGGAGGTGGGAGCCGGGTGGTCCAGCAGGTAACAGGAAAGGAGAGATAGATGCAGCTGGTGGAAAAGGGTGCGATGCAGGATGGGGGCGAATTCCTAGGCAAAGCTTGGGATGGGGTGGGCGGGGCTTGGGCAGAGAATTTGTTGGCGTCTGAGGGTCCAGGGGACCAGAATCTGGGGACCATCCTGGTAGATCAGGCTGGGCCTGAGTGGGGTAAGCATGGCTCTGGTCAGGTCCCGGGCCGAATGACCCCGTGGCTCACATGATGTCGTCCAGCAGGTTGGCGCTGGCTACCCAGTCTAGCGCGCGGGGCTCGGAAGCAGCCATGATCATGCACATGAAGGGACGGCCAGTGCGCCGGTCGGTGGGATAGATAGTAGTGGGCGTGAAGCGCCGGTTTGTTTCCACGAACTCGCAGAGCTGCTCGTAGATGCGTGGGAACTCGTGGCGGAGGAAGACGCCGCGCAGTCTGAGCTCGCGCTGGATGTGGATGAAGGCCACTTCGCGGGCGCGCCGGCCCGCCTCCCCCTCCTGGTCCAGGCCAGCCGTGCCGGGCGGCGGCGTCAGGATCAGCGTCTCCATGTCCGGGTCTCGGCCGCGCGCAGGGGGAGGCCGTGTTGGGCTGCTGGCAGCCAAGGCCACCTTGGCGAATTTGCGCACCGTGGGCCCCGAGCTGCGGGGCGCGGGCCGGGTGGGGGCTCCAGGGGGTGCAGTGCCTGGGCCCACGGCCACCGACACGCTGAGCAGGAAGCACTCGGCAGGTTCATAGAGCCTCCCTGCGGCCGCCAGCTCGCGCGCGTAGCTACCCAGCGGCGCCGCGTGCGTGGCCAGCTCGCGCAGGGACAGATAGGTGGGCGACAGCAGCAGCCCTTCGAGGCCGAAACGTAGGAAGTTGTCTGCTGAACCTGGGCTCGGGAAGCCCAGGAACAGCACGCCGCGGCCCCGCGACAGGAATCCGACGCGCGCGATGCGCGAGAAGGCGCGGTGCACCGGGCCGCTGTCGCGGCAGAACTGCAGCACGTGGCGGCACACGCTGCCCACGCGGCCGTACACGCAGCGCGCCTTGTGCGCGTCCCAGTCCTCCCGGCGGCACAGGCGCGAGCAGTAGTAGGTGTAGCAGCTGTGGCACGACTTGAAATAGAGGCAGGCGTTGAACATGGTCTCCGTCCGCCGGCAGCGCGCGTTGGAGCAGGTCATCAAGTCATCCTCGTCCGCGCTGGGCTCCGGAGAGGCGTCGGCCGCGTCCCTGGAGCCCGCGGGCTCCTCGGTGCTGCCGGCCGAGGCGGGAGAAGAGCGCGCGGCCGCGGGGGCTCCAGGGCCTGCGGGCCGCGCGTCCAGCAGGCGGCGCAGCTGGCGGCCTAGTCCTTCCGCTGCGGGCTCTGGGGCCGGCCCGGCCGGCGGCCGCGAATCGATGACCAGGTCTGTGATGAGCTCGTCCAGCTGCTCCAGGCTGCGCTGGCGGCCGGCCGTGGGGACCTGGGGGGCGGCGGGTGCAGGCGGCCGCGGCCTGCCCACAGGGAGCTCCCAACCCCTGGTTGTCGGGCGCTCCGCGGCGCGCAGATCGTTGTCGGTGATGGTGATCTCTGGCGTGACGTACCAGTTGCGGCCCGCGCCCTCCCCCGCGCGCCCCTTGTCGGTCAACGACGTCTCGGACAGCGACAGCGCAGCGTACCGCCTGGGCGAGGTGGACAGGTTCACCACCACCGGGGCGCGCCGGCCTTCGGGGGAAGCGCCCCGCGTCTCCCGCACCTCGCGCCCCAGCAGGTTCTCGTAGCTGCGGCCGCGCCCCAGAGGGTCCTCCCGGCGAGGGCCGGGCGCCAGGATGTTGTCCCAGGACCGAGAGTAGTGGCGGCTGTCTGTGGCTAGCCTCGGAGGGCTGGTGCCGGTGCCTCCGTGCCAGGACGCCAGCAGTGGCCCTTGCGCCGGGGGAGGCGCCACCTGCAGGGTGCGGTAAGGCCGCGGACCCCAGTCCGTCCATGCCGGGCTGCTCCGGGGGTGTGGATAAGTCCGAGCCAGCGCGTCGCGTTCTCGGTACCTCCCGAAGTCCTCCGTGTAGAAGGTCCGGGCGCCAGGGTGTGTGCAGGGCTCCTCGGGAACATAGCGGGGAACAAAGGGCGGGCCGTAGGCTCGAGGGGGCTCCCCGTAGTAAGAGCGGGACGGAGGCTCCTGGATCGGGAAGGTGCGCGCCTCCTCCGCGTAGTAGCCGCCCCCGCGCCGTGGACTCGGTCCGGAGAGCTCTTCCGACAAGTAGGACCTGGAGAGGTAGCCATCGAAGGGAGGGCCCGGGCTTGCGGTGAAGCTGCCGGTGTAACCCTCTGCCTCCTCGGTATAGAAGAACTGGGTAGGACCTGGCGGCGTCGCGAAGGACTGGCTGCGGTGCTCCACATAGTCCCGATGCCCAGGAAGAGGCCCATCGCAGTACAGTGCCCGGGGGTCTATACAGTACAAGTCGCTGGGGGTGGGAGTGCGTGACAGCGCCACGTGGCGGGGCCCAGGAACTGTGAGGCCGTGGAACTGGGGCGCGGCGCGAGCCCAGGGCGCGGCGTCGGCGGGCACGCAGGGCCTGGAGCCCCGGGCGGCGTGCTGCAGCACGGCGTCGTCGGGCTTGATGTCCAACCGGCAGCGGACGTGCGGCGCGGGTCCCGAGGGTGGTTCCGGAGGGGCACAGCGGCCCGGGGCGGCGCACAGAGGCGCCATGCGGCCGGGGCCGCCCCGCTGTGGCTGCAACTTGATGGGGTGCAGCTCGTTGGCGAGCGCGCGCAACGCAGGGTAGGGTTCGCGGCGCGGCGACCCCTCGGACCGCGCCGTACGCTGGGTCTCCCGACCTCGACGCGGCAGCACAGGCGGTGAGGACGGCGCGGGCGCCAGACCCTGGGGAGCACGCGGTGCGCTCTTGGAACGTGCGCGGCGCCGAGTCTCGCCGCCTCGGGGTCTGGCTCGCGGTGGTGCGGGCTCAGGAGGTGGCGGTTCTGGGCGTGTCTCCATAGCGGGCCTGTCCAGTGCCTCCAAAAAGTCGAAACTGCGGCAGTGGCGCTTGTTGAAAGGAGCGGGCGCAGCAGGCCGGGCCACGGGTCTTTCACATGACTGCCGTCTGGACACAGGCCCCGGGGCAGCCACCTTGATGTCCTGGTACACGGTCGACACTAGCAAGTCCGGTGGGTCCGTGCGGGTCATCTTAAAAGATGTCCCCAGGCTGGCGACTCCAGTCACTCGGCCTCTTGGGGCTTTTGCCCTAGGAGGAGATGCGGGTCAGGGCAGCCCCCTCTGCACCCCAAGCCCTTTATCCCCATCAAACCCCACGCGCTGGCCCGGCTTACCTAGGGCGTGGGGGGTGGAGCCGCCATGGCTGCAGGCCTTGGCCAAAGCTTCTGGTGCTGGCTCCATGTCTGTATCAGAAGTACCTGCAGGAGGAACCCCACTGTCCAGCCAGCCTGGGGGACAGGTGGGCCTGGAGGACTTCGTCTTCTGTGGACCCCAGCGGAACTCCAGTGCCTAAGCTTCCAGGCATCACCTCCCAACACTAGACACTGCTGGACAGGCTTGGGTAGACAGACCCCTAGATAGGTAGAACGAGGACGTGGTCCCTGGACTGCTGCCCTCTGGTGACCATAGCTGGAATGGTGGGCTTCTAGATTTCCAGGAGATGCTCCCGGCAACACTGCAGAGCCTCCCCTCTTCAAGTGCCAGGTAAGCCAGTGTCCCTTGCCTGCTGACCAGAGAGTAGACAAGCCCTTCCCCAGTGCTGCAAGTGCCCTTGCCCTTGGGACAGTCCTCTTTACCTAAGCCAGTGTCCCTTCAACTTGGTATGGTCCCAGCTGGAAGAATGCCCCCAAAGAGGACTCTTGGGTCTCAGATCCCTCTTCCTTTTGGAGAAACCTCTGGCCCCAGCTCCTTGGGTGAAGTGCCCCAAGCCAGTTGGGGCAGAGAAGAGAAGGCTGCAGAGCGAGCTTGGGACAGTGGCTCGCAGACAATCCCCCAGTGTGTGCTTGGGACAACGGCTTGGGGACAGTCCCCCAGTGTGTGCTTTGGCATCCCTGAAACCAGATCCAGGCTGCAGGACCATGTGGGGGGGACATGGGAGCCGCAAGCTCTTACCCCGAGCTGCAAACTAGTCCTGATGTACCAGGCCTGGAGGCTGCCAGCTGGGAGGAAGTAGGGTGGAGGTAGGAAAGCCCCCTTCCCCCACACCTCCCCAATAGCTCCAGAAAGCTCCATGGAAGCCTGAGCGGTGAGCTGGACAGGATCTAGGCTCATGCTCCCATATGGGCCACCAGTGTCTCTGTGGTGCGCAGAGCCTGGGGCTGGCTGGAGAGGGGTTCAGAGGTGGTGACAGTCCCCCTCATCCTCCCACCAGGTACCACTTTGAGGGCTTCTGCTCCCTCTGGTAAGCTGAGTGCTGGGGGCTGGAAGAGCTTGTAGGTGGGTGGGCCTTCCTTCCAGGGTCACTACCCTGTCTTCAGTGTATAAGCTGCCTTCTGCAGTTGGACTGCTTTTCTAATAAGTGTCAGGCCTTGCTCCGTGCTCATGCCCACCCCATTTGGACCCCTTTCATCCAAAACTCAAAGCCAGGTCAGAGTCTGGGCTGGATGACAGGACTGAGGCTCCGCCCCAGGGAGGTGACAACCGGCTTTGCTGGCTGCAGCTCAGGAGCTGGACGCTGTGACAACTCCTCCCTGTGGGATGGGGGTGGGGTGGGGTGGGGCCGGCTTCTGGGCCCCAGGTCTCTCGAAGACCCTTCCCCTACAGCGGCTCTGCCCTGGCCCATGCCCAGCGGCCATCACACCAACCAGCCCGCGTTGCTTGGGGGTGGGGACTCCCCATCCTTTAGAGCAGCCTCCGCCTGTGACAGCGGCTCCCCACGGCGGGCGGTTTGGCCCGTCTCTTACCTGAGCATTACTCCACCAGCTGGTCCTGGGTGGGCCGCACAACCCCAAGTCAGCTCAGGTATGTCACCGGCACCGCTATGTCCCCAGCCCCTGTGGAAGCTTCGAGGCAGCAGCACTGATCCTGGCCTGGCCGCTTGGTGCTGCCCCCAGTGGCCATCAGTGGGATGGCACTTAAAGGGGCCGCACCAGATGGGGGCTGTGCAGTGGGGCTCAAGACACCAGTGGTCACCCTAGCCCCTATTTGGGGCTATGCAGAGTGGGAGTGCCGAGCTCCTGTGAAAGCCCCAAAGACCAAGTGCTTCTGGGTCTGCGGAGGGGACTCGGTCATCGAGATAAGCCTGTAGGTCCCACCAGCCCCAGCTCTGGGATACCTGCCAGGAACCCCAGGAGCCCCAAGCCTTGGGCTGACTGTGGACAGACTGGACTTGGGCAGTTCCCAGAATGCAGGTCTGAGGTTGGACTCAGGTGGGAGCAGATGGGCGGCTCCCGGTTCCATCCGCCTCTCCCCCAGGCACTTTCCTTTTTTGCGCTAGAGACTCCAAAATCTCTGCAGGTATCTGGGACCAGATGGCTTTCTCAGCCTGGAGTGGAGCTGAAGCCTGGAGTGTCCAGGCCAGCCTGGGCTGCTGCTGCCCACTTCCTTTGGGGAAGGTTTGTATGTGGTCCACGAATAGCCCTCCTCAGTCCTGCTCTTGACTAAGGCAAAGTGCCTGCCAGCATTCTGGCTTGGTGGATGTTGGATCACAGATGGCCTCAGACCTGAGTGTGAGACCTGCCTTGTTCTATTGGGGTTCTGGACCTGCCAATACCTGCATGCTGCTCATTATGCAGTCCAGGACTAATTTGTTTACTGTAGGCTGCTCCCATACCAGGGGTTCCAAAGCTGGGGACTAAAGGCCCAGGTGGTGCTTGTCCCTAGTAACTGCTCAGGGATCAACTGTCCTAACCTTTCATGATACAGTTCCTGAGCTGCCGAAAGTCCTCCAGGCTGCAGTCCCCCCTCCACCCCCCAGCAGTATGCCCCACCCCCAACGTCACTAGCAGCCCTTGCTGCTCCCACAGGCCTCTGGAGGGTTCTCATGGCAACGTGTCTACAGTGGGCGGGGGTGGAATACTCGAATGCTGGTCTTCCCCCCCCCCCCAGCATGCAGGGAGGCGGAGCAGAATAGGACATAACTGCCTTTAAGAGCCCAGCCTGTACCCCCAACCCCCAAGTATTCTTGGTGCAGTAACTCAGCATTGGCCTAAGTGGGGCGCACTCTGAATCGTGGCCAAGTCGGTCCTCTGGGTGAGAGGCCTGCTGGGGCTAGGTCCTGATCACCTTTGGGCCAGCATTGCCGGGTGACCTTCAGGACAGCTGGCTTGGCTCTACTCGGTGCACTGGACCATAGGTTGGTTTCACCCCAGGCAGCTTAAAGTGCCAGAGAACAGAACAGTCACACACCTTGGTAAAATCTGAGAGCTTTATAGTCTGGAGTGACTAAGACGCCACTGCCTAGGCTCACCTGCGAAGGCGCTCAACGGGCAGAGGCGCAGCTGGCGCACAGCGGCAAGCTGTCATTGCCTCTCCCAGGAGAGGTGGTACACAAACTCTTGTCAGCCTTACCCAGTGCAGGGCCTGCACTGCCTTACAGTGGCAGATGCTGCCACACCCTCCCAGGTACACTATCTGTGCAAAGGACAGAAACGTGCTCTGCTCTGGATCCATGGGGAGGGGAGTCCACAGCCCAAGCCATGCTGTGGCCCTGGGAGAGCTCGGGAAGGCAAGCAGGGTGGGGCTGGGTGGTGGACATCTGAGAAGCCAAGCAGCCCCACGCCCTGCCTCTGTAAACAGACCCTGGTGGGTCCCTTCTCGGCCTCAGTCACATCCCTGAGAAACACTGGGGACTGGCAGCTCTGTCTGGGGAGGGCCAGGTGGTCCACCAGGCTGGCTGCAACCCTGTTGTTTGTCCCCTCCCTCCCTGCAGAGCAGGTTTTTGCTGGGTTTAGGCCCAGCTCCTGCAGTGCCTGACCCAAGGGCCTGACCACCAAGGCCTGGCTTGGGCCTCCAGCATGGAAATCAATGCAGAGTAGGCCAGACCACATGGGGGCAGACATAATGGCTGGGGACATAAGGTGGAAGGGGGGTCCTGGGGTCTTGGGTGTGCAGGCAGCAGCCTCCTCACTCAGCCACAGGCAGTCCCCCTCCTCTCAGGACAATCAACTGCCCTGGCAGGCCTAGAGCTCCTCGTAGTCCCCGCCTCCAGGGTGGCGACTGCCAGGGACCCCACCGCCCAGAAAGGCTTCCAGCTCATCCGCAGCCTTCTGCTCCTTGCTGCGAGGAGGCTTCCTCTTCTTTCTCCGCTCGTCCTTGCCCTCCTCCTTGTCCTTGCTCTTCTTATGCTTATTCTTCTTCTTTGTAGCCTTTTCTTCCTCCTGGAGGTCATGAGAGGGGGCACTGGAGTCAGTGGGCAACCTGCGAGGCTATCTCCTAACCTCCCTGGAATCCTGGCAGCCAGGCTAGCTGTGAGGATAGTGGAGGGCATGGCAGATACCTCTTTGCTTTTCTTTTTCTTCTTCTTCTTCTCTTTAGAAGTTGGTTTGCTGTCTTTATCTGCAAAGGAAAGACAGTTGAGCTCCTGCCTGAATCTGCTTTGACATGGTCAGTCTCAGGCAGCTGATAGACCCCAGGGTAGTAGGGCCTGGTCCCATGGGCAATGTAGGGGTTCCCATTTGTACTTTTGTGCTGATGTCCCTAGAACCAGCCTTGGAGGAAATTCTTCCTCCTCCCTTTGGGGCTGAGAACCTGTTAGCACAGTCCTGAGTTGAACTGCTGGTCAGGGTAGACTTGGTCCAAATCTGCCCCTGAGCTCCAGTCTCAGGCATATCATCAGCTAGGCAGCTGCCCTTTCTTCTAGCACAGTTCTGTCCCAAAGTCCTGTGACACCTGAAAGCCCAGGATGTTGGCAGACCAGTCAGCACATGCAGCTGGGGGTCACTGGCTCAACCCTGGAACCCACAGGGAACCCTGAATAGGGTGACAGGGCTTTTCCAGATGGATGGGTATTCTGGTTAGATAGGGCTCTGATCCACATGCAAAGTCAGGCCTGAGCATGTGGGTGCCTTGGTCCTAGTCAAAGCCAGGTGGTGTGACAGAACCCTTTGATTCTGGAGACACTCTCAGCCACAGCTAGGGTGAACGAAGAAACCCCAAGCAGGCTAGGTATTCTAAACACAGGTCTCTGGGCTAACACAGATGAGGACCACCTGAGTTGTACCAGGCTCCAAGGAGCGACGAGCTCCAGGCCCTCCTACCTTCATCACTGCTCTCCTTGGGTCCCGTCTCCTCCAGGCCCAGCCCGAAGAGATCCGAGTCATTCTTCAGCCTGAAGGAGGGAACTTGGGGCTTGAAGGAGGATGGGGGTGGCTGGGCAGGGCCACCATCCTCATCAGTCACATCAGAGAGGTCTTCTCTCACTGGGAACTCACCCTGGAGAGGGAGCAGTTGGTGGGCCTTCTATTCCTTACCACCCCATGGGACCCCTGAAGCAAGATGGCACATCCCCTTGGGATCCTGGTAGCTGGGGGCTCCCTAATCTGACCCAGACTCAGAGACCAGCAGTGCCAGCACATGGACAGTAGACCACCTCTCATGGATTCCTGTGCACTGTCCCCAGCAGACCTCAGCATCAAACAGGACAGGAAACCAGGACTGTGCTTGGAGGGCACTGGAGCCAGCAAGGCTTTCTGCTTCTCTTCAGGCCCAGCCCTGAGGCATGGACCTTATTGCTGTCCTCTGTCTCTGGAGAAATGGAGGCTGAGCTTCCTAGCTTGCAGCCTGTCCTTACCACTTTCTGCTGTGTGTCGGACCCATCACTTTTAAAGTCAGGGTCATCCATGACGAAGGACAGCATTTGGGCGGCGATGGGCCCCTCTGGATCACTTTCTGACGACACCTGCTTGTCTTTTCCTTCCTGGGGTCTATGAGAGCTCTCAGTGGGGGTCTTGGTACTGCTGAGTTCAGGTCCTGAGCCAGCAGTGAGACCCCCTGACCATGGGGGCTCTGTGACTCCTGTGGGAGTTGCATTCTTCTGTGGCCGGGAAGTCTTGGTGGAGGCCCTTCACATAAAAAGGAATGTCAGGCGCTCTAAGGCTACCTTGGCTGCTGCTTCCACAGCTGGCTACACCCTGGGGACCCCTGCCCATACCGTTTTGTCTCCAGCTCTGAGCACTGCTGAGGAGCCACTCTGCGGTAGCCCGCCATTCCTTCAGCTTCATCCTCACTTGAAAGACTGACATTCTTACTGGGGATGGGGCAGGAGGGCAGCAGGGATTTGCCACACGGCTGGTCTTCAAGGTCCACATCATCCTGGAACCTTGCCACCATTGGGTTTCCTCCCAGGGCCTCCCCATCGTCACTGCAAAAGAGGGGGGATGAGAGGACCTGAGGGGAACTGTGTGCTGGTGACTTCCCACCCCACTGCCTGTGGAGCTGCCCTGTCTGTAGTGCCAAGGCCTTCTTGGGCTATCACAGAGGCTGCTGAACAATGCCTAGAGTAAGGAATGAGGGAAACACAACCTTATTGCTGGCCAGTCGTTGATCAGAGAGAAGAGGGGTCCAGCTCAGGGGCTTCTGGAAAGGAATCCTTTACCCCATGTGACATGGCAATGCTGGAAATGCTTGCCCCCACCCAAAATGGGATCTGCTAAGGGGAGTGATCTTAGGGCTTAGCTGTAGACAGGTTTGGGGTATTGTTAGCAAGCAGAGAAGGGGTTGGGGAACTAACTGCAGGAGGCCAGATCTGGGGAAAGTATGTAACTCAGTGACCAGCTCTGTGCCTAGATCCATGTGGAGACACTTGGGTGGCGGCTTTCCCTGTACCTAACACACAGACTGGGCCAGGGATGTGCCAGGGTGCCCTGTCCTGCTGGTCCGTCTGCTAAGGCTTCTGCTAGACTCCAGCTTGATGTTCTCTCATCTGCAGGGGCCATCAACCCTGCTTCTCTCCAGGGTGGGCTGACTGCCCCAGTACCTCAGAGTGGCAGCTGTCAGTCTAAGCAGACCTTTGACACATGGCCTAAGCCCTTCTCTCAATTCCTTTAGTCACAGCTCTGCTTTTTTTCTTAAGAGTTAACTACATGGGGCTGGAGAGATGGCCTAGCAGTTAAGAGCGCCGACCGCTCTTACAGAGGACCCGGGTTTGATCCCCAGCACCCACATGTGGGCCGAGAACCGTCTGAAACTCCAATTCCAGGAGAACTCCAGTTCCAGGGGAATCTGACACCCTCTTCTGACCTCCGTGGCATTGCACGATACAGGTGCACAGACCTGCATGCAGACAGCACATTCATACACATAAAAAAAAAAAAAAAAGTTAACTACCAAGCCAGCAAGCAGCAGACTGTGTCTACAATCCCCAAGGGTACCTGGGAGATTCAGGTAGGAAAAGGGGTTAGGGATTCTGTGCTGGCCCCAGGAGCTAGAAGCCATGCTCAGCAACACTAACCAATCACTTACCTATCACTGTCCTGCTGTGGGCTTTTGACTACTATGTTCTTCTTATCTTTAGGCAAGTTAGTGTCTTCCAGGAAGCTGTGGTCAAGGCCATCTTCAGGGACAAAATCTTCAACGTTCTGGACTCTTGCTGGGGCCTCTGGAGCTGGAGGTGGCTCTATGGACAGATATTTGGTTCCTCATGTGGTTCTTAACCCCAGGCTAGGCAACCCCAGAGCTACACCTGCAGTACTGGGCCTTGGAGAGCAGGGATGGTATTTATGTGCCCTGGTTAGAGGTGACAGTCTACATCTAGGGGTGGGTGACAGGGCTGCTGGTCCACAAGAGCTCATCAGAAGCACTGAGAGCACATTCCCAGACTGTGACACATTTGAGGTCTAAGATGCCAGAACATGGTCCTTAAGTTCACATAGAGGGCTGTTACCTGGAGGTGAAGGGGTCACATCTGCAGCTGGTGAAGTCCCAAACAGCCGAGAGATGATACTGCGACGCTGGGCTGGAGCTGGAGCTGAGGAGTGTGCAGAGGGGGCCAGGGCTTCCAAGGGGGGTGCAGGAGAAGGTGCTGGAGAACAGGCAGAGGGGGCACTGAGGGGCAGTTGGGAGGCAGGCTGGGGTGTGCTGGGACTGGAGCTCCCTGTGGACACAGCACTTGGAGGCACAACTGGCGACTGGGAGCCTGAGGATGGGCTCTGCCCATTGGCCGCCAGAGGGGATGCATGGCCTCGGCTTCGAGCCTCCATCATTTCCAGGAAGCTGGAGGGAGGGGCAGAAGAGCCAGGAGTGAGGAGAAGCCTGGCCTCCTCTTGCCCCTCAGGCATCGGTGTCTAGCTTGCATCCTCACAGGGCCTACTCGCCAGCCAGTTGCCCAATTGCCTTTCTGCCCAGCAGTAGGCCAGACAGGGCTTTGCTCACCCTTTTCAGCACTGGAGCTCCCAAGGCTGGGCTGTACCTCCACCCTGACACCAGCCTGGGGGAACTGAGTCAGTGGAGTAGGGAGCCCCATAGCACAGGGACACAGGGCCAGAGTCTACCAGGGCCAACTGGTCTTACGAGGTTGGAATGGTGGCCATCAGTGCCCTGTGCCCAAACACTGGTGACCATGAGGTGTGGGCTGGTTTGGATCAGGAAGTAAAGCCAGCGCAAGCAATGCTGTAACCACATGCAGGCCCACCACGTGTAAACTGTGCCAGCACCTGTGCAAGTGGTCGTAAACACCTGTAGGTTCTGTTGGACCTGAAACACTTGGGGGCAAAGAGTGCCCAGACCACCAGTCCACCCTCAGGAGCATCTGTTCCATCTACTAGAACCAGGATGATATGGGGAGGCTGAGGCTGCTCTTTAGATCAGCCTAGCTCTACACAGTTTTAGTCCACTTGTTCTAGACAAGTGTTGATCAGACTAAATATTTTATGATTACATATCAATAATTAAAACCCTCAACAGAGGAACAGGAAAGGATGTGGTTTCAGCATGGAACCACATGCTGAAACTGTTTCCAGAGCCTGGGATGGGCTGCTGGGCCACAATGGCTGGCTACTCTACTCCTCACTGCTCTACAATGAGTACACATGATCTTGGCTGGAGAATGCTTAGGCTGACTACCCCTTGAGTACAATGCTTTCTTCACTCTCTTGCTAGTTTAGACCAAAGCTTGGCACCCAGCCCCTATCTTTGGCCCTGCAATGGGGCAGTGCCCACCCTTCCGTCCAGGACAGTTAGGCCTGTGTGTCGTGTCTGCAGATGCTGCTCACGTACATGCTGTAGTTCTGGTCCTCCGTCTCCTGCTGCACTGACAGCTCCTCAAGTGTGGCATCGATGTCTAGCTGGTTTGTTTCCAGCTGCCGCAGCAGTGTCTCCCTCTGTAGAGGAAGTGAGGACAGCGGACAGCTGAGCAGCACACCCCTTCCCTAACCCTGTCTCACTGAAGCATGAGGTGCGCCAACCTGCACGGTCAGCTTTTATGTGGCTTGGAGGACACAGGTCATGTGGAGCCACACCAGAAAGCACACCACATTATCAGAGGTCCTCACTAGCACACTCCTGTGGGGGCAGAGCTTGGCCTGTCTTCCTGTTGGCTACAACAACCTCTCAGGCCGCCACAAAATCATATGTGCTCAGGTAGCACTGGGAACCCCAGGGGCAAATTTGAGTGAGAGGCTCTGTCAGCTGCATCTTGGGAGAAACCAGTCCTTCCAGCTGAAGACCAAAGCTGATCTGATCAAATCTGTGGGTCCAGTTGCCATGGCTGCCAGTCCACATGGCTTCTTGCATTTAGATTGAAATTTAAAATATAAGCAACATGGCAGCCATGTCTAGTGCTTCAGGCTTTGTGTGAAGGACAAGGTTATGTTTCTACCTAGCAGAGGGCCTGCTGGGCGGGCGGGCGGGCGGGCGGGCAGGCGGGCACTGCTGTCACAGGAAACATGTTTCCTTCACATGGGAGGTATCCCAGGCCCATGCTGGGTGAGATTTTTAGCATAGAGCAAACAAACCAAATGGATAAAGTGAGTAATTATGGACTAAGAGACCTGGAGTTTGTTTTCTACTTCACTAAAGTGAGAATGATGCATGAAAATGAAGACCAATCCCTAGGTTCCCAAGGGTAAGTAGGTGCATGACAGGCAGATGAGGGTCTTAATCTAAAAGTAAAGATATGGGGGCTGACAGTAAGACCCTGTCATATTTAACAGGGGGGAAAATTGTAATTCATGGATTAACATATCCAAACATGTGTCTATGCTAAAGTAACCTACCATAACTATTAGTGCTGCTTAAATACCTATATATCCAATTGCTTGTTCTTCATTAGTAGGATCGAAAGGTTATTCCTGGACAAACTGTCAGCCCATGAAAGGAAACAGCCAGAATTGACCAGAGTCCAAGTCAACAGCTCCAGAGAGAGTGGACTGTTTTACCTCTCATCCACCTGTGCCCCTTTTCTAAGCCTAGGGAACAACCTGCGGAAGAGGGGGCGTGGTAGAATGTAAGGGCTGCGATTGGGGTGAATGGTGAAACTACAGCAATGTAGTCTGGACACTCATTTGATCAACTTGATTGAACAAACAACCTGTCACCCCCCACTGGATGGTGGGGCTGTAGGTGTTTGGGCACAACAGCCTGCAGATAGGTTTTGCATGAAGGATGCTTGTACTCATGGATTATCACTTATAGCTAAAAATGAAAAAAAAAAAAAACTGAGATAAGATGCAGGGCAGTTATGCAGAAGGCTGATCTGGGATGGGGTGGGGGTGGGGGGGAAGGGAAAGGGAAATAAGCCTGAATTGAATTGGAAAAAATGTATGAAATGCACAAAGCATCAATAAAAACTAATTTAATTAGAAAAAAAAAAAAAAAGATATGGGGGCTGGACAGACGACTCAGTGGTTAAGGGCACTTGATGCTCGTGAAGGCTCTGGGTTTGGTTCTCACCACCCACACGGCAGCTTACAATCACCCCAACTCTAGTTAGAGGAGACTGGACACACTCTACTGGCCTCTATGGGTACTGCATACATACACACATGCAGGAAAACACTCATACAGATAAAGATGTGAATTACAAAGAAAAACTTAAAGAGAGCCAGACCAAATTCATCATGTGAAGTATATTTATACCTTTTTTTTTTAATTTTTTATGTGTATGAGTGTACTGTCTGCATGTAGGTTTGTGCACCCGTGTCGTGCAATGCCGCGGATGTCAGAAGAGGGCCTCAGATTCCCCTGGAACTGGAGTTAAAGACAGTTCTTAACTGCCATGTGGGTGCTGGGAATTGAACCCGGGTCCTCTGCAAGAGCAGTCGGCGCTCTTAACCGCTGAGCCATCTCTCCAGCTCCCTATTTATACCTTATTCTACATATTGACCAATTACTAATGACTTAAGAATCTGACTTAGCTTCTGATGTTGTGCCTTTTAAGACGTTTATTTGTTGTATATGTCTGTGTGAATAAATCACGTGCATGCAGCACATACAAAGAACAGGAGAGGTGTCAGATCCCTTGGAACTAGTTACAGTAGGCTACGAGCTGCCCAACATGGTCCTCTGCAAGGGCAGCAAGTACTTGTAACTGCTGAGCCACTTCTCCAGCCTTGGGGCTGGTTCATGTACCTGGAGTAGGCCTCAAACTTGTTAGTGGCCAAGAATGACCTTGCCTCCACCTCCCCAGCACTAAGATTACAGGCATGTGCCACCACATGTGGTTTATGTGGTGCTGGGGACTGAACACAAGGCTTGTGTGTATGAGGCAAGCACTGTTAACTAGCTACTCCCCCAGCCCCAAGGGTTTTGATTTTTTAGAGGGGTGTTTGGAGTATCTTTGGATGAAACGGAGAAGGATGTACTTGTAGGATACCCAGGTCAGGTGAGAGACCAGGTGTCTGAGTACCCATCACCCTGCCAGCAGACAGTGACTGTCAGATCCCTTGCAAACACTCTTGGAGGGAAGCTATTGTCGGTCTGGGTCCCATTTTTGGCTTCTAGCTCCAACGCTTGTCCTGGCATCCCGTCTCCTCTGGCAGAAGCCAGTGGCCAAATCTTCATGGACTGGAACAGATGCAGCTCAGGGACTGGTCCTCTGTTCTTATACTTCATACTCAGAGCCCTGTCTCACCTTCTGCCCACTTTCCTGCTCTCCTGGGACAAGGACCAGGACCAGACAAGACACAGGGCTCTATGTTTTAGAATACCTAGTGTCCAGGAGGCTGGGATGATAGCTACAGCTCCCAGCCACTGCCATTCCCCACTGAGCTGTGGCCATAGCAGAAACCAGAGGAGCCCAGAACCTCTAGGGTAGTATTATGCCTCCCGTAGCCAGGCATGTGCAGACCACAGCTTGCACTATGAGGTGCTGAGAAAGGTGCCTTGTCTTTGTGGTTTTCTGTCCAAACTCCAACCAACATCCAACTGGGTACAAGGTATTGCCCAGTCTTGGAATAAACCTCCCACCTCTCCCAAGGTAGGTCAAGGGGAAGACAGTCGTGCATGGTAGAGTCTTGGATGGAGAAGATTGGTACAGGTAAAGAGTCTTAGGTTTAATTGATTCCTTGGCTTTGACAAGTGTTCGAGAAATACCAGATACAGGCACTGAGGACTGACTGGGACTAAATGAAGATATAAGGACCCTGTACTATCTCTAACATTTTGAGGGACGGTCTCATGTAGTTCATGAGGCTGGCCTTGAACTCACTATGTAGCTAAGGATAAGCTTGAACCTTCGCTCCTATTGCCTCTACTCCCAATACTGGGATGACAGCTTGCACCTCGCCATGCTCAGCACTCTAGTTTTTTTGGCCTCTCTTTAGGCCTAGCTGGACTGGAGCTCACTATGTAGACCAGGCTGGCCTCTGCCTCCCGAGTGCTGGGATTAAAGACGTGCGCCACCTCACTCAGCAGCACTTTAGTTTTTTGAGAAGGGTCTCCCATTTGCTGGACCTCACTCTGTAGCTTATACCCCAGTGACCTTTCTGCTGTAGCCTTCTGCTTGCTGGGATTACAGGTGTGGACCACCATGTTTAGCTACTTCCATATATCTAAAAGGTTATAGATGAATACTCACTGAAAAGCAGGATAGGTATGCATCCTCAATCTGATGATCTACCCGCTCCCCTCAACTGCATCTGGAAGGCTAGATATTTCAGGAAAGGGTACAGGTTTATTTTCTGTCCTTAGCAAGATGGTCAGAAGGCCACATCCAGAGAGCCATCCCGCAGAAGCAGGGTTATAGCCACAGAAGCTGCGTGGCCTGGAACCTTCCTCTTAGTGATAGGTACCTCCGTGTGACTGGGACCTACACAACGGTGAGTGCCTCTGATGGAGGGGGGTTTGCACTACAGTTAGTGCCCTACAATGCTGGCGTGAGACTTCAGGATGATTCTTGGAGGCAGAGCACATTATCCCACCTTTGGCCCCTAGGCCTTGACTACTATGCGTGCCAGCTCTAGCCTGCTGGGTGCTTACTGGTAACCAGCCAGCTTCTAAGCAGATACCCCAAAGGATGTTCTCAGGTTTAAGGAGAAGGGAGTACCTGTAGCTGAAGAAACGGGATATTGAAGAACTTATGCAGGTACTTCAGGCCAAAGCTGTTCTTCATAGAAGACTCAGCATAGCGGAAGTAGGAGGAGCCTGGAGGTCTGTTTCAAAGAAAAACGAGAAAAGCCCTTGGTGGGTAGGGTGGCTCTATTCTCTCCTGTTTGAGCCCAAGGCTGCTTGTCTACATAGCTTCCTTCTTTTTAATTTTTTTTTGAGACTGGGTCTCCTGTAGCCTCAATCTCATAGAGGTCTGTCTGCCTCTGCCTCCCAAGTGCTGGGATTAAAGGCATGTGCCACCATGCCCAGCAGGCTTCCTTCTTGCAGCAGGTTCCTGAAGACTGTCTGCAGGTGACCCCTCTGAAGAATTGGGACAGGAGAAGCCAGGTGGGCCACAGTCCTGACATCTGGCCCTCATTCACATCTTCTACAGTATTGCCATCTCATGGTGGCCTAGGACTACGTGGGCTCCAGGCCTCACCCTCTCTGGTAAGGGCCAGCCCCCTGGACCAGGGCAATGTCACCTCATCTCCAACACAGGTTGAGGCCCTGCCTTTGCTCCCTCAATATCCACAAACTTCCCCAACACAGGAGCAGGTCTCATGGCACCCACCTGTCCAGGTGGTCGATGAAGTCACGCACATCATCTGGCAGGATGACCCGATGCTCACCCATGTCGCGGTAGTTGCCCAAGACACACACTGGCACATGGGTCGGCACTTTAGGAAGCTCCCGGAGGACGTAATTGAAGGTCCTTTGAAATGGAAGGGCCATCTTAGCCTTAGCTGTGTGACTCTAGGGAGCTGTGTGCATTACCTTTTGGGTCTAAGATCTGACTCTCCCGGAGCACTTGTCACCTCAGGCAGGGTTCACAGATGAACAGCGAGTTCTGCCACATTCAGCCTGCACGCCCAGTCACTGGCTCTCCCAGGATGCACTTCTCCTGTACCCTGGACCCAAGGGCTCCACTCCTGCCTTTGCTTGGTGTGCCTTGTCTTTCCCTACAGAACTGCTTCAAGGGCTGGTGAGATGGCTCAGTGGGTAGAGGTGCTTGCCGCTGGGCCTGATGACCTAAGTTGCTCTTTGGGGCCGTGCTGTAGAGGGAGAGAGCTGATTCCTGTGGGATGTTTTTGGACCTCTACTGAACAACCCCCACCAAAATAAAATGTAAACCGCCAACCCCCTCAAAACAGCTTCATTCCATGCCAGTTTTTTTTTTTCTTTAAATTTTATTTATTTTTGAATGTGTATGAATGTACTGTCTGCACGTAGGTTTGTGCACCCGTGTCGTGCAATGCCGCAGAGGCCAGAAGAGGGTCTCAGATTCCCCTGGAATTGGAGTTACAGATGGTTCTCAGCCGCCATGTGGGTGCTGGGGATCGAACCCCGGTCCTCTGCAAGAGCAGTCAGTACTCTTAACTGCTAGGCTATCTCTCCAGCCCCCCATTCCATGCCAGTTTCTAGCATCACCCTGAACTGAATGTATCTTGGGGTGACCTAGCCTTCAGCTCGGCTGCACATTGTGCCTGGGGTTGCAGCTAGGCCATGTCATCCTTCTTGTTGGCTCTTGCCTCATGGACACCATTGCTGAAGTCTCCCTAGTGATAGTAAGATGTCTGTCTTCAGTATCTTCTTCATTTTTTCTCTGCGTCTTTCCAGGACTGACACTGTGGGGCTTTCCCTGTAGCTCTACCTCACAGGTCACCTGAGACATTCCACATGGCTTATAAAGATATGATCAGGGGGCTGGAGAGAAGGGTCAGTGGTTATGAGCACTTACTGCTCATTCAGAGGATCACTGTTGGTTCCCAGCACTAACATGATGGCTAACACCTGTCTGGAACTCTAGTTCCAGGGGATCCAGGGCCCTCTTCTGGCCTCCAGGGCATTGCATTGCACATGATACACCTTATGTTAGAAAAGAACCTGAAAGTGCAGGCAAAAACATTTATCCACATAAATATATGTGAGTGTGGGTATGTGTGTGGTTTTTTTTTTTTTTTTTTTTTTTTTTTTTTTTTTTTGAGACAGGGTCTCCTACAGCACCAACTGCCTGGAACTCACTCTGCAGACCAGGCTGCCTTGAACTCAAAGATCTACCTGCCTCCGCCTCCCGAACTAGGATTAAAGGAGTGAGCCACACACCCCTGGCTTAAAGATGGGTTCTTATCCGCCATTGTGGGTCTCTGGAACGAACCAAGGTTTCTCTGCAAGAGCAGTTCAGTGCTCGGTAACCCAGCCGGGGCCAATCTCTCTCGAAGCCCGCGGTGGGTGTGGTTGGTGTGGTTTTTTTTTTTTTTTTTTGGTCTTTTTGAGACAGGGTCTCCCTGTAGCTCTGGCTGTCCTGAAACTCACTCTGTAGACCAGGCTGGCCTTGAACTCACAGAGATCCGCCTGCCTCTGCCTCCCACGTGCTAGGATTAAAGGTGTGCACCACTACGCCCGGCATATATATATATATGTGTGTGTGTGTGTGTGTGTGTGTGTGTGTGTGTGTTTAAATACACAGTCAGGGCTAGGGATGTAGCTCGGCAGCATAGCATTTATCCAGCACATGCACGACCTTGGGTTCAATCTCCAGTATCCCTGTGACCCACCCCTCCCCCCAAAGAAAGGGGAGAAAAAAAAAAAGAGAAAGAACCCAGATGGGAATGGCATTACGCACCTATACTCCTAGAACTCAGAAGGCTAAGGTAGGAAAATCCAGAGTTTGGGCTGCACAGTGAAGACCAGATCAGCCTGAGCTACACCAGACTGCCTTGTCTCTATGAAATAGCCCGAACCACCAACCCCCACAAGGAATGATATGACTGTGGCCCAGCTTCCCCTGTAACTGGTACCTTTCTTAGTGTTGGGTATCTTGTGAAATGTGCTCTGGCCTGACACACAGCTGTGTGAAGCTGCCCCACCTTCACACTCAGTGATCAGGCTCTGGGCAGGGTGTGCTGCCACATAGGCACTGGATGAACCAAGCATGCTTGTGTCCAGAGGTCTCAGAAACCAAGAAATGGCTGATACCCTTGTGGTTTGCCAACAAAGCCTCCTGGCTCGGAGACAGTGCCTGTGCCTCTTTCCTGAGCTGCTCTACAGCCCAGGATACTCGTGCCCCCACACTCAGCACAGCTGCCAGGTCCTCTCACTGCCCTCAGGGCACTGCTTCAGCCTCTGCTGTGCTCACTAACCCCCCAGCCAGGGTTCTTGTGAGGTTAGCCTCGGAGGACACTTTAGTGGATCTTAGGGCCCTCAGTGTCCGGACTCAATTTCACATGAGCAAAAGCCATGTCTCAAATACCAGGCTAACAGACCGTTACTATCCATACCAGGAAAATGCTTATGTCCCTGCTCTGCACCTGCCCTGACAGCCCAACAGGCTTCTGGCTATCAGCCTGTCCAGGCAGCAGCCCTAAAGGCATGCAGACCCTGCAGGGTTGGAGGGTAGATCTGAGCCTGTGAGTGCTGTTTAAAGACTGCAGGAGTCATGTTAGCTCAGACCAAATTCAGTGACACACGGAGGGTGCAAGGTTCACTCCAAGGCTTAGCATGTGGATATGTGGAAGGCTGGTATGTTTAAGTGTGTGTGACTCTATTCTTAAGCAAAAAAACAAAACCAAAATCATGCTATCTAGGCACGTGCAGTGTGGTGCTTTGAATGAGAGTGCCCACAGGCTCCACATACTTAGACATTTTGTCCCCAGTTGGTGGTGCTGTTGTGGGAGAGTTAGAAGGTGTGGCCACTGGAGGAAGCTTATCACTACGGGTAGGCTTAGAGAGTTGCTCTCTGCTTCCTGTGCCTGCTTGAAGAAATGAACCCTGGCTTTCTGCTCCACCCCTGCCACCATGCCTCCCCAGTATGATGGACTCTTCATTTCCCTGGAACCTTCAATTGTAAGCTCAAATAAACTCTTCCTTTTATAGATTCCCTTGATCATGGTGGTTCTATCACAACCACAGAAAAGTGACTAATACATGTAGTATGGTCCCCTTCTACATGTATGATGCTACAAAGCCTGGCTGGCATGCACCAGCTGTCTCAGATGATGGGCCAGATTTCTCACCTCTGATTTTTCAAGTTCTGTATGATGAACACAGATCATCATAGTAATAACTACGATGTTGTAGCTAACACTACTAACAGAACTTTAAAACAGAGGAAAGTCCAGGCCAGCTGGGGCTACAGGGAGACCCTGTCTCGAAAAGACCCCCCAAAAAAAAAAACCCCCCAAAACAGAGGAAAGGCAAGATGAATCCCTACAGGCCACTTCTAAAATGGGCTGGGCTGCTGTCCAGGCTTCTTCCCCACCCTACAGTGTTCTCAAAAACATTTTACTTAAAAAAAATTATTTTTTAAAATATTTTATTTTTTATTTTTTTTTTATGTGTATAAGTATACTGTCTGCATGTAGGTTGGTGCACCCATGTCACGCAATGCCACAGAAGTCAGAAGGCAGCATTGAATTCCCTTGGAACTAGAGTTAAAGACTGTTCTTAGCTGCCATGTGGGTGCTGGGAATCAAACCTGGGTCCTCTGCAAGAGCAGTCAGTGCTCTTAACGTCTGAGCCATCTCTCCAGCCCCTATTTTTTTAAAATTTTGTATGTATGAGTATATTGCCTGCAGGTGTGTAAGTGCACTCAAGTTGTACAAAGCCCATGGAAGTCAGAAGGCGGCATTGGATCCCCTGGAACTGGAGTTACAGATGGTTGTGACCCTCTATGTGGGTTTTGGAAACAGACCTGGGTCCTCGCAAGAGCAATTAAGCACTGTTGACTATTGAGCCATCTTTCCAGCCCAGTTTTGGTTTGAGACAGGTCTCCAGACCAGCCGACTGGTCTGGAACTCTGTATGTAGGCCAAACTGGCCTTTAACTCACAGAGACCTGCCTGCTTCTGCCTCCTGAGTGTTGGGATTAAAGGTGTGTGTCATTACGCCTTGCTATTACAGTGTTCTTAAGAGTCTAGTTTTCAGTGAATATGGAGCAAGGAAGACTTTAGGGCATTTGGGGGCCTCTTGGCTATTTTTCCTGTTGCTGGTACCTGGAAGGCTCCTAGTTTCACGGTATTTACCATGTGGCCCCCAGGCATATCTCTCATGCTGCCCCCCCCCCCCAGTAGAGGAGTCGGGCAGGTCTTGGGGGCCTGCACCTGGTCTTTGCATTCCTGGATACTGCTCACTTATCTTTGTCCTTTGTTGCCATGAATCTTGGCTGTTTTCCCCGTGAGTCACCCTGAATGGGTGTATACAGGTTTTGGGAGGGTGTCTTTGGGAACCCACAACACAATAGGGATTCTGAGAACTTTTAGATGGTGCCTTCAGGACAGGACTGCTGCAGAAGACGGTGGCTAACAGCAGGGACCATCTGGCCAGTCCCACCCTCTGCACATGGGCCCAACCTGTCTTGTGACACAGATGCCTCAGTCCTCTAGGCCAGGGGTTCTGGCCACAGCTGCCCCTGCAGGAGGCTCCACACCAACAGGGGTGTTGGCCTGTGAGGTCATGTGCTGCAACCCAGGAGCTTGTGGCCACTGCCCTTCTTACCACTGCTTGGTGATGTCGAACATCATGACCACCCCATTACAGTTCTTGTACACGTCCAGGAACTCAGCATCGAGGGCCATTTCAGACTCTGCCTAGAAAGAGGAGAAAACATATTTAAGACGGTCTCCAGCCAAGTCTCATTCATACATGTAGACCCACAAACACCTGGAAAGACAGACGGGGCTTTTTATAATCTGAAGTCATTTCACTGGGGGTTCGAGCATATTTCTGGGGACATATAAGATAAGCTGTGGAAACTGAGTCAGGCAGCAAGTGCCATCTCCAGGGGGAGGCCTGCTTAGGATCCTAGCAAGCATTGAGGGCATCCGCCCCAGGGCTCACAGAAGTCAGCTACCCTCTAAGATGGGCTCCACAAAAAGCAATAAAATGGTACATTAAACCTGGTCAAAAAACCCATGGCTGGGGAGGTCATAGGCCCTCAGGGGGAAAACACGCTACTTTTCTTCAGCTAAAGTGGCATGAAGCCAAACTATACTCCAAGTCTGTATGGTACTCCCACTGTTAATCAGAGAGACCTCTCTTTCTGACTGCTCAAGGAGCCGAGAGCCATGTTGATGCTCAGGACTCAGAAGATCATGGTAGAGGAACAGAAAGAATCTAAAACTCCAGAAGCTTGGGAGAAGGGCTGTCAAATGCTACCCTCAGGGCTGACCCAGCCACTGCAAACGGGAGCTTACAGCAGTTACAACAGCTGCTGGCACAGGACTGGACGCCTCAAGAGCCAATCATGGATTCGGGCATATAGGGGGGTTGTGCTCGTGGAACCCTGCCCCTGCTAAACTACTGGTTACTGATGGATTCGGGTGGAGGGACAAGCATTATCTTCAGTTGTGTACCCAATGGGAAGTCCACCAGGCTCCAAAAGATAATTCCGAACACGTGGTCACAGAGAAGGTCCTGGTTAAAATCATTGGGTCATAAAACAAAGACATGAATAAAGCACAGGCACTTGGAGGGAGGAGGGAGGTAGAGAAGAGGGTGCAGGGGGTAGAGTAGAGCATGCTTTGATCCTAGCCCTCAGGAGGCAGAGGCAGGCGAACTCTGAAACTGAGGCCACTATATAGTGAGTTTCAGGCCAGCTGGGGCTCTAGGGAGACCCATTCTCAAAAAAATGAAAACAGAACAGAAACAAAGCACATACTGTACAGCAAAATGCCAGATGGAGTGTGTGAAGAATTTAAACTTCCTGCCTTGAAGAGGAAGAAGGCCTTCTATCCAATGAGGGAGAAGACAGGGCAGAGTGCTCTAAAACTGGAAGGAAGGAGGGTTCAGGGACCACGAAAAAGGGTGCACTGTGCCACAGCTTTTAGAGAGGAAACACTGAGCACCTGGTCCTACCCATGGTGCCAGGGCCACCTCCCTAAGGTGTGTCAGCCCTTTTAAGGGCTAAGGTCACTGGGATGGAGATGTGCAATGTGGTCACATCATTCAAATTCAAACTGGGTGTTAGTTCACGTGATGTCTGCTTAAAGAAGCAGAGCAGCCATCACTTACATGGAGCACATGGCCCAAGTGGGCAGTCACTCTAAACTTCAACAGTGGAGCACAGGGTCCTGGCAAGCAGTTGAGGACAGTCATTGAGCATTGCGTCAACAGCACAACTGGTAGACTCAGGACCTCAGGATGAACAGGAGGCCTAGTCTGAAGGGCTGGAAACCACCATGAGTGACTACAGATGTGTTGCTCAGGACACTGGCACAGACCCACCTGAGGATGGGGCTCACCTCCTGGGGGTCGTTCTCCGTCTTCAAGCCATCACCTCGTTTTTTGCATTTTCCTTATTAAAAGACAAACAAAAATTATCCTTGGTCCTACACTGCCACCCACAGTGGTGCATGGGACTGTGCCCTGCTCAAGAAAGCAGAGCAACCTGCTGTTCCTCCCTCAGCCTGGGGGATGGAGAAATGGGCCTAAAGGGCTGGATGAAACTTCCTCCAGGCCAGGAAAGCTGGATAGAAGGGGGTGTTCAGTCCAGGTCAGAAGTGAGGGAAGGGGCCTTCCTGACAGCCCAGTCCCCATGGCTAACTCCAGGGCAGAAGAGCTCTCTGAGGTCAAAGTGAGGTCAAAGTAGGGGGGGACCAGAGCTAGAACTCCCCAAACAGCTCTCTTCTATCACCACGATGCTGGAACACTGGGAGGGAGGTGGGAAGCAAGGGACCGCCATGACGCTGGCACACTGGGGGTGAGGGAAGAGCAAGACCAGCACGCCCTGGCACTGCCTTTCACATCAAAGCTTCTCTGTGCAGGGGACAGCCACGGGTCCTGTGTGGGGTTGACGCTGGCTCTGGGGCTCCAGTGTGACGAGACTAGCATCACTGACTCACCTTCCCTTCATGTCTAGAATGTTCAACTGGGTAAAGGGGCTAGAAACAGTAAATAAACTCAGGTTCATTCACTTAAAACATCAGCCTCAGCAGGGCATTGGTGGCGCACACCTTTAATCCTAGCACTCACGTTGTAAAAATGTGCATTCCACCCAAACTCTTGTACAGATTTAACGCAACCCCAATTAAAATCCCCAAGAGCTTCTTCACAGGCTTGGGAAAAAAAGTCCTTAAATTCATCTGGAAAAAACAAAAGACCCAGAATAGCCAAAACAACCCTGAATGAAAAGCGCAACACAGAGGGATCTGTATACCAGACTTCACATTATACTACAGGGCTATAGTCATAAAAACAGCCTGGAACTGGCACAAAAACAGACCTGTTGACCGATGGAACAAAACCAAAGACCCAAACCTGAGCACATACAATTTCAGCCATCTCATATTTGACAAGGGGGCCAAGAAGCCACAATGGAGAAAAGACAGCATCTTCAGCAAGTGGTGTTGGCAAAACTGGATCACCACTTGTAGAAGAATGAAATTAAACCCCTACCTCTCGCCCTGTACAAAAATCAACTCCAGATGGATTAAAGACCTCAACGTGAAACCCCAAACTCTGAAGGCAATAGAAGAAAAAGTTGGCAGCAGACTACAAGACATAAGCATAGGAAAAGACTTCCTAAATCAGACAGCAGCTGAGCAAGAATTAAGGTCAACAACTGACAAATGGGACCTCAAAAAAGATTAAATTTTTTTTTTAAATATTTTTTTTTAAAATATTTTTATTTTAAAAAATAAAATTAAATTAAACTCAAAAGCTTCTGTACATCAAAAGAAACAATCAAGGAAGTGAAGAGAAATCCCACAGAGTGGGAGAAAACCTTTACTGCAGAAACATCTGACAAAGCATTGATTTCCAGAATATATAAGCTACTCAAAAAGCAAAAAAGAAAGAAAACAAATGACCCACTCAATAGATGGAGCAAAGACCTGAACAGAGACTTCACAAGTGAGGAATTACAGATGGCTGAGAAACACTTTAAGAAGTGTTCAACATCACTAATCATTAAGGAAATGCAAATCAAAACCACTTTGAGATATTATCTTACTCCATTAAGATTGGCTAGGATCAAGAAAACAAATGATACCAAGTGCTGGAAAGGTTGTGGGGAAAGGAGAACACTCATCCACTGCTAGTGGGAATGTAAACTGGTACAGCGACTATGGAAAGCACTGTGGAGAAACCTTGGAAGACTCGGAATGAACTTGCCACCCGACCCAGCCATACCATTCCTAGGCATGTACTCTCAAGACTCACCCCACTGCAGAGATACATGCACGGCCATGTTTATTTCAGCTCTCTTCACAATAGCAAGGAGCTGGAACCAACCCAAATACCCCTCAACTGACGAGTGGATAGTGAAAATGTGGTACATCTATGTGGGGAGCGGGTGTGGCGACAGTCCTAAGAAGGCATCCGAGACTTTAGCCAAGTTTTATGACTAACACCTGAGTCTTATGATTAACACCTGATTCCCTCCTACCTCAAAGTAAAGTCACGCTCACCGTTTGAGCTGTGCAGGTGCACCCTGTATACAAGATCAGGCCAGATGATACCAATAGACTGAGGCCACGCAACCTGGGCTGGGAAGGTGGATAAATAGAGGGACTTTCTAGTCTTAGGGGAGAAGCTTGCTTGCCTGAGGAAGGAGAAGGCTTGGAGAAGGGAGAAGGCTTAGAGGGAGAAGCTTGGAGAAGGAGAAAAGATGTGCTTGAATAAACCGTTCTGACAAGACCTACCTACCTGCCTGCTTGAATAAACCGCTTTGAGAAGAACGAGCGAGAGGTGCTTTGTTGCTGCGGCTTCCTACAAGTGTACAAGTGTTTCATACACATCTACACAATGGAGTTCTATGCAGCAGTAAAGAAAGATGATGTTGGGCTGGAGAGATGGCCTAGCGGTTAAGAGCGCCGACCGCTCTTACAGAGGACCCGGGTTCGATCCCCAGCACCCACATGGCGGCTGAGAGCCGTCTGAAACTCCAATTCCAGGAGAACTCCAGTTCCAGGGGAATCCGACACCCTCTTCTGACCTCCGCGGCATTGCACGACACGGGTGCACAGACTTGCATGCAGACAGTACATTCACACACATACAGAAATAAATAAAATTAATAAAAAAAATTAAAAAAAAAAAAAAAAGATGATGTTATGAGCTTTGCAGGAAAATGGCTGGAGCTAGAAGACATCATGCTGAGTGAAGTAACACAGTCCCAGAAAAACAAAGAATGGTATCCCTCATCTATGGATGCTAGTGCCAATTACCTAGTTGTAAGTATTTCTTGTGCACGGCCCCTTGAGCTTTTGTCCAAGCAGTTGGGAGTGATCCATATTGGAAACAACAACAACAGAAAGGACTGCATCAAAGAACTGAAACAGTGAACTTCTGCTCAAAACAGTCAACTTCCACATGGAGAATATTGAGAAAGACTGAGAAAGAGATGAAAAACATGTTTGGCAGAATACATGAGCTCTGGTGGGGTGGGGGGGATAGAGTGGGGGCACGGGTCTAGATTTGATAATCTTGTGCAAAATATCTATTAAAAAAAATAACGCCGGGCGTGGTGGCGCATGCCTTTAATCCTAGCACTCGGGAGGCAGAGGCAGGTGGATCTTTGTGAGTTCAAGGCCAGCCTGGTCTACAGAGTGAGTTCTAGGACAGCTGGGGCTACAGGGAAACCCTGTCTTGAAAATACAAAAAAAAATCCTAGCACTCGGGAGGCAGACGCAGGTGGATCTTTGTGAGTTCAAGGCCAGCCTGGTCTACAGAGTGAGTTCCAGGATAGCTGGGGCTACAGGGAGACCCTGTCTCAAAAAGACCAAAAACCAACAAACAAAAACAAACCTTGGCCTCTAGAATATCTCCAAATTTATATTAGACCAGTCTGCCATACTCAGGCCAGCCTGGAGTGTCAGCCCCAGCCCTGAGGTGTCGTCAGTGGGTGATTAAGTCTGATCCTCATGGGCAGAACAGTAGTTGGACTGCCTCCTATCCCAACCCTGAGGCCAGGAGTCTCCAGTCCAACTAGCATCTTCTACAAATTACTGAAGCATCTGTGGCTCCAGCTCTCGGCACGAGGGAAGTTGGCCAGGAGCCTGAGGCTCGGCTGCTAGGACTGGGCGGTCAGAAGAAGTGAACACTTGCTGAGGTTGCTTCCTGTCACTGTCCTCGAAGCTTCTCAACAAGTGTTTGTGAGCTCTGTGTCCACAAAGCTTGGGCTTGCTGAGCTGGACTACCTGTCTGGTCTTCTCACCAACTGACCACTACCCTTGAGCCCTTAGCTGCTTTAACCTGCTCACATCTGAGGTCCCTCTGCTGCTGTGGGCTATGGGTAAAGAGGAGGCAGGGGTACCTTCCTTCCTATCAAAAATGTTTCTACCATGGGAGGCAAGTAGATTTCTGTGAGATCAAGGCCAGCTTGGTCTACATAGTGAGTTCCAGGAGGGATGGGATTAGGGAGATCCTATCAAAAACAACCCTCTCTCCCCCCCAACCCCCCCCAAAAAAAACCCCAAAAAACCAGAAACAAAATGGTGATACTTGGCTGTGGAGATGCAGGTGCAGGTCAGCCTGGGGACTATGACCTGTCAGTGGATGTGGTGTTTGAGCCCATGAAGACACATCTTCCTGCAAAGCCCTGGAAGTGGAGCTAGGTAGCATGCTGATGAGGCCAGGGCTCAGGTCAATGGCTTTGCCTGCAAAGTCACGCCTGTTCTACTAGAAGCCAAGTAGTGATGCTGTGTCTGTTAGATCAGAGGTAGAGTAAAAGTCACATGGCACTGCACCTGCTCCATGTATGTGTGAACACACACACACACACACACACACACGCACACGCACGCGCATGCAATGCTAGCCCCAGGGAGGGCCCTGAGCTCTCACCATGAAGATCACAGAGGTGACCTGACTTAAGAGGCTACAAATGAGATCAGATGCTCTCTCGAGGGCACTCTGAAGAGTCCTGCTGCTGCCTCTGCAGGTCTAGATGAGGGTAGATCTTTGTGAGGGCTGGGGTCCACCCAGAAGTGAAGGAGCTGGGTCCTCAGCTGTGGGTGCTACAGTGAATTCTGACATACCTGGCCTCAGAATCCAACTTGAGCACAAGTTAGCTTTCTCTAGAAGCACCACTGGTCCCTCTTGTGGCCTACCCAGCTATATCTGGCAGGTGACCCACATGTTATACACAGGTTCCTGACCTCCTCATCATGGATGACACTGACAGGTTGCAGGGACAGGATATAACTCCGGCTTGCCTGCTCTCTAAACCCAATTAAAGCTCCTTATAGAAATCTCTTTGGATGATACCCTGAACCAAAGGTGCTGGCCCAAGATTCTCATTCTCAATTCCCATTTTCTCTCTTGCTCTCTCTCTTCCTCTCCTTCTCCCTCCTCTTCTCTCTGTCAAGTCTTTGCTCCCAACTCCTGAGCCTCCCAACTCAGTGCCACCTGATCGCATGTTCCCCTGTGATGGTGCTTTGCACTTGTACCTTCCATCTCAATAATCAGGGCTGCCCTGTCCAGGTTTTTCAGTGACAGAGGGTAGGACAGGCAGCCATAAACTGGATCTGGGCCAGATGAGAGCAACAAGAGCCTCTGCCAGTGAAAATTGGTTCTCAATCTCATTAGAGGGATGGTCAAACAACAAGACATTAAGCCATCACCCAATTACCTGGCAAGTGGTACCTTGTGTGTTCCCAGACTACCCATCTCCCTTAGGCAGGACTACCAGCCACTCAGGCTCTGGAACCCAGCATGACTGCAGGTGCTGGGCTGACACAGGGGAAGCATACGGAGGACAGGGGACTTTGGAAACAGTTTCTTGTGGGTCAGAATTTGAAGGACACCCATCCCTGCTGAGGATCAGCTGTTCAGTATCTAAATAGATACTTGAAGTAGCAAAGTATGTGTGAAAGGTCCACTGCTACATATCTACCCTACCTACCACAGAAGGAGGTGACCAGGTCCCAGAACTAGCCTAGGCTTGCGGGTAGGGCAGGAGAGTCAGAGAGGGACTCTAGATGTGACCTAAATGTAAACAGTTGGCAGCAAACCCAAACCTCCTGCACTCCTCAGCAGATACTCTGGATCGGGCTAAGTAGGACGTGGGTCCTGAGGGAGAGTAATCCAGACCTGAGGTAATGGGCACAAGGACATGCAAATGATGTGAGTGAGGGGGAAGGCGCTCTCCAGGAGTTCATGGAACATTAAAGGAAAGATGCACCTTACCTTTGTCAACTACATCCCAGACTTCAACTTTCACTACGTCATCAGTGGCTGAAACAAGGAAACCCTGAGATTAGTGCCTAGTATCAGTCCCTTCTGGGCTCCCACACGGGTCCAGGGCCTTCTGGGGTCACTGGCTCCCCCAGGCCTCTGGAGAACAGTGCAGGGGCTTCAGGGCTATTCCTAATGGCCCTGGCATAAACAGTGCATCTGCTGGCCAGGGACAAAGCCACCCTGAGTCCCCGCAGACTCCTGGGCTACTCCAGGCAGCCAAGCAGATGCTCACACCCTAGATGGACGTCAACACAACACGGCTGCTTAGTCATGTCTACCCAGCCCTACGTCATCTGACTGGCCGCTGTTCACCAAGGGTAGTAGGATCAAGAATGCTGTTCAGTGTCAGAGGCTGGAGTTCTGCTGTTCGGTCACCTAGGCAGGCCCAAGTTGGCTGTGGTCTGCTATCTGCTCCACAGCCCTCTGCCGACCTGGCCATCTGGTTTATAGCCTCCTAAGGCTTTTTCTGGTGCTGATATTGCCAAGATTCCTAGTGAGAAATCATGTCATTTTCCAAGTTCCTGTTCTCGTCTAACCCCACAGCAGCAATTTACTCTGGAATGTGCTGGTGGCTAAGGAAGCTCAAAGATAAGACGGTGGGGACCCTGGGACCCAGAGGTGAGACACTCACCCTGTCCCCCAGGGCTGAGCACATGTACTCGTGAGGCACAGTCAGGTGTGCGCTGTTGGTCTGTGCTGGGCAGACCTACTCCTAGAGGTGTTTAGGAAACTCTCAAAGGTGTGTCCTGGGCCTGAGGCAGCAGCAGAGAGAACTTCACAGATTTAAGTCCCAGCAATTAGTTTACCTAGGGGCTCTACATGGAGAGCAGATATCCTCTAAATCTGAGAAAGTGCCTTCCAGGACCCAGGGTGGTGGGCAGAGGCACTGTCACGTGGGAGGGCAGACTCTGCTGTGAGGGAGAAAAGGGGTGCTCGGCTACCGGCCTTGAACTCACTTTTGTAGTTCCAATGGATGCTGGTGACCTGGATTTCCTGTGTGGGGATGTACTCTTCCACAAACTTCTTGCCCTGCAGCCGATGCCACAGTGCAGTCTTGCCAGTGTTCCTGTCCCCTCGGATTACAATCTTCACTGGGGCAAAGAGAAAAGATTAATCAGACACTATTTTATTTATTTATTTATTTATTTATTTATGTATGTATGTATGTATGTATGTATGTATGTCTTTTTCGAGACATGGTCTCCCTGTATCCCCAGCTGTCCTGGAACTTGCTCTGTAGACCAAGCTGGCCTTGAACTCACAAAGATCCACCTGCCTCTGCCTCCCAAGTGCTAGGATCAAAGGCGTGCACCACCACCACGCCCGGCTGAATGAGTCTCATTTTAAAACCTAGTTCTGGGGCCAGGCATGGTGGCACAAACTAATCCCAGGGCCAGGAAGCAAAGGCAGATGAATCTCTGAGTCAGAAGTCAGCTTGGTCTACAAGGCAAAAAGGCCAGCCAGGGCTAGAAAGTGAGCCCCTATCTCTCACACAGGCACAGAGTAACTTAAAACTGCAGCTATTCCATCCAGCGTTCTCGCAGGTTATTGGCATCAGGGTGGCCTAGGGGAGGGCAGGGCCGTCACCCAAGAGGTCAATGCTGGCTGGTCGGGACAGCCTCCCAAAGTACAAGGTGCCTGTCAGGAAGCACAAAGGCAGCACAAGGGCAGGAGCCAGAGCTGGTGGAGGAGAAAGCACTAGAGGATTTCCCCAAGGCCTTTCTCCTAGAGTCAGATGATCTGGGAACTGCCCGAGTCAAGGCTGGGCTGCACAGGGTCTTCCCCAGGTTTTCTCTTGACCTGCTTTTCTCACAGTACTGATGTTTTGGTGCAGTTTGGTAGAAGTCTGTACCCAACTTCACCCACTCTGCAGTGTATGTGTGCCAGGCCTGCAGTGAATGACAGGATGTTCTCGAGGGTAATGCAGAAGAGCAGGTTGGAGGGGCAGTGTCAGCAAAGCCAGGACGAGCTGGCAGCAAGGAGAGCGGGGATGAGAGCCTGACACTAGGCCTGCAGGAAGATGACACCTTTGGTAGCTGGATTCGAGAAGCAGAGTCAAAAATGACTCAGGATACTGAGATGGGCAGTCCTGTGGAAGGGCTGAGGTGCATGTGGTGAGGGCAGAGGTTGGGTTGGTGCTTCCTGGGGAGAATCCCTGGACATGCTGAGAATTGAGAGCACCGCCAAGCGTCGTGAAGAGTGGAGTCCCCAGGTGAACGTCAAGGAAGGGTTTACAGACACGTGGAGGCCTAAGCGGCAGCTTGCAACCCCTCAATTATTTTTCCTAGAATGTCTGGTCTGCTTGCAGAGTTATTATCAAGTTCTTCCCCATCCCCAAATCCTGATCAATATCAAAAGCCAACGGCCACTTTGGCCTCATAGCTCTGCTGGTCTCCTGGTATGTGCCTGGGCCCGTCTGGCTTCCCTATTCAAGGAGCCTCTTTTCTCACACTATCCCTTCTCTCCTGCAACTTCTTTCCTCACCCCAGTCCACGTTCCTTGAAATCCACCCTACAGGCACATCAAAGTATGACTTGTTCTCAGAGCTCAGGGTCTCACTTCCTCCAACCTCACATGTCACAAGAGAGTATTAGAGCTGTCATCCCAGGGTGGCAGACCACTGCAATTTCAACCACAGACTACAAAGCACGCTCTAGGTGTATAAGCATCCTGATGTGAGCCTTGAAACTAATCCCATGAGGAAACACGCAGCTCTGTCATAGCGCCAGGCCGCAGCTCTGTCATAGCGCCAGGCCATGGCAGTCCAGAGGCCCTAACTTGTTTCCCTCCAGTGGGAGTAAGGTGGAAAGGCCTTCTATTCCAGGCAGCAGTATTCCGGGGTCCTCAAGAGGCCATCGGCACTGGCCATGCCCAAGGAGGAAAAATCTCCTGTGCTAATCCCCAAACCTTTTTTTTTTTTTCTTCTCTATTCCAGGCAGCAGTATTCCGGGGTCCTCAAGAGGCCATCAGCACTGGCCATGCCCAAGGAGGAAAAATCTCCTGTGCCAATCCCCAAACCTTTTTTTTTTTTTTCTCTATTCCAGGCAGCAGTATTCCGGGGTCCTCAAGAGGCCATCGGCACTGGCCATGCCCAAGGAGGAAAAATCTCCTGTGCCAATCCCCAAACCTTTTTTTTTTTTTTCTCTATTCCAGGCAGCAGTATTCCGGGGTCCTCAAGAGGCCATCGGCACTGGCCATGCCCAAGGAGGAAAAATCTCCTGTGCCAATCCCCAAACCTTTTTTTTTTTTTTCTCTATTCCAGGCAGCAGTATTCCGGGGTCCTCAAGAGGCCATCGGCACTGGCCATGCCCAAGGAGGAAAAATCTCCTGTGCCAATCCCCAAACCTTTTTTTTTTTTTCTGAAAAGGGGTCTCACTGTGTAGCCCTGGTTGGCCTTGAAGTCAGGGAGATCTGCCTGTCTCAGGGAGAACTGCCTATCTCAGTCTCCTAAATGCTAGGATTAAAGGCCACTATGCAGAGTGTCCCCAAATCTTTGAAAGATGCAATAGGGAGCGAGTGAAGACTCTTTGGAGCCATCTGTGGGAACTTAAGTGACACTTTGCCACTAGGTAGGAACCCACGAGCCTCATGGTTACAGGACTTAAGTTTTCTAGGTCACATTTTTCTTTTTTTTTGTCTTCAAGACAGGGTCTCCCTGTAGCCCCAGCTGTCCTGGAACTCACTCTGTAGACCAGGCTGGCCTTAAACTCACAAAGATCCGCCTGCCTCTGCCTCCCAAGTGCTAGGATTAAAGGCGTGCGCCACCACGCCTGGCAAGATTTCTTTTTCTAAGGATGTATCCATGATACCTTCTTTTTCTAAATTACTGGCATGATATCATCTAAAACCTGTGTGTGTGTGTGTGTGTGTGTGTGTGTGTGTGTGATATTTTTTGTTTTTGAAGCAAGGTTTTCTTGTAGCCCCAGCTGGCCTGGAACTCAGAGAGATCTGCCTGCTCTGCCTCCTGAATGCTGGGATTAAAGGTGTGTGCCACCATGCCTGGCTATATTTTTTATTTCTAAAACAACTGTAAGTATGCCCAATGTAGGTTCATCATATCTAGTTAAGGACTTCCCAGGGTGAACTTTTTTTTCTTTCAGAAAACCCGTCTTCTCGAACTCTGCCCCGCACTGTGCTGGCTCTCCTGGTCTCTGTCTACTTCCTTGTTCATTTCATTCCTTTTTGGTTCCCAGCTCTGCTTTCTCACATCCCTATGGTCAAGATGTGGTGTTGCTGTTCTTTAATTTGAAGTAATTATTTCTCCTGTTAAAGGTGTACCACTCAATTTTCAAACACAAGATTAAAAATTCTTATCACTCAGGCTGGAGAGATGGACTAGCAGTTAAGAGTGCCGACCGCTCTTACAGAGGACCCGGGTTCAATCCCCAGCACCCACATGGCGGCCGAGAACCGTCTGAAACTCCAATTCCAGGAGAACTCCAGCTCCAGGGGAATCCGACACCCTCTTCTGACCTCCGCGGCATTGCACGACATGGGTACACACACCTGCATGCAGACAGTACATTCATACACATAGAGAAATAAATAAAATTAAAAAAAATTCTTATCACTCACCATCAACTTTAGAAAAATGACAGGATATGAATTCTATGAAATACACTTCATGGCCTGTCGATTTTTCAGATGGAGCTGAAAAGTATCTATTGGAAATCAATATAAACTTTTCTCATATAAATTGAAATCAAGTTTTTTTTTTTTGTTTGTTTCTGAGAGAGGGTCTCCTGGTAACCCCACCTGTCCTAGAACTCACTATGTAGACCAAGCTGGCCTTGAACTCACAGAGATCCTCCTGCCTCTGCCTCCCAAGTGCTGGAATTAAAGGTGTGTGCCACCACATCTGGCTTTCAAGGTTTTTTTTTTGTTTTTTTTTTTTATGTGTATGAATGTACTGTCTGCATGTAGGTTTGTGCACCCGTGTCATGCAATACCAAGGAGGTCAGAAGAGGGTGTCAGATTCCCCTGGAACTGGAGTTAAAGACGGTTCTCAGCCACCATGTGGGTGCTGGGGATCGAACCCGGGTCCTCTGCAAGAGCAGTCAGTGCTCTTAATGGCTAGGCCATCTCTCCAGCCCCTCAAGTTTTTTTTTAAATGAAGGTTTTTAATTGTACTGTCAAATTTCCTTCTATATTGAACTCTTGGTAGTATCATTATGCAGGCTGCCATTCTTATAATTTGTTCTTTCCTACATGTATATTAGAATCTATTACTAGTGAAATGTGTGGTGTTAGGGATTTCAGAGCTCCCTGTCAGCCTGGAACTGAAAATTTAAGGAATCAAGTGTCAGTGATTTTTATCCTTCATGATTTTTGTCTCAGAATCTACTTAAAAATTTGAGATAGGGCCTCCCTGTAGACCCAGCTGTTCAAGGCCAGGCTGGCCTTGAACTCACAGAGATCCTCCTGCCTCTGCCTCCCGAGTGCTGGGATTAAAGGTGTTGCCACCACGCCTGGCCCATGACAGAACTAAACTGACGTCATCCCAACTAGCACTGCCTGGCATAAAGCTGCTTTTTACCCTCACATAGGAATATGTGGGTCAGGTTTACCTTTTTCAACAGCCTGACATCTGGATCAGCCACAGTGCTGTGCCAATCCACTTACACTGAAATTCCAGTGCACAGAAGGGTGTCTTCACTGTGAGCTTGTCTTGCCTTTTTTCTGTCTTCTTTTCTTGGATGAGTTTTCCCCAGGCTGTGTTTCTCCTCTTACTACTTTTGGTGGAATAACAGGCATGCTAGGACCTTCCTCCTCATCACACAATCCTCAACTTTCAATTCTGTTAGCACCTTAGTGTACTCTGCTCTTATTTCCCACTAACAGGAACTGGACGTCACTGGAGACTCTAAACCCTCTCTCTGCACTCCCATTCCATCCCTACTCTTGCTTCCTGTGCCCGCTTTTAAGGGTCATTGTCTTCTTCCTTAAGCACTCATCAGGGATCTGCCAGTTTCGGTTTCTTTTCTTTTCTTTCTTTCTTTCTTTTTTTTTTGGTCTTTTTGAGACAGGGTCTTCCCTATCTCTCCTGCAGATGCCCAAGGAGACCAGGATGGCCTTTAACTCACAGAGATCTGCCTCCCTCTGCCTTCTGGGTGCTGAGATTAAAGACACATACTGGGGTCAGTTTCTGTTTCTTATCTAAAACATCTGTATTCTTCAAGGAATTACAGCTCTAGTCTATAGTGGTTTTTTCAAAGCTCTGCATGGGTCTGGAGAGATGGCTCAGTTGTTAAGAACACTTACTGTTCTTCCTGAGTTTGGTTCCTAGTACCCACTCAGTTGGCTCACAACCACATGCAACTCTAGCTCTAAAGGATTTGATACCTTCTTCTGATCTCCTTGGGCACCTGCACAGATGTGGCATACATACATAGAAATAAAGAAGCCGGGGGTGGAGAGATGGCTTAGTGGTTAAGAGGGCCAGCTGCTCTTGCAGAGGACCTGGGTTTGATTCTCAGCACCCACATGGTGGCCAAGAATGGTCTTTAAGCCGGGCATGGTGGTGGATGCCTTTAAAAATAAATAAATAAATAAATAAATAAATAAATAAATAAATAAATAAATAAATAAATAAATAAAATAAAGAAGCCAACATCAGTTGGGTGAAATGAATCATGGGTAAAGGCTCTTGCTGTATATATGGAAAGTTGTCTTCTGATCTCCATACATGGGCATGTCTGTACACATACTGAAGAGGAAGGGGCTGGTGGATCTTCCAGCTGGAGGTCAGCTAGGGACTTACAGTAAGACCCCCCCCTTTTTTTTTTTTTTTGAGATAGGATCTCCCTCTAGCCGCAGCTGGCCTGGACCTCACTATGTAGACCAGTCTGGCCTCCATCTCAAGAGATTTGCTTGCAGCTGGGGCTACATGGAGACCTTTGCTCAAAAAGACCCCTCCCCCCAAAACCCAGGTGCTGCAGTATGTGTTAATCCCACATCCTAATCATAAAATGTACAAGACAACAAAACTCCCCCACACAGAGCCATGGCTGCACCTTCTTTTTACCACCTTTTCTTCTGGTATCTCTGCTACATTTCCTATGCATATATCATTAATTCAGCCCCAACACCTTCCTAGCTCCCTCCATCTTGAGAGTTTTGTGGGTTTTTTTGTTTTGTTTTGTTTTTTGGTGTTTTTGAGACAAGGTCTCCTTGTAGCCCCAAGTAGCTTAGAACTCGTTCTGTAGATTAGGCTGGCTTTGAACTTTCCAGCCTGCCTCTGCCCAGTGCTGGGATTAAAAGCATGTGTAATTGGGCAGGAGAGATGGCCTAGCTGTTAAGAGCGCCAACTGCTATTGCAGAGGACCCGGGTTCGATCCCCAGCACCCACATGGCGGCTGAGAACTGTCTTTAACTCTAATTCCAGGGGAATCTGAAACCCTCTTCTGACCTCCGAGGCACTGCACTACACGGGTGCACAAACCTACATGCAGACAGTACATTCATACACATTAAAAATAAAACTAAAAAAAATTGTTTAAAAGCATCGTAATCACACCTGGCCTTGAAAGCTTTTAAGAGGATTTATTAAGCTGGGGTGTGGTTCAGTGATAGACTGTTTGCAGGGCAGACAAGAGACCCTCGTTTGATAACCATTTCCCTACCTCCCCAACATGTTCTTCTCTTCCCCCTAGCTTTCTGACTGGCCATGAGCACTGTGGGGTTCTTACCCTGGAGTGAGTAACTGCCTTCTCTCAGGGTGCCTTGACACAATGCATTTCTGTCTTGAATTTTTTTTTTTTTGTCTTTTTGAGATAGGGTCTCCCTATAGCCTGAGCTGTCCTGGAACTTGCTATGTAGACCAAGCTGGCCTTGCACTCAGATCTGTCTGCCTCTGCCTCCCAAGTGCTGGGATTAAAGGCATGCGCTACCATGCCTGGCTCTTGATTTTTTATTCCATCATTTCAGTCATGGAAATCCTTCAGCATCTTCCTGAAATAGACCTTGTGAACCTGAGATGACTCTACATGACTCAACTTGAGCGTGACACCCTAATAGACAACATTGAAAATTAAAAATGATTTATAAAATCAAGAAAAAGGAGCAACGAGCCATGACGGTGAAGAGTGCTTGCTTGCTGTTTTTGCAGATGACCTGAGATCAGTTTCTAGCACCCACACTGGATGGCTCACGGCCCTCTATTAATTCTGGGGATCTGACACCCTCTCTGGTCTCTTCGAGCACTGCACACATTTTTATTTATTTATTTATTTATTTTGAGGTATAGCTCCAGCTGGCCTAGAATTTACTATATAGACCAGGCTGGCCTTGAACTAACAGAGATCTGCCTGCCTCTGCCTCCCAAGTGCTGAGATTAAAGATGTGTGCCACCATGCTCAGCTACTGCACACACTTTCAAACAGGCACACATATACATACATATATATATATATATATATATATATATATATATATAAATAAAAAAATTTTAATAAGAGCCACATCTTACCAAGGAGTTGCCTTCTCTTTGCTGAGCCTTGATATGAAAGTAAAGCCCTGCCACACTCTACTCCTCATCTGTAACAACCAGTCCTTCAGCTGGTTCTCACAGTCCCAGGGAGAGCGATGTGATACTTCCTCCTTGCTTTGCCCAACAATCAGTGCATTAACAGAAACATAGGAGGTACAACCTGAAGGCCATTTCCAATGAGAAAGCTAGAGCTCCCTTAGCCCTACAGTCTTCCAAAGAACATCTCTCTAGTTTCAGGACTCTTCCCCTATGGCCCCATAAAATCCCTTTGCTTGAATAAAACAATTCACACCATCCATCCATCTCTATCTGGCTTGTAATAGCCCAGGAACAACGCTGGCCAGGTTTGGACTTGGACAGAATCCACTCTCCTTTCAGTTCTGGAGGCTGCTGGTGGGCAGGTGGGTGCTGCCAACCCTCCCTTACCTTTCCTGATCTTCCTCTGTTATTCTCAAAGACATTATAAGGACCTTGGCAGGTGCTTTTCCTAGCTGAAGTGCCAGGTGCCCTGTGAGCCCTATCGGCCTAAAAATGCACATTCCAGAATGTTCTTAAAATTTTGTTATTTTTTATTATGTGTGTGCACATACATGTGCATTTGTGCCAAGGCAAATGTGCACAAGTCAAAAGACAACTTATGGCAATCAGTTTTCTCTTTAGTACTGTTCTCTAATAGATGCCATCTTTCTGAGCTCAGCTGGGCTCAACTGCCTAAGATCATCACAGCTGGGCCTGTTGGCTGCTGACACCCTGCGCAGGAGGACAAGGAAAGCCACAGACCCCACCTGAGTGTCCAGCCACATCTCACAAGCCGCAATGAGCAATTTGGCCCTAGTTGCATGTGGACTGGGAGAAGGGTCACTTGCATCTTGTGTGGCTCTGGGGAAGCCATCACTGATGCTTGGCAAATTAAGACTTTCCATTTTGGCTTAGGAACACCCACACTGCTAAGTAAACCCTTACCCACATCTTTTTTTTTTTTGGTCTTTTCAAGACAGGGTCTCCCTGTAGTTCCAGCTGTCCTGGAACTCACTCTGTAGACCAGGCTGGCCTTGAACTCACAAAGATCCGCCTGCCTCTGCCTCCCGAGTGCTGGGATTAAAGGAGTGCACCACCATGCCCGGCTCTTCCTGCTATTTCCTTCTTTTACTTGCTCAGGTTTATCAAATCATATTCTTCTATCAAAAGCACTTTAAGTACTTTTTAGAAAGTTGGAAAATTAGAAAGTACTTGTAAGTCATAAAGCACTTACACTTGTAAGTCATAAAGCACTTACAAGTACTTTCTAATTCCCCAGGAATCTCACTGACTCTGATCATTTAGAAACTGCTACCATTTAGATTTTAAATGTCCCCACTCTCAAAGGCCAGTGTGTTACAGGTTTGGTCCCAGCATGATGCTGTGGGGAAGCCTTAAGAGGTGAGACCTAGGGCAGTGGCTTTGAAGGGGACAGTGGGACCTGGACCGCTTTTCCTACCACACAGATTACTGGCCTGCAGTTAATCAATCTTGATTCACCACGCACTCCACCGTGCCACCACAAGACCACAGGAACAGGACCAACTGACCATGAACTGAAATCTCTACCCCAAGTGGAAGGAATCAACTCTCTCAAATAGCTTTCTGACTTCCACACATGCACCAAGGAAGGCATACTTCTCGCAAATAAATTAAAAAAGCAGTAATAATTTTCAGTTACAATCCTAGTTTCCTCCTGGGCTTTGCTGTCTTTTATCAAGTTGGGGAAGACCTTCCCCCCTTTGTTTGCCAGGCATATATCTATATCTATATCTATATCTATTTCTCTATCTATCTATCTATCTATCTATCTATCTATCTATCTATCTATCTATCTATCGTCCATCCTGGAACTCACTCTGTAGACCAGGCTGGCCTTGAACTCACAGAAATCCACCTACCTCTGCTTCCCAAGTGCTAGGATTAAAGGCCGGGCTACCATGCCCAGCCTGTTGCTTTTTAAAATTCATTTTTATGGGGCTGGAGAGATGGCTCAGCAGTTGAAAGCACTGGCTGCTCTGCAAAAGACCCAGGTTCCCAGCACCCAAATGGTGGCTAATAACCGTCTTTAAATCCAGTTACAGGGGATCCAATACCTTTTTCTGACCTTTGTGGGCATTGCATGACATGGTTGCAGGCAATACACTCATACTCATGTTGAGCCATCTCCCCCAGTTCTCTGGCATATATTTGGAAGAACTGCATTAAAAAATTTAAAGAACAATAAGATATTAAAAAAAAAAACATTGACTGCATCTTGGTTCCCCTGCAGCCTAAGCAGATCCACTCTCCTCATACTGTCCCCCTTCTAGCCTTGGGCCCAGGCAGGCTCCTGCCCTTCTGCCTCAGATCTCTGGACTAACTTTCTAGCTGGCTTAATCCTCTAGGGCAGTTTCACAGGCTGTCCCCACATCCCCCCTTACCCCTGGCCTCCAAATCTGCCTGCCACAGACCCAACCACTTCCCTCACAAGTGTACTGCTCACCACTCATCAAAGATTCTTTAAAAATTTTATTTTTATTTTATGTGTATGAATATATTGCCTACATGTATGAGTGCACCTACGTGTGCAATGCCTGCCAAGGTCAGAAAAGGGCATTGGATCCCCTGAAACTGCAGTCATAGACAGTTGTTTGCTGCCATGTGGATCCTGGGAATTGAATCTGGGTCCTCAGGAAGAGGAGCCAGTGCTCTTAATTGCTGCATCATCTCTCCAGCCCCCAAAGAATTTTCTTTTTGCAACAGATGGAGGCTATTGCAGAATTCCACAACTAGTCACACACAGAGAATATATGCCTGAGAGATGCCCAGCCTTAAGTGACACATCTGCAGTGGAACCTCTCTCGCCAATGAAGCTTCCTCATACAGCAGATGCAATGCAGAGAAGGCCACAAGGGGCTACGTTTTAGAGAACAAGAGACTGCAGTGTGCGTGCTGCTGTATAAAACCCTACATTAAACCCCACCCACCCACGGCTCAGGGACCACTGTGAAAGAGGGGTTGGAAAAATTTTAAGAGCCAAGGGTGGTACATGAACTTAAGGAAACAGGCTTTCAGGTGACTGGGAACATACTCATATGCACTTGCAACAATGGTGACAGTGTGTCATGCACAAGACCCACATCCACTCAATCAGACAAAAACCCAGCATAGTTGGATGCATGCCTATAATCCCAGCACTAAGGAGGCAGAGCAGGTGATCTCTGTGAGTTCAAGGCCAGCCTAGTCACATACTGAGTTCCAGGACAGCTGGGGCTACAGGGAGATCCTGTCTCAAAAAAAAAGCACATAATGAGGGAAAAGGCAGCAGGTCCGGCCTGAGCTGAAGAACTACTGGTAACAATTACTTTGGAAGTGACTCTAGACAGGCTGAGCAGGGGCTGAACTTGCATGAGGAACATCTGGGTACAAATGCTTGACTAGATAGGACTTAACATATATGACAGAATGGATGAATCTGGTTGGGGGATACGGGTCTAAATTTGATTAATATCTATTATATGAAATGTACAAAAACTCAGTATTTTTAAAAATCATTATTATTCGTAACTGATATAACCATGGCCTAGTTAAGAGTTTACCACATAGAAGTTCATCCATTCCTTTGCCTGTTTTTTGAATCCCAGGCCTATCTTTTCAGCTTAACTTCAGTTGCCTAAAGAGTACCCTTCAAAAAAAAAAAAAAAAAAAAAAAAAAAAAATATATATAATATATATATAAAACAATAAATTAAAAAAAAAAAAAAAAAAAAAAAAAAAAAAAAAAAAAAAAAAAAAAAAAAAAAAAAAAAAAAAAAAAAAAAAAAAAAAAAAAAAAAAAAAAAAAAAAAAAAAAAAAAAAAAAAAAAAAAAAAAAAAAAAAAAAAAAAAAAAAAAAAAAAAAAAAAAAAAAAAAAAAAAAAAAAAAAAAAAAAAAAAAAAAAAAAAAAAAAAAAAAAAGCAAAAAAAAAACCAACAAAAACACAAAAAAAAAAAAACAAAACCCCAACCAAACAACCCAAAAAAAAAAAGTACCCTTCAGAGGCTGGAGAGATGGCTCAGTGGTTAAGTGCACCGACTGCTCTTGTGGAGGACCCGGATACGATTCCCAGCACCCACATGGTGGCTAAGAACCATCTGTAACTCTAGTTCTAGGGGAATCTGATGCCCTCTTCTGACCTCTGAGGCACTGCATGACACGGGTGCACCAACCTACATGCAGACAGTACACTCATTCTGAAAACTTGCTATGTATTGAGCTGTAGATGTGTTAAAACTCTGGACTTGGGCTTACCAGAGTTTCACGTATTTTGTGGATTATTTTTTAAATTTTATTTTTTTATTTTATTTTTTTTTAATTTTTTTTTTTATTTCCGTACGTGTATGAATGTATTGTGTGCATGCAAGTCTGTGCACGTGACGTGCAATGCCGCGGAGGTCAGAAGAGGGCGTCGGACTCCCCTGGAACTGGAGTTCTCCTGGAATTGGAGTTTCAGACGGCTCTCGGCCGCCATGTGGGTGCTGGGGATTGAACCCGGGTCCTCTGCAAGAGCGGTCGGCGCTCTTAACCCCTAGGCCATCGCTCCAGCCCCTATTTTTTAAATTTTATTATATTTTATTTTATGTATTGTCTTGTCTGCATGTATGTAAGTGCACCCCTGTCATGCAATGCCCAGTTGTTAGCTTCCATGTGGGTGCTGGGTACTGAACCCGGGTCTTCTGCAAGAGCAGCTAGCTGAGCCCTCTCTGCAGCCCTGTGGATTCTTTAAAATCCTCAATCTGCCGGGCGTGGTGTCGCACACCTTTAATCCTAGCACTTGGGAGGCAGAGGCAGGCAGATCTTTGTGAGTTCAAGGCCAGCCAGCCTGCTTTACAGAGTGAGTTCCAGGACAGCTGGGGCTACAGGAAGACCCTGTCTCAAAAAAAAACAAAAACAAAACAAAAAAAAACCCTCAATCCTCATCTCTTCAAAAACTGCTGGATCTCCATTTTTGCTCATTTTCTTTCTGAAATTTGTCTAGGCATGTGCTGAAGTCTGCTTACTAGAACTTCTATTCTTTGGGCTGAGATGGCTCAGCAGTCAAGAGAGCCTGCTGCTCTTACACAAGATCCAAATTCTGTTCCCAATCCCAGCATCTGTAACTCTAGCTCTAGGGGCCTTTGAACCTGCTGGCTCCTGTGGGCACTGCACTCAGGAGTACAAACCCACATTCAGACACATATGCATACATACAAGTTTGGGGAGCTGAAGAGATAGCTCAACAGGTGCACTGGCTGTTCTTACAGAGGACCTAGGTTCAATTCCCAGAACCCACATGGTGGCTAACAACTGTTCGTAAATCCAGTTCCAGGGGATCCGATGACCTCTTCCGGCTTCCAAGGGTTTGTATGCAGGTGGTATACTTACATACAAGAAGGGAAAAATAAGTACAAAATAATTTTAAAAGTTAAATCTTAGGGGCTGGAGAGATGGCCTAGCGGTTAAGAGCGCCGACCGCTCTTACAGAGGACCCGGGTTCGATCCCCAGCACCCACATGGCGGCTGAGAACCGTCTGAAGCTCCAATTCCAGGAGAACTCCAGTTCCAGGGGAATCCGAGACCCTCTTCTGACCTCCGCGGCGTTGCACGACACAGGTGCACAGACTTGCATGCAGACAGTACATTCATACACATATAGAAATAAATAAAATTAATAAAAAAAAGAAAAAAAAAGAAAAAAAAAGTTAAATCTTAAAAGAATATAGCACTTCTCTTCTAGATATAATCTCTCTCTGGCAGAGTTTGTTTGCATTCCAATGACTAGGTTTTTCAGTTCCAATACCAAGTTCCTTAACTATAATTTTCCTCTTTCACAGTAGAAGGGGATGGACCCTGAGGTAGCATTCTTTCTTCTGGTTTCCATACAAATGACTTCCAAAATGAGAAGATGCTCCAGCGTGTCATTTTGATTCTAATGTACTGGGTGTTCTGGGGCTCTACCTAGGTGTGAGATACTTCTTATCATCATAACATTGCTAAAGAAAATGTGAGACTTTGTGCCCCGAAAGCACAACATTCTGTAACAGACAATTTAAACTCTTGGAAAGCATCAACAATTAATTGTGACTCTTATCCAGGAGAGTCTATAATCTGCATTTATTATATTGCTGGTTTGTTTCCCTAAGTAAAATATCTGGGAAAACACAGAAGACCCCTTCTGATTTTTTTTTAATTTTATTTATTTTTGTATGTGTATGAATGTTCTGTCGGCATGTAGGTTTATGCACCCGTGTCGTGCAATGCTGCAGAGGTCAGAAGAGGGTCTCGGATTCCCCTGGAACTGGAGTTCTCCTGGAATTGGAGTTACAGACGGTTCCTAGCCGTGTGGGTGCTGGGGATTGAACCCGGGTCCTCTGCAAGAGCAGTCGGTGTTCTTACCCGCTAGGCTCTCTCTCCAGCCCCCCCTTCCAATCTTTTAAATCCCTCCACCTCAGGACGACCAGGGACCAGGTCCATTAGGGAGCTGGTTTAAAAAGTGACCACCTTCCGGTTCAGGTTTCATTTCCAACGGGCTGGGCTAGGTTTCAGGTAATGAATAAAAAGGACCCACAGATTCCAAAGGACACACGCCACTGAGTATTTCACTCTACAGTCTCTTCTGTGAATTTGAGAATACACACAAAATTTCAAGTTAACCCAATCTAAAATGCGTTTGCTTCTAATCATCCACAAAGTCCTTCTAAAGCATTTTTTTTGGGGGGGGTCTTTTTTGAGACAGGGTCTCTCTGTAGCCCCAAATGGCCTGGAACTCACTCTGTAGACCAGGCTGGCCTTGAACTCACTGAGATCCGCCTGCCTCTGCCTCCCAAGTGCTGGGATTAAAGGCGTGCGCCACCACGCCCGGCCGCATTTCTTAATAAGTTACATTATCACACTAAGTGAGCAGTCTGTGTGTGTTGGGGGGACGGTTTTCCCCCAAAATCTAGCAGTATAGGTAAATGGGTGAGAAGGGAACAATATCAGACCAGGTAACTAACTACCAAGAGCCTTAGTGATTATGCTAGAAAAGAGGTCACATCACTGAAATACCGTGGACCCCGTAAGATACTGATTAAGGTGAGCAGGGGTGAGGGCGGTTGTTTAAAAAAATATATAGAGAGAGGGAACTGGTTGGGAGGTAAACAATATCAGACCAGGTAACTACCCAAGAGCCTTTAGATTATGTTAGAAAAGAACCTGCAAATGGAAAAACTCCAAAGAGGTCAAGAAGACAGTCTGCTGCTAGCTGCACAATGTACATAATTTATAACGGAGGATGGGGCGGGCTTTCCAGGAGGGCCCAGGTATGGCCTCTTACAACAAACACAAGAGTTACATCTCAGAGCTTTCCCTAAATCCTTCCTTCCTTTACAAACGCACCTTAAAAAGGCAGGGCGGGGGGGAGGGGTGGAATCTGTGTCGTCGTGGTTTACTGTCTTCAATGGGGTTCGCAGTGAACAAAGAAAAAGGCCCAGGGCTCAGGTCTAGAAGTAGGAGGGATGGCACGCGCTCAGGTGAGCGCGCAGCCCTGTCTCTGTGGGTCCGCAGCCCTGCGTTATGTAATGATCCTTCTCCGGTGGGTCCCGGCCGCCGCGGTCCGCCAGGATCCCCGGACCGCCGGAACGCGCGGTCAGGTGCCCGCCCGCTCTGGGGGCCGCCCCGGGGCTCCCCTGCCTTCCGGCCCACCTCCCTGCAGAGGACGCCTGGGCCCCACGCGCCCGCCGCCCAGCCGTCCACTCCGGCCTGCCCGACGGCGCGGGCCGCACTCACTGTTGTACTGCACCCCCTTAGCGAAGCGCCTCTGCAGCGCCTGGTTCATGGACTGCAGTCCAGCGGGGATGTTCTTGTCCCGGCCCGGAGCCTGCTCCGACCCCACCAGCTTTTTCAGCGCGGAGAACATCTTCCTGCTGGACGTGCGAGCCGGGCGCGGCCCGCGAGTTCAGCAGCGGCAGCAGCGTAGCGCTCCTCGCACCATGTCCCGGCGGCCCGAGCTTTCCCCGCGGCCGGAGCTGGTGCGGGCCCCCAATCCAGGCCCCTGCAGCGGGAGCGGCCTAGAGCTGGGCTCCCGCGCCTCAGCCGCGGCTGCTCCACTCAGGCCCCCGCGGCCCCAGGCGCGGCCACAGAGCAGCAGTCAGCGTAGCCATCTTGGCGCCCGCGCGGCTACGGGGCGCCTAGAGGGACACGTAGACACCGCATGCGCAGCAAGCCGGCTGCACCCAGGTCCCTCCCCTCCGACGAGGCCCCGCCTCCCCACGCCCTGCTGTTTCTCCTGGCACTCTGGAAAAAATGTTTATTAGTGTAATAAAGTGGGGGAAGGGCTACTTCTTCTTCTTGGACACCTTGAGCTATCCCTCGATCAGCCGCTGGCCCAGTTTCTTTATCTCGGCCCTCGAGGGGACGTAGCTGTGGTCCAAGTCCGCAAACTGGAAGGTTTCTGCACAGGCAGGAAAGGAGCTAGCTTCTGGCAACCTGTTCAGAGCTTCTCTCCGGATGCATTCGCTGCTGGAGCCTATCTCCTGTGTTTGGATGCCCGGCTGTGGGGCCTGGCAGTTGAGGAACCGCTGTCCCCAAGTGTGGCCCGCCTTTAGACAAGCACAGGTCTCAGGAGCTCACGTCAGGGATGGACCGACTATAACGGGGAGCCTCTCTGTGATCTGGCTCCAACAAGCCGACACTCCCCTGGCCTACGTCACCCAAGGCCAGGTGCCAAGCAACCAGGACTTGATCCAGTCACATACAGCAGCCAGTCCTTATCCATTCACCCTGCCCTGCCTTTTGGCAGAAACCCTACCAATGGCCCTGGCCTGGGCTCCCCATGGCATGGTGTAACCCTTCCTTTAAGGAAAATTAAATTATTCCAAAGGCTTTAACCTAACTTTGAATCAATTAATTTTTTTTTTTTTTTTTTTTTTTGTTTTTTTGGTCTTTTGAGACAGGGTCTCTCTGTAGCCCCAGCTGCCCTGGAACTCACTCTGTACACCAGGCTGACCTTGAACTCACAAATATCCACCTGCCTCTGCCTAGGATTAAAGGCATGCACCACCATGCCCTGTGCTGAAACCTCTATCAATTAAAACATATCCCTTTAGACACACTGTTGGCCAGTATGTCCTGGGCGGATAGAGTGGATGCCAACCCTTGCCATATGGCTCCAGCTGTGGTCCCTAATCCCCCCTCCTTTTCCCCTCCCTATGGCTGGCACCCAGGGCCTCACCTATCATGTCTTCCTCTTGGTCTTCAAAGTTGATTCTGGTATTATGTTTCTCCTTTAGAGTTGATGACTCCAGGGCATCCCTCACCTTCATGTCAACCTGCAGGCCAGGGCCTTGTCAGCTTGGAGGGGACAGCGGCTGTGTGGGCGCCCCTCCATGGCCCAGGGCTACCTCCTCAGTTCTGGACAGCATCTGCATTTGGTCAGACAAGTGTGCAAGCTTTGCCTCACAGTATTCCAGCTTGCCATACACGTCCATGGTGTCTGAGATGGTGACTTCTTTCTGTAGGCTAGAGGAGAGACTTGTCTCTCCTGTGGCCCTAGGTGAGGACCCTGTGTATGGCAGCTCTTTCCCAGGGCCGGTACCTGGGTAGCTGGCAAGGTGATGCCGATGAGCTGGATGTTCAGGTTGTCAATACCTGTCTGGATGATCTGAAAGAGCTGCTGGCTCTTGGTCATATTGTTGAGGGCCAGCTGGAGTCTCGCTTCTTCCTCTTCCAGCATGTTCTGCATCTTCTCAATAGAATTAAAGCTGTGGAGGAGGTAAGCACAGCAGTAGGGGTGGCATAATGTTTAGCACCCACAGGGGTCCTCAGCTGGGTGCTATGTCAACTTTAGGAATCATGAATTTTGTTCCAGCAGGTGGGTCCCCAGCTTCTTTTCAGATGCACAGGTTGGTTGGCAGTAGCTATACTGCAGCTCCTAAATGGCATCTGGAGGCCATGTACCTGGCAGAACTGGGTATCTGGTGGAACTTGAGCAGCGCCTCCTCAAGCTCTAGCTTCTTCATCAGGGCCTCCAGCTGTGCCCGCCGCTCCTCACATTCCTCCATGTGCAGCTGCAGGTTCTCCTCCATGTTCTGAGCCAGGAAGCGGCCAGCTATGTCCTAACCAGTCCAGAGCAGAAAGAAACAGGTTATGATTCTGGAAGGTACAAAACTCCACAGCCTTGGTTTCCTCTGGGTCTTTCTTGTGGCAAGTACAGGTTCTTGGTACTTGGTGCTCAGTTGTGATGCTGAGCACTTCTAGGCACTGAGGTTTGAGAGGGACCAGGCAGAGGGTAAGTAACCCCACCTACACTGAGAGACTACATATCACATTCAGCTAAGAATCTGATGATGGACATGTTCTCATCAGAGCTGTGGATGGAGCTCAAGTCCTGATGATAAACTAAGGTGGATAGGTAGGGAAGGGCCAAGCTGGGGTGAGAGGCTGTATCTTTAATATTTGACTCTCAGATTCTGGAAGATTCTCTCATATGTACCAAGTATGGCTGGGATTTGCCAGCTATATGCCAGGGGTGCCCTCTATTCCAAGTCATGCCTCAATAGCCCCAAACTCTTTCCAGGCCTGAGCAAGAGTTTGGAGACCTTTTCAGGGGTGTAAGCTTTCTGAGACCTTTCCAGAACACCTCAGGCCCTAGCGCCATTCGGCCACCTCCTGCCATGCTCCAGGAATGTCAGGGAGCCTTACCCAAAGATGGGAGCACTGCACAGCAGATTTGATCTTCTCCACCAAAGCAGTCACTTCTGTCTGGTATTCCATATCTGCTATGGAAGTTTCTCTCTTCCTCACTGGGCAGAGCAGAGGAGGAAGGGAGTCAGTGTGCAAGAATGACCATCCGGTGACTCTGAAGACACTCCGCCTTCAGGGAAGTCACCCAGGATGCTGAGGCTCGTCATGTCACATGCATGTGTACCTGCTCTCCTCAGCCACGCCCTTCAGGGTACTCTGGGGGAACGCTAGGATAGACAAGGCCCAGGAGCAGTATGGCATCATGTGGCTCTGGAAAGCAGTTCTGAGACATCACTGGATGACTGAGCCCTGGTGCTAGGGACAGAGTCTCTCTCGCAGCATCAGGCTATGAGCTCTCAGACTCTGTAGGGCCAACCAAGGAGAAGCAGGGGTTGTCTGTCTTCCTCATCTTAGTGACCACAGGTTATACCTGGCCTCATGGTGACATGGCTGGGTGGTCTCAGCCAGTACCAGCTACTGGAGACCCTGGCTGCCTCAGGCAAGAAGCGGGGACTCACCCTTTAGGGATTCCCCAGTCATCACATTGAAGGGGAAATCCAAGTCCCTCTGGCCCTGATGGGAGAAAGAGAACCAGGTAAGGGTGAATGGGGAGGGTCCTCTCAGCTCTTCCCCAACGGTGAGGGGTGCCACAGGGCCTAGCTGAGACAAACCCCGCGGTACTTCTTGCTGGTCTCCTTGGTGTGGATCTTGTCGATAAGCTTTTTCTGCTGGTTCAGCCGGTTCTCCCTTGCCCTGCACTCCTCAATGAAGGTGGCTTCCCCTTGCCTCATGTTCCTCTGGAGACACAGAGATGGAATGGGGGTGCTGTGTCCCCAAGGACCTTCCCAGAGACCCAAAGCCAGTGGCCACTTTTTAGTCCTCTTCTTGCTTGATCTATGGAAGACTTTGGCAGTCCCTTCTTCCTGTCGCCTCTGGTCATCCTCTTGAGCTGTCCTTTTGCATCTCTAGTATAGGGTCTCTTGGCTGACACATGCGTACTGCCTTTTCTCTCTAGCCCAAGCTCTCTACTGTCCTCAGGCCATTCCCTCCAGATAACCCCTGGTTTCTTCCACTTAGAACCCATTAAAGTGGATACAACATTTCTAAATCTAATCCATCACCTTTCTTTCCAAACCTTCTGCATTCTGCTTTGGTTGTTGAAAACCATCATCCTTACTTCCTGGCTTCTGGTTCGTTCTCTCTCACCATTACTGCCTCTGAACCTCACTTGTGGTCACCTCTTAGAGAGTTCTCTGCCCTGTCTGCTTCTGGCTACCCCTAGCATTCCTGCCGTAGCACTGTGCTGGATAGCTTCAGTTGTCAACCGGACACAGTTGGGAAGAGGGAACCACAAGAGACATTGCTAATTGCTAACTGGTGTGGGAGGGCCCAGCCCACTGAGAGCAGTACCACGCTTGAGCAAGTGGTCCTAGATTGTATAAGAAAGCAGGCTGCTGGGTGTGGTGGTGCATACCTTTAATCCTAGCACTTGGGAGGCAGAGGCAGGCAGATCTTTGTGAGTTCTAGGCCAGCCTGGTCTACAGAGTGAGTTCCAGGACAGCTGAGGCTACAGGGAGACCCTGTCTCAAAAAGACCAAAAAACAAAAAGCAAGCTGAGCACAGGACAGGGAGCAGGCAGTAAGCAGCATTCATGCACAGGCTGTGCTTCAGTTCCTGCCTCTAGGTTCCTGCCTTGAGCTCCTTCCCTGGCTTCTCCCAAAGATAAACCATGATCGGGACATGTAGCCAAACAAACCTTTTCCTCTCCAAGTTAGTTTTGGTCAGAGTGTTTTATCCACAGCAACAGAAAGCCAACTAGGACAGACACCTTCCAGTGCCTGCAGTTAACGTGTGCCATTATGAATGGTAAATCTGATCGTGTGTTCTTCTATCTCCACCTAGGCTGCAGGCCTGAGGACTCCCTCACCCTACTAACTATGCAGGGCAGCTGCCTGTGTACCTTCCCATGCTCTGACCTCCTGCAATAGCCTTGGCCTTTCTAGCCATTCTCTTTCTGAGCTCCAGCAGCTCCTGGACTTTACTAGTCCTTCAGAGCCCACTCAAGCACCATCTCCTTGGAAAACCACCCTGGATACCCCACAAAACCCTTCTCTTTCTGCCATACTGGCTTAGACTGTGTGGTACCTTCTGGTTGGGCAAGGTCCTCCTTGCGCTGCCCACTTTGGTAGGATAAGGCTTGCTGGCCTCAGTCCTGTCTCCTTGCTAGAGACAAGGGCCTTGATACTGAATGGATCAATGGATAACTCCTGTCCTGGCCACTTTATCTCATGGCTTCTGTGCCCAAATGGACCTTCTCCATCCCATGGATGAGCAGAATGGCTGAAGGGCCTGACAGTCCATTTCTCTAGGGATATGGGCGATGTAGGCAGGGCTGTCCTGATGAATTTTGGACCAGAAAGGACCAGTAAAGCCAGCTATGGATAGTTCCCCAGCCCTGGGACTCACCTTGACCTCATCAGTAATCATCATTGCCTCTTGGGACATGACCATCATATCAGACAGCTCTGAGCAGTAGTTGAACACGAGGGTCTGGAGCTTGTCCATCTCTGAGGGGTATTCTGCCAATACCTTTGAGAATGGGCAAGAGCAGGTAGTCATGGGTGATGGATCCTTTGGTGCCATCATACCCCACTGCTGCCTTTCCTGAGCACTCTCTCTTGTGGCCTGGGTAGGCTGTGCTTGCTTTCTACCCTTCATTCCCCAACCATGAGCTCTGAGGTGAGGACAAGCATGGGAGTTCTGTGTTATGGCCTGGCTTCTGGCAGGAGAAAGAAGTGTTCCAGAGGGGCATTCAGTGTTGATCTGGGGACTCTTACTGCCTGGGGCAAGAGGATATGATGACTAAATGTTCTACCTCAGGAAAGCCAACTGTGAAACTCTGAAGGGTTTGCTTGGGGGAGGGGCATCTTTGGTCTGTAGTGGAACTGAGGGGTTTGAAACATTGCCTTGGAGCCAGACAGGCAGGAACCAAAGTGAAGGCTGCTTCTAACCAGCCAGTAGGTAATCTTGGGAAAGTTACTCAACCTCTTCAAAATGATCCTGGCTTTTTCTTTTCTTTTCTTTTCTTTTTTTTAATTTTTATTGGCTGGGCATGGTGGCGGCACGCCTTTAATCCCTGCACTCAGGAGGCAGAAGCAGGTGGATCTCTGTGAGTTCAAGGCCAGCCTGGTCTACATAGTGAGTTCCAGGACAGCTGGGGCTACAGGGAGACCCTGTCTCAAAAAGACCTCCCCAAAAATTTTTTATTGAATTTTTGTGTATCTCATACTCAACACCTTGATTATCTTTATCCTCCTTCCCCACTGACACCACTCCATAGGCCCCCCACACACATCAGATTTCATGCATTCTGTTATTTGTGTTAAGACCTATAAGTCAAGTTAGTAACCCCTGATATGTTTCAGTGCACATTCATCCACTGGAGTCTAGTCAGCCTATCTAGAGTCACTCCCTTAAAGAAGATCACCTCTTCTTCACCCATCAATATTCAGCTGCCTAATAGTTTTTTGGCTAAGATTGGGGCCTACTGCCCATTCCCACAGTTCTGGGCTGGGGTTGATGTTTGCTTGGGTTCGCATGTGATCCTGGCTTTTTCCAGGATCTTTATCAGTTCTTTTATTTATTTATTTATTTTTTTTGAGTCAGGGTCTCCCTATAGCCCCAGCTGGCCTAGAACTCACTCTGTAGACCAGGCTGGCCTGGAACTCACAGAGATCCACCTGCCTCTGCCTCCCAAGTGCTAGGATTAAAGGTGTGCGCCACCACCCCCAGCTTAAAGATGGCTCTTAGCTGCCATGTGGGTGCTGGGAATCAAACCCAGGTCCTCTGCAAGAGCAGTCAGTGCTCTTAAACGTTGAGCCATCTCTCCAGCCCTCCAGTTCTTTGAAAAATGTAGATGGATGTGGGTGATGTTTCAAGTGTGTATGTTCTGAAAAGAAAGTTCTACAAAGAATACCCAGGTGAAGAAGGAATGTGGTGAGAGGTGGGCACAGGAAGGAAAGGTACGTAGAGCCTCAAGTTGAGCCTCCAGGACCAGGCTGGCAAGAGAAACAGACTGGAAGCATGGCCTGGGAGCTTGCCTCAGGGGTCTCCCCTTGCACCCCCCCAAGCTATGCTATCCCACCCATTCACCTCCCTTTTTAAGGATGAGGATGTCTGGGGTTCTCCTGGACACCTTTCTAGGCCTGCCCACCATATTGCTGTGAGAACCCTGCTGCCCTCGAGCCCTTTCTTCTCGCCTACCCCCATCCACAGCTCTGCTATGTGGGGGCTGTAGGGGGAGTGTTCAGTCTCCTTAAAGGGGATCTCGCCTCACAGCAAAGGTCATAGCTCCCAGAGACTCCTAGGGGCCAGAATCTGCTTCTTTCTGGCCTCCTCCACAGAGAAGAGGGTAACCAGATCCAAAGGAGTCAGGAAGCCCAGTGTTTAGCAAAGGAGCGCTTCCTGTGCTGATGAAGCATGTGAGGGACCTTTCTGAGGGGCATGGCCCATGTCTGACCCTTAGAGACCCAAACTGAATCCTTTAATATGTGAAAGAATGATTTGCATCTGTTTTTGAGTTGGGGTCTTACCATATCATCTAGGGTAGCCTGGAATATGCAGTCCTCCTGTCTGAGCTCCTGAGTGCTGAGATCACAAGCCTATGCCACCATGTCCTGGCTTAAATCCAAATAGTGGGTATACCCCACAATAGCAAAAAGGAAGTTCTCAAAGGACTGTTTTCCACATGCTTCAGGACCACTTTGCCAGCCATTTGAAAGAACACTGCAGGCCTGGATCCCTGGGTGACAGGCTCACCTTCTTCAGGTAGTCCAGAAGGTCTATGTACAGTAGGTGGATATTCTGGCTGGTGGTGATCTTGATCATGGTCTTTTCGATGTTCTCCAGCTGGCGGATAATCTGCAAAGTAGAGGGTTCATTGAGAATGCTTGGTGACAACCCACCCCTTTCCCTTGATTACATTAGAGATGTGTGGGGGAGTGCAGAACCCTGTCCGGGAGAATATGAGGGTTTGGGCTTTCTCCTAAGGAGGTCTGGCTTCCATAGTCCCAACCCTGCCACCTAGCCTTGAAGGTGAAGGTTGAAAGTTTTTTTGTTTTTGTTTTTGTTTTTTGAGACAGGATCTCCCTGTAGCCCCAGCTGGCCTGGAACTCACTATGTAAACCAGCCTGGTTGCTAACTCACAGAGATCTGCTTGCCTCTACCTCCTGAGTTCTGGGATTAAAGGCATGCACCACAATGCCTGGGGAAGCCATTATTGATATGTCTCATAGTCTACCCAGCCACCATGAATAAGGCTTTGATTGTCAACTTCATTTTACAACTGTGTGATATGGTTATTCCACAAAATCATATTGTGGGATGTACCCATTATTTGGACTAAAGAGGAATAAGCCCACCTCACTGGTAAAGCCTCACTCCACCTGTTGAGTTTTTTCTTCTTGCACAGAGACCGTTCCCTGTGGAGACACCTTCCCCCCCCGCCCCCGCAGGGCTTATGCAGTGGTCACACCTGGCAGCAGAGTCTAGTGGAAGGGCCCTGCCCACCCACAGACTGTCTCCTCACCTCTTCCAGCTGAGTCTTGCCCCTAAGGAGGAGCCACGCCCACCTGGCAGCCCCTCTTTGGTGCACAGGTAGTTCCCAACAGGAAGCCGGGTGCATAACTTGTTCCCATGGGGAAGCCGGGTCCCCCCTGCTCCCCCAGATCCCCACGAGCCTGCAGCTGGCGCAGCTCTTCCTTGGTGGCATCGGGCTGGCTCCACAGGTTGGTCAGCTCCAGCTGCAGGTTCTCTAGTTTCTGTCTGCGCCGGCGTGCCAGGTGGATCAGCACGTTGTGCGCATTCACTCGGTCGGAGACATACTTGCGCAGCTTCTCCCGCACCACCTGAGTCCGGAAGGGCGTCTGCGTGTGGGTACGAGGGCGAGCGCCGGGGGCACCCCAGGGGCAGCTGAGAGGGGCCAGGGTCCCCTCGGGCCCCGCCTGCCTGTTACCTCCATGGAGCTTCGGCAGTGTGCCAGCCTCATGGACGTGTCCTTCGAGCAGGCCTTGGGGATGGTCCACTGGTAATGCCTTGGAGGATGGCAGCTGAGCCCAGGGCCCGGCACTTTGCACCCCACCTAGTCGCTGACCACTCAGACAGTCCCCGGGGCCTCTTACCTGCTGCTAGCCCAGCAAGAACACTCTTGGTCGTGGGACCCCCTGAGCAGATTGCTGCAAGGACCCCCGCCAGGCCACTCCAGCCCGGGTGTGATGGGATCCCGAGAGGAGGGCCCAAGGGACCCTTGCTGCAGATGCCAAGCCCTGTGCGTGTGGGCTGGGGACCTGTCCTGGACACCAGGCACAGCGGAGCGCACCCCTATACGCCTCTGGGACCCAGTGAGCAGCTCCCTATCCGCAGCAGGCGAGGAGGGGGTGGGGCTCGTGCACCTTCTGGGCCAAAGCCCAGTCCTGGGCGCCATGGCGGACATTGCCGCGCAGGAGGCGTAGCGTAGTCTTGTTCTGTGCTTTCTTCTTCACTCCCTGGACCGGAAGCGTCCGACATTGCTCTGTAGGTGGTGGAGGGAAGAGGACGACCAGTGCATGGGCCAAGGGTCTGGTTTAGAAGCCCACAGAGGTGACCGGAAGGAGGTTGGTAGAGCGAGTTACTGCCTCTGCGACCAGTCCTCTCCTCCTGCCCAGCCCTGGAGGCGGCTGGCTTCACTGTTCAAAGTGAACAGTGATCTGCAGGGCTGTCCTGGGACGTATGCTGGGCAGTGGAATAGATAGGGCACCCTTGTCACTTCCAGAGCTGTTGCCCCTAGAAGCAGGCAGATTCTTCCGGACTAATCTAGGACCGAGTGAAAATATTGCATTACAAGCACAAAACTCCTGCACCAGCTCCTCTTCCATCCCCACCCCCCGCCCCCACGGCAATCCCTTCTATGGCCTTTCCTAGCCTTGGGGAGGGGGGCCAGGTGGGCAGTAAGACAGCAAGTTGCCTGATATTAGGCCAAAGCCCCGCGGCTGTAGCTCAGTGGTAGAGTGCTTGCCTAGTGTGTATGAGACCCTGGGTTTCATTCCCAGAACCACTAAACAAAACCAGAAAGTCCTGCATTCAGAACTTCCACATGTTGGCAGGCCACGATGGCAGTCCTATCAGTGTGGGGCTCACCCTGGAGCCTAGTGATGGTCCTTAGCTCCTTTATCTGTGTTTCCACAGCTGCCTCGTTGTGTATCTTCATGGTGGGCCCAGAGGTCCTCCAGGGGTCCTCTGTACCTCCTACCCTCTCTGTGCAGTTATCTGCTCAACTAAAATGCCTCAGTTTAGATTGTTCCTGGAATTTTAACCCACTGTGATGGGGGCCAAGGTTCTCAATGCCCAGGAATTTTGACCTTCTAGAATTCCAGCTTTAGAGTCAACTCTGGGTGCTTGTTCTAAGGGAAATGAATCTTAGAGTGGCTGCTCACTGTTCAGGAGCTCTGCAGGACCAGAGACCTCTTGGTAGTGGTAGGCAGTTGGTGATGGCTTAGCACACGGCAACTCACTTGGGCTCACAAAGCAGCTGGACCGAGCCTCCCACACCTAACTCCACTGTCACTACTTGGCAAGATCTCTGTCCCTCACCCATACTCCCAGTTCAAGCCCAGGCCTTGGGTGACCTGGGTCCCAACCCCAGCTTCTGCCTATCACTGTCCCATGTCTTCTAGATTCTCACCACAGCTGGCCTGCCTGGTGCCCAGCCTGCTTGGTCCCTGTCTCACTCAGCCCCCTGGACCTTGGTTCACAAATTACTCATTGGTAGGGGCATGTCCGAAGTTCTATGCACCACACCTTCCCTTAGAGTGGTGCATTAGGAGCACCCAGCAGCCTAGGTCAGCATGGGGTATATGAGATGGATACTTTCTACAAACTAGTCGTATGCATAACTAAGTACCAGCTTACTACTCAGGGATGCTTTCTTCAGCTTGAGAGTGGAAAGCTCGTTCAGGGTGTTGTTCAGCTGGTTCCTCTGTGCTCTTCCTCCTTGGCTGTGGATGCTCTCTTCTGTGACCTCACGTGACAGTTCCTCTGTGCCCATCTGTGCCCTAATCTCTTCATCTTATAAAGATACCAGCAAGATTGGATTAATCCCCCAATGATGTCATTAAGCCCTAATCATTTAATTAAAGGGCCTGCCTCCAATATTCACCTTCTGAGGGTTAAGGCTTCAGTGTACGAATATTTGGGGGTGCAATCAGACCATGTGTATATAGAGCTCATTCTCCTGCAATCTCTCACACACCCCTTACCTTTTGACCACTTTCTCTGTCAACCTCCAGTCTAAACTGTGTTCACTTTTTGCCCCCACCTGGCCCAGGCCTCATGCTTAGATGGCTGGAAGAACCTGCCATGCTCACCTCCCTAGATTCTGGTGGCCCAGCTTGATATTCAGCTGAGGCAGAGTCAACTTATATCCCCCAATATTGGCTCTTCGCCTTCCCTCAGAACCCCTGGAGTTTAGTGGGACACATGTCTGTCCAGAACGAGGTTGTCTTCCTGGGTGTCATTTTAGGTAGATGTACCATGTAACTTGGTAGATGACTTAGTTCTTGCCAGTAGTATGTTAGCTGAAGTGGTGGGTGACTTGTCCTCCTTATCCCTCTTTCTTCTTGCTAAATAAGATGAAGACACAATGGCTAGAGCTGGTAGAGCCATTTGGAAAGATGAGCTCGATTTGGAAGTGGGAGCCTTTATAGCAGGGAGGAGACTGAAAGGCGCCTGGTCCCTAACCCCAGAAGATCTCTGAACCCCAGTGTTTGAAGATGGTTTGTCCTCCAAAATTGATGCTGGAGTCTGACCCTCATTGTGAGGTAGTAAGAGGGTAGGAAATAGGACTGTGATCTTTTGAGGCAGGGCTTCTGAGAGGTGCTTAGAATTTAAATTACTAGGGTGGAGCCACCATGATCAAATCCTGATGGCTTTCTAGGTAGGAGAGATGTGCATGCTCTCTCTCTGTCCATGCGATGACCCGTGATGTTTCTGTGCTCTGCCAGAAGGCCAGTCATCACCAGATATGGCCTCTGGTCTCCAGAAACACACGTTGAAATTAATGTCTTTTCTTATAACCCACTGAAGTCTGTGATGTGTTGTTAGCAACATTATGTACACTAATGTACCACCCCCTGGGTTTCTGTAGGAAAACTAGCTTGCTCAAGCTTCTGCTATGGGGGGCCTGTCTGCCAGTCTGCCTGCCCACCAGCTTTGAGAGTATATCAGGTCCTTACAGACATCCTTCTGATTAACAATCTTGGTGGAGGTTGTAGGGGTGGCTGGGGTGGAGCCTCTGTGCTCCTGGGATGCCAAGGCTGGGACCATCTTTGCTGTTCCTCTTATGGGGCTGCTTGGTGTAGGTAGTCTGCCTCCCCCACCCCTCAGCACTTCCTTATGGAGAAAACTCTGCTGCTTCCTCCTCTCTGGAGGGAGGGTTCCATGGATACCAATCAGGTGAGCCTGGCCTTATGCCCCTGCCCAGGTTCTAACTTGCCTGCCTCTGCTCTGCCCCTCAGGCCACGTTGTATAGCTGTCATCCTCCATGAGGAGAGGCCTTGGTGGTCCTACAAAGCCTACAGGGCTGGTAGGAATGTCCAGTTCTGGGGTTCTATATTAGAAACTTCTGCATGTGTCAGCTGTATGGTCACAAAAGTGTTGAATCTTTTTTACTCTCTGCCCTGCTTGTTAAATGCCTTAGATCTCAGATAGGAAAACGGACAAGCTATTTATTAGCCCCATGTCTCCAATACCTCGTGTCCACTTAGATTTGGGATATGGCAGTCAGAAAGGGGGCCCCAGAGAAAGTACAGAGATTTCTTTCACTGCATGCAGTCCTCTGCCCCCACAGTTGCCCAGAGAGGACACAGCCCTCTCTGGTTGACAGCACTGAGCTGGCTTCTTACTGGCCAGTAGGATGACCTCTTTCCAAAGCCCTTTGTGAGCCGGGCTCCGGGGCAGTGCTTTTCACAGTGTTGTCAGGCCTGGGCACATGTGTATGGAACACTCAAAGGCTTGGGGAGGTATAGGTGAAGCAGGGAGGCCCAGCCTGGAGTTAGTTGATCCTGAGGTCTGTGTTCCAGGATTTCCTGCCCCAGATTCTTTACACTCCAGTATCCAGAGCTCTCCTAGCTGTGACGATCTGTAAGAACCAACCAAACAAACAGCTAGACTCGGTGCCATGGTTTCTGAGGGTCCTGGATTCCATTCTATCATGGTTACAAAACAGAGTCCTATAGGTGTACTGGGTACATGCCTATAATTCTAGCACTAGGAGGTAGAGGAGGAAGATTGGGAATTCAAGGCCAGCCTGGGCTACAAGAGACTCTTATCTCAAAAAGAATAAAACAAAATGGATGGCAAGCCCAAGGTCTGCCAACTTGGTATCAGGTTCAGGGTCTCAGTCCTAGGAACTCATTTTCTGTGCATGTGTGTCTGTGTAGCTGCTGTGCCTTGGCCATGTACCGTACTCTTCCCTCTATTCAGGGTATTTCCTGGGAATCCATCTCTCAAGATCTGCCTGCTGTGCCCACTCCCAGACCTCAGCCCCACCAGTAAGGAAGCAGGGACTGAAAGAGTGAGTCTAGCCTATCCCTCGTGAGCCATGAGCATGCTTATCTGAAACTCTGGGCACTACTGGCACCTCAGCTTCCCATTTCTTGCTGTCTTCAGGGCCCCCTCACCTGTGCTCATGTCTTTGGGGAGCTGTCCCGTCTCCAGGAAGAGCCAGAGGTTGCTGCATTTCTGAGACTCCATTCTTGTCACCTGGTAGCTGGCCACAGATCCTGCAGCTGGGAAGCAGGAGGGTGATGGGCCAGACCTCTGCCTTTGCACTTCTCAGAAGGGGACCTGGCCCAAGGTACTTCTGGGTAAACAGGGTGAGTGACCTCTAGCCGAAACTAGGGTCCTATGCCAGGCTTAAACAACAGTCCCCTCCTTAGGGAAAACCCATCATCATTTAAAAGCCAGTCACTCTGCGCACATTTCAGGACCTGGGAACCCCCCTAGATTACTCACCAGCAGCCACCAGGAGGCTCCACTGCACGGGGTATGGAAACTTCCTCTGCAAGAACATTTGCAGGCTGAAAGTCGCACTGGTGCCTGCCAAGAACCAAGGAGCTGTCAGTCGGCCTGGCCTGCAAGGCGACCCATGGGGTGCTAGTGAACCTGCGGGTGTACGGCTTGGCGCCACCTGCTGGGGGGACAGGGCGGGGCCAGAAGGTGCGTGTGTTTTCCTTAGGGTGTGTTCAGTTTGTGTCCAAGACAGTTGATACCAACGTACCTGTGACAAAGGTGAAAACGCCCTTCATGAAGGCGCTCGATTGGCACGCGGCATATTCTTTGAGTCCCTGGGATGAGGGGAGTCCATGGCTCAGTTCCCTTGGCCCCGTTCCTGGTCCTCTTTCCCGCTCCCCCCTCCCCCACCCCCCTTCTGCAGGGGGCGCGAGCTGGTCGTAGGGGAGGGAGACTCCAGAGAATATGGGCATATCCCACTTCATCTACGCCTACGCAGGGTGTCCGCCCCATGGCAGGAGGACCCCCTGCCGACTAGGCCCCTGTTTCAAGCTGGCCTTCTCACCGGGTGCTTGGCGGCCACAGCATCCTCCACTCGGGACAGGCCTAGGTTCACCATGGTCGGCCAGGCTTGAAGGGGAAGGGAGGGGCGGGGCCTAGGAGGGGATGGGGTGGGGTCTTGGGGTGGGGCGGGGCCCAAGACGGGGCCTGAGTAGAATTCGGCAGAGCGGGCCTGGGCGGGCTAGGGGCGGAGCGTAAGGGGTGGGCCTGAGCGAGACGATCTGATAGGCCCGGACAAGGGGGTGGGACTTAGGGGCGTGGTCAGGCGGGTGGAGCTGGCAGGGCGGGGTTGCGCCTGACTCTGTACCTGCTCTAGAGCTCTGGGTTCTGTGTCCAGGCTTCCTTCTGCACCTCACTTCCAAGCTCTACAGACTTAGTGAGCACGTTATAGTGTGATGTGGCTCTGCTTCAAGACTACAGTTAAGAGAGTCTGCTTTTTGTTGCTTGTTTTGTTTTTGAAACAGGGTCTCCTTGTAGCCCCAGCTGTCCTGGAACTCACTATGTAGACTAGGCTGGTTTTGAACTCACAGAGATCCGCCAGCCTCTGCCTCCTAAGTGTTGGGATTAAAGATGTGAATGAAAGTTTCTGGAAAAAACGTGCATCGTCTTTTTTTTTTTTTACATTTTTATTTATTAATTTAAAACTATTTCATTTATTTTAAATTATGTGTATGAATGTATTGCCTGCAATGTAGGTAGATGCACCCGTGTGGTACAATGCCCATGGAAATTTGAAGAAGGCGTTGCATTTCCTGGAACTGGAGTTATATACGGTTGTTAGCCACCATGTGGGTGCTAGAATTTGAACCCAGGTCCTCTGCAAGAGCAGCCAGTGCTCTTAACCACTGAGCAATCTCTTCAGCCCCTATTTTTAATTTTTTAAATTTTACATGTATGAGTATATTGCCTACATGTATACAAGTGCATCCATGTTCTGCAGTACTGTTGGAGGACAGAAGAGCATGTCAGATCCCCTGGAATCAGAGTTAAAGATGGTTGTTAGCTGCCATGTGGGTGCTGGGAATTGAACCCAGGTCTCCTGCAGAAACAGTGCTCTTAACCGCTGAGCCCTAAAATGTGTGTCTTCAAACTGAGCCTTCTGCAAGACTGATAACTTGATTAGAACTTCAGTCATTGTGGAGAGTTTGGAATGTGGCAGGTCCAGAACCCAATTACAGTTTATCTTTAGGGGGCTATCTTTAGCCCCCTAAATAGCCCACTTCCTGCCTGACCCACTATCCTGTAACTAACAGATCAAAAAACCTTTTCGAATGCATTAACTTAGCAGACCACCAGCTTCCACCAACCAAAAGGCTGAGTGCATCTGAGACACTGAGCTGAGATTTTTCTTCTGCTACAACAACCTGATTAATGCTTCCACCAATGTATTTGAAAAGTGCCCATGCTGGGCGTGGTGGTTCCAGGACAGCTGGGGCTACAGGGAGACCCTGTCTCGAAAAGACAAAAAAAATTGTTATATTTTTTCCTGGTATGGTGGCACACACCTTTAAACCCAGCACTCAGGAGGCAGAGGCAGGTGGATTTCTGTGAGTTCAAGGCCAGCCTGGTCTACATAGTGAGCTCTAGGCCAGCTGGGACTAAAGAGGGACCCTGTCTCAAAAATACCAAAAAAGATGGTTATTTTTAATTATTTGTGCATTTCTGCCTGTGTGGGATTATGTACACAAGTGCAGATGCCTTCAGAGGCCAGAAGAGGAACCAAACCCTGTACTTCTGCAAGACCATTAAAAATTCTTATTTTGTATTGGAGAGATGGCCTAGTGGTTAAGAGTGCCACCGACTGCTCTTGCAGAGGACCGGGGTTTGATCCCCAGCACCCACATGGCGGCTGAGAACCATCTTTAACTCCACTTCCAGGAGAATCCGGCACCCTCTTCTGACCTCCACGGCATTGCATGACATGGGTGCACAAACCTACATGCAGACAGTACATTCATACACATAAAAAATAAAATAAATAAATAAAATAAATTCTTCTTTTTTTGTATTTTTGAGACAGGGTCTCCCTTTAGTCCAAGCTGACTTGGAGCTTGCTCTGTAGATCAGGCTGGCCTTGAACTCACAGAGATCCGCCTGCCTCTAGCCTCCCAAGTGCTGGGATTAAAGGCATGTGCCACCATGGCTGGCAAAAATTCTTTTTTGTTTGCTTATTTTATGTGTATGAGTATTTTGCTTACATGTGTGTAAGTGCTATTACCATGGATGCCAGAAGAGAGCGTTGGATTCCCTGGAACTGGAGTTACAGACAGTTGTTAGCTGCCATGTGGGTGCTGGAAAACAAACTGGGGTCCTCTGCAAGTGCTCCTAACCCCTGAGCTATCTCTCCAGCCCTGAGAGCAGTAAGCACCCTTAACTGCTGAGCCATTTTCTAGCCCTGCACTCCCCCCACCCCCTGCTCTCTCTCTCCTGCCCCCCCCCAGCCTGGAACTTGCTATGTAGATCAGGCTGGTGAACCCTCTTGCTATGTAGATCAGGCTGGTGAAGCCTCCTGAGTGCTGGGATCAATGGATGGACCACCACGCCTGGCTTATTGCTTGGTAATTAAAGTCATTAATGTCTCACATAAAATCTGGAGCAATGCAGAACTCTTAAGAGTAAAAACCCACCCCAAGCTCTGCGGCATCCACCTCCACGTTTGCCACACCCACTCCAGTGTCGCCTGTGTAAAGCAACATGAGAAATCATGTTCAAGGCAGGCGGGGGAGCAATGTCCTATGGGGCTCGACCCCCTGGAGGTCCCTGGCAGAACACTCGGCTAAGATCACCCCCGAGATTGAGATGCTTTCCTAGGATATTACGTTTTTCTGGTGTTGGACTTAGCATAACACTGAGCACAAAAAGAATTTTTTCTTAAGGCCAGCTTCTAGATACAAAACAAACTATTTAAATGTGCCAAGAACTGGCAATTAAAATGCCTCTCTTGGGCACAGGGCTTTTTCCTGGCAGCAAGAATTTTCTGCAGATCCCAAGTAAAAAACAGACCTTTCTCCTTAACAAACAATATAATGTAAGCTGTTAATATATATGGCAAGGTTAAAACTTGCTTCAGATCAAGAAAACAAAATAATTGCATGACAGTAATGCTCTTGCCTTACATGAGTGTCCTTGAAGAAAACAAATTCCAGTGGTAAATGTGTGTGATGAAAAAACATCTCTTCATTAAGGTTAAAACAAAAATTCCCCTTATACCTAAAATAAAAGAACCCCTTTATCTCATCCTCTGGTCCTAGACAAAGAGGTAGATAAGACATTCTTCTAGTTAAAGGCCTGGATTCTAACACTCCCAGTAAAGCAGGACAGAAACTAAGTCTCCTTACACCAGCCAATTATCTAACAAAGCTGTTAGCCGGATCAAGCAGTGGAACAGCTCTTAGTTTTCAGTAAAAATTTAAACTTTAGATTAGCAGTTAGAGTTAGAAAAACTAATAAATAGTTTAGGATATTATAGGAATAAGGTTTTGACTTCAATAGAAACTTAAAAAGAAACTATTAACTTTAGGATGCTAAGATGTATTTACTCTAGAATTAGGATAGAGATAGAAGGTCAATATCTGCTGCTAAAGAACTTTGTACTGTGACATAGTAATTACTACTCGGTGTGCTGTGACTTTTCAATTATGACTTGTAAACTATTGATGTTCCTTTTTCTTCTTAAATGTTATTTCCTCGGTAAAGGTTATCTTAAGATTTCTACATTTTACTTCAAAGAAAGTTCATTTCCTAACTAAACTTTGTGATGTTTTAGTTTCCTGCTCTGTGTGTTCTGTATCTCGTTAATCATGATATAGATAATGAGCTTTTCAGTTAATGTGTAAATCTTGACTTTTTTTTACCTACCTATGTAATTGTGAAGCTTTGCCAAATCCTTTGTTCTGCCCTCTCCTAAGACTACTATATAATCACTGCCCCAGTTCAATAAAGTGCTGCAGATTTGGAAAAACTTCTCTTAGTTTTTTCATTCTGTACGCCATTTTCACTGAACCTGTGTTTTCCTGCCAAGAGGACTCTGCACACCCACGACCCCCGGAGGGCTAGGCGGTAACAAAGCTCCATCACTGCCAGTACAATGTCTGGTCCTCTCAGGGGTCTGGAGAACCCAGGGGTATATGGGAAGGGGGCCTTGGGTGCAGTTCCCATTGTCCTCAGATCCCCACTTACAGCCTCTCACCTAGGCTTATGCTGCCTTCTTTCTTCCACCCAGACTCTGCATGTTTCTCTTGCTCTTCTTGCTGTTCTGTGAGGCCCACCCTTTGCCCTGGGTTTGAGTCTGTGTTTCTAGCCAAAGAGGAAGTGCCCGAGGAGGCCCTAAGGTCCAGCTACCCTACTATGGGAACAGGAGCTATCTCTGGGGTTCCTAGATTTTCTGTTATGGCCTGTGTGCCCATGTGGATGGAAGTGCCATCTGCTCCCCTCCACCCACACCTCCCCCATCTTACTCCAAGACCAGAAGTCTTGGTCCTCTTCTTCTTCAGCACCATCTACCTCAGGGCTCACGCTAGCCAATGCCACCCAAGTTGCTACCTCCTCTTCCTTCCTCTGGGCCCGAACCCCTCCTGTGTCCCGCCCCCCCACCCCCATTTTTTAGACAAGGTCACATTATGTAGCCCCGGCTGGCCTAGAATTCATTCTGTAGACCAGATTGGCCTCAAACTCATAGCAATCTGCCTGCTTCACCTCCCAAATGCTGGGATTAAAGGTGTGTGCCACCTGCCCTCTGGATGCCTTTCCAGATCCTACACCCTCAGCTAGACTTGGTGTGTGGTCAATAAGGGTGGTGAGAGAGCACCTGGCCGAGTTGGCAACATGTGACATCCTTTCCGTAGGGGTTCCTGACCCTGTACCCCCTGCCTGGGCCTGGCCACAACACTGCTACCTCCTGCTCTGATGCTGCAGAAGTGTACCTCAGGCCTTACTCTCAGAACCTTCCAGGAGAGAGAAGCTTCTTGGCAGACTTGTCTCCTGAGAGTGAGCCCGGAATGACCCTCTGGGCTCAGTTTACCCTTACATATACTGCCCAGTACCCTTTGGGCTGAGTCCCAGACAACTGCAGAGTCCCTTTGCCCATCAGCAGGGCCCTGTCCAGGCTGTAGTTCTTCTAGCATCCCTGAGATACCTTCCTCCATACAGTCCCACTTTGTGCTCTGGGGCTATGCCATCTACCCCATGCATAAAGGGCTGAAAGAGGAGGCTCAGCCTCTCCACTTGGTAGTGGGTCTGTTCCCGGAGTGGTGCTCTGCTACCTCCTCCCCCTCTCCTCCCTTTTGCTTTGGTTTTAGTCACTCTGGATCTTGGCCCCAAGGATGGCAGGGGCCCTCTTTTACCTGCTGCCCTTTACCCCCCACCCCCCCACCAATTGTCAGGCTGCCATTTATGATTCTTTGTCCTTTATTAGTGCACACTGTCATGTCCTGGACACTGTCGAGAACACAGACTTCATCTGGCCGAGAGCACAGCTGCAGGGCTCCTCCTGCCGCCTAGGTTTCCCGGATCTTCATCTCAGAGACCTTGTAGGAGTATCGGTGGCCACGGCCGGATAGCCAGTTGATACCGTTTGCATAGCTCTCATGGGCACCAGGTAGGTATTTCCCATTGAGGTTGGACTGGTGACAGTCATGATACCACCAGGCCCCATGGTACAAAGATGCACAATTATTCTGAACTTTTTTGTCATTGTCCTGGTCCATGGTTGTGAATGACATGCCCCCATGATTCGTCAGGGAGTCTCCTGGAAAGATTAATATCTGTCAGCTTTCAGAGACCACCCCAGATGGGCAGGAGAAGCTTGCAGGTCCCTGTCCATGTCCCTGACAAGGGATCTACCTGCAGTGCCCCCAAGAAACTGGCCCAGAATCAGCTTGTATTTCTCCTGCTCTCCAGACACCTGGAATGAGCTGTACTTGGCATAAGAGGTTTGACCTTGGAAATCCTGCAGGTCGATCCGGAGCTCCTGGTTCCCTAGCCACATGGGTGGAAGGAAGGGAGGAAGGAAAGATTAGGCTTAGGTTGTGTGGTGGAAGCAAGGGCTGGCCCAGGCACGGCCTCCTCACCATTGGCTGTGAGTAGACTTAGGAAGTCATTGCCCAGCCAGAACTCTGTGCCTTGGTTGCCGAAGCCTCTTTTATAAGCTTCCCAGTCTCGGAAGAAATTGACGGACCCGTCTCTGCGCCGCTGGAAAACCTGTGGGATGGGCGGGGCAGTCTGAGGGTGTGGGGTCTGGGGGCTAGGGACCTGAGGGACGGGCTCTGGTCCTTTGCTCCCACGGAGGGGACAGGGCTTCAGGAAACCAGCGGCACAGGTGAATGCGAAGGTAACGGTGGACTACAGCGGTCCAGCGTAGGAGGGAAGGCTGCCAGGCATTGCGATCCATCACGATCTGAATCCTGCCATCCACTCAGCTCCCACCGTGGAGCTGGAGCTCTAGATTCTGGTCCGCAGGTGCTCCAGGTCTTAGGTGTGAAGGCACCGCATACATTTTCTTTGACCGCTCTGCTATTTCACTGGCTTCTGCCTTTGACTCTCCTGAGCATGCCTGCTTTGAACAAACCTCTTATGCCCCATGTTAAACCTCCTTACTCACAATCCAGCCCCCACCGTCGATGTCCATGTCGCAGAGCACCGTCAGTGGCCGGCAGTTGGGGAGGTAGATGGTATACCAGCCGGTCAAGAAGGTTCCCCGTGTCAGCATGTCCTTGCAGCTCCGGGGTCCTGTGCCACGGGGAAGGGGGCAGGGTTGGCCTGTATTTGGGGTGTGTTCCAGGGTCAGGGGTCCAAGTGAAAGCATCCAGGAATGTGGGATCCCACACTGCGTTCCCACTAGCAGTGGGTGGGGGGGGGCGGGCAGGCTGGGTTGCTTACCTTTCTGGCATAGAATTGCCCCCAGCTCCTTCTCACCTGGGCAGGAGACACGAGTTATCTTTCTCTTGGTCCTCCATCAGTACGGATGTACCCCAGCCTGCCACAGCCAACTTGGTGTGGCTAGTGCCAGATCCTCCCACTGCAGACCCCAGTAGGGCCACTCTGGTCCCTGCTGGCTCGGGTTCTTTTGAGGTTTGGGTCGCCCTCTGGGGCTTTGTCCTTTCTGACCCCTCCCAGAGTTGGGGTAGGTCAGGGTGCTGGCTCGGAGACTGGATGGAGCCTGAGATACCACAGGCCACTTGATGCCCTGACTTTAGGATGGTGGGTAGATGGGATGCCTTCTCCTTCCTGGGTCTTTAGGCCTTGGGACTTTTCTGATATTCTTTGGTACCATTCAGGGCTCCCCTGGCTCCAGTCAGGGCTCTGCTGGACTCGTAACCCCTGGGTAATGATGCTGGAAGTTCTACTGGAGACTTGGGATGTACTCACCCAGTGATGATACGGACCCTGCGTCCCCTTTCTCCCCTGGAGAGATAGATACAGAGTACCAGCCTGATCCCAGAGCGGGGACCCTGCCCACATCCTCTGCCCTGCGCCCCTCCAAGCATTTCACCACCCCTGAGAGCTGTGAGTCCCCCAACACTCTGACATACAGAATGAGGTCTGGATGTGGTGGGGGCAGGGAGACCTTAGGGAGCTTTGGGGTGGTGCTGCTGTGAGCTGCCCCCCTTCTCCAAGTGTGAGACTCCCATTGAGCCAACGAGACCCTGACACAGATTTACATGAAGCTGCTCCTCCTACCCCCTTCCTTGGTTGTCAGGCTTACCTTTGACTCCTGGGAAGCCCCTGGCTCCTGGCTCTCCTGTAGAAAGAAGGGACATTTTATTTATTATTTTTCCTTTATGTGTGTGCGTGTATTGCCTGTCTGTATGTAAGTGCACGTGTATCATGCAATGCATGTCATACGATGCCCAAGGAGGACAAAAAAAGGCCATCAGATCCCCTGGAACTGAAGTTATGAAGAATTGTTAGCTGGAGGCAGGAATGCAGCTTTGCAGAGCCCGGGACAGGAGAATATGAGGGATGAGATGCTTCTTCCAAGTGTTTTCTGGGTCTTGGGTAGGTAGACCCATGAGAAAGTCCCCTCTTACCTTTGCTGCCAGCAGGCCCCATCTTTCCTGGGCTGCCCTGGGAGCCCCGATCTCCTGTAAACACAAGGATTAAATTGGACCCTGTCTCCAAGGTATGGCTGGGGAAGGGACGGCCAAGGGAGGTGGTGGGGGACCTTCCCACCCATGTCCTTACCTCTTCCACCAGGGCTGCCAGGCTCCCCTTTAGGCCCTGGTAGGCCAGGAAGACCAGGACAACTTTGAATGATAGCCACCTTGTCCTTGGCTCCCAGATCAATGATCTTGGCTTCTGCACAGAATAAAAGGGGGTGGGCTTTGGAGCAGGATGGAAGAGCACATCCTCCTGTACCCACTAGTGCCCCGGAGAAGTCACCCGATGCCAGCCCACCTCAGGAAATGTTCCCAGGCTGCTTCTCTAGGGAGCTCATGTGCACTCGGTAGGTGTGCAGGGGTATGCGTGTGCCACATGGCTGAGCAGACTGCTCTCACCTGGACAGGCTCCTCCCTCCTGGCCCAGAGCCTGGGAGGGACAGAGACAGAGCAGGGCTGAGAGGGTCCACAGGGCAGGCCACTCCATTCCTCCAGGCAGAGCAGCTGTTTCTTGACTCCCTGGCTTGAGTTGAGGCCTCTGCACTGGTGAATGAGCTACGAGGGGAAGGTTCTCCCTGTGTGAACTCCTCACAGCTCAGCTTTTCTCTCCACAGGGAACTCCAGTGAAGGGCAGGCACAGTGCTTTCTGCATGCTGCCAGACGCCCAACTCCTTATCCAGTGCCCTGCAGCACGTAAGCATAACCCTGGGAACCACGTGCAGGTGGCACGTGCTGTGCTCAGCATGATGTAGGCCTGGCGAGAGCTGGGGATTTGGGGACATGAGGACATTACCACTTCCTTTTCTTCCTCCTAATGTTCCTCTTCCTCCTCTGCCTTCCTCTTCTGCTTCTTGTTTTAGTGGTAGCAGCTGCCCCCAACAAACTTGGAGGGCCACCAATGAAAATAATCCCTGAAAACCAGTTCAGAAAGACAAAGGTAGGACAGAAGGCTTCTTGGTGGCTGAGGAAACACAGGGCTTGATGGTGTTGCTCTCTGCTGAACCCTAAGGGCCAGGCACTGTGCTCGTAGCTCTTTAGTCTCAAGTCCATGCACAGAGCAGACAGAGGTAGCCTAGTTAAGAAAGGCTGTGAGATACTGGTTGGCCACCGGGCCTGGGGGAAGCTAGGCCTGGGGGCCCAAGGTTGGCAGAGCCCTCACCCACTACACTGCATACTTTAGATATGGCCCAGTGCCCACCTAGTGTCCTAGCTGGGGTGAGGGAAGCAGGACCACATGGCTGCCTCCAGTGAGCAGGGTGCCCACAGGTGCACAAAGGGCTGGTGACAGGAGGTGGGGGGAGGTGTGGTCTGGTGATGGACGCAGCCACTGTGCCCAGAGCTCCTCAGGAGTCCCTGGGCTCACGTCTGGTGACTGTCCTCAGAGAGTCCCCCCACTTTTGGTCTCCAGCTCTCTCTCTTCTAGACATAACACCCCGGGAAACAGCCAGGAGAGGGTTAGAGTCCCAGGCTCCTCAGACATTTGCTTGCCACTGAACCAGGATTAGTCAGGTCAGGTCTTGGGCTCTCAAGGTCCCTTACTTGCTGTGTGATGTCTAGCAAGTGTCTTTCCCTCTCTGAGTTTTTCTTCCCCCTCTTAGAGAGAAAACAACAGAAAAACCGCACCTGCTCTCTCCACACGTTTGTGCATCATACCTGCACCTACCATCTTCGGCCTGGCCCAGAGCCCCAGGCAGTGTCCATTACCAACAATGTCTCTTATTTTTTTCAAAAAGTTCGACATGCCCACAGATGAGTTGGAAAATGCATCAAAGCAATAGCGCTTGCTGCTTTACTGCAGAGAAAGGTAGGAGGCTCCGAGATCCCTTCTTGCCTGTGGGGGAGGGGGCCCTTTCTCCTCTTTCCTTGGAGGTGAGCCACACGCAGCTTCCTAAAGGCCAGATGACGTGTGTGGCCCAGTTGCCTTTCATCCCCTCCCTGCCCCCAGCCTACTGACTTCCTTCTTCTTTGCCCCCACTGGTATCTCCCTCGTTTTAGACCAACCTTCTTGCTGAATGTGCCTCTTCCTGCTCCAGGGCTGACCGTTGAGAATCATCAGAAATGCTTGCTTCCCAGGGTAGGCTTCCCCCTAGGTCTGTAGTTCCAGCAGTTTAAAACTCAGGCTGGGCACTGCCCTGGGCCAGGGTGACACTGGAGGGCCCTTGGTCATTGATCTGTAGCACAGCTCTCTGGAAGATGGGCCTCATGGGGAGAGAAGGGCTGCGAGTCTGCCTGGCTTCATGTGGACAGTTGGTTCCTAGGCCAGACACTGAGTGCTCAAATCCAGAGGCAATTCTGTAGTAAATTCTAGATGGGGGTAGTGGCGGCAACGGGTAATGGCAATTTCCCACGAATTCTGAGTCTTTCATAGGTTCTGTTGATGAATGCCATCTTGTCAGCTGCCAGTCAGGCTGCCCTAGCACACGTTATCCTCTCCAGTCCTGGAGACATGTGGGCTGGCGAGCCGCAGTGGGACTGGATACCCGGCTTGGAGAGGCTTCTAGTGGGTACCTGTGCTGGGAGAGTTGTGACTTCAAGGACAAATCTGTAGCCAGTGGAAGGTTTCGAGTGAGGAGTGAGTGGAGATCCATATCAGGAGGCTCAGTAGGTGGTCACCAGGCCAGGCTGGGCAGCAAGGTCACTAGAGGCACTGGAGGGTATTGTGTCCTAGCACCAAGCAGAGCTACACTAGATAGCAGTCAGGCCCCTTTTTCCTGACACAGTATCCAGAGCCAGCTAGGGGCAAGCTCAGTACCTCACTCTCTTTAAAAAAAAAAACATGCTACTGACTGAAACAATGAACTTCCGCTCAAAACAGTCAACTTCTCATGGAGAATATTGAGAAAGACTGAGAAAGAGATGAAAGGCATGTTTGGCAGAATGCATGAGCTCTGGTGGGGTGGGGGGATGGGGGGGGACACGGGTCTAGAGTTGTTAAAAAAATAAAAATAAATTTATTAAAAAAAACATGCTGGAGGTCACCTCATGTTTTGCAAAACCTTGGAGGTGAACTTGGACCTGGGGGACTTGATGATTACATGGAGCTGCTCAGACCAGCTGGGTTTGTGTGGGATTTGTCTCCCTTCCTCCCCTACCTCCTGGGTGCCTCACAGCCCCCTGACAGGTGCTGGATCTTTTAGGCATTCTAATAAACCTCATGATGCTTTGCTGTGGATATTTTTTTTATTAATTTTATTTATTTCTGTATGTGTATGAATGTACTGTCTGCATGCAAGTCTGTGCACCTGTGTCGTGCAATGCCACGGAGTTCAGAAGAGGGTCTCGGATTCCCCTGGAACTGGAGTTCTCCTGGAATTGGAGCTTCAGATGGTTCTCAGCCGCCATGTGGGTGCTGGGGATCGAACCCGGGTCCTCTGTAAGAGCGGTTGGCGCTCTTAACCGCTAGGCCATCTCTCCAGCCTCCTGCTGTGGATATTTTAAAAGTAAACATTTTATTTATTTATTTATTTATTGAGACAGGGTCTCCCTATTGCCCCAGCTGGCCTGGAACTCACTCTGTAGACAAGGATGGCATTGAACTCACAGAGATCCACCTGCTCCTTGTGCCCCATAGTGTGTGGTACCTCATCCAGCCCATTTTTCCTACACAGGGCTTCACTGCCATTGGGGTTCCTCAGCAAGTCCTCCCTTGCGGAGTTTCAGCAGAGAGGCCAGTGGCCTCTCCTACCAGGATGCCCCCATTCTCCACTTTCCGTAGTGTCATCTTCCTGTTCACACTTAGGGTCGGATGGGAAGGATGCAATGTCCGGTTACTGTCCATTCCTGGGTGGCACCTTCTCAGAGGAGATGGGGGGCCAGGGTCCGATGGGAAGGATACAACGTCCGGTTACTGTCCATTCCTGGGTAGCTCCTTCTCAGTGGAGATGGGGGGGCCAGGGCTTCATGCTCTTCCAAAGTAGTGATCAGCGCCTGTCCCCTACACCCCCACCTGCTGTCCGTGCCCACGGAAGGTACTTTTCTGCCCCCCCCAGAGGACATTGCAGGGAATGCTCCTGACTGCAGTTCTCCCAGGTCCAGGATCTCCACCTGCTGGTCCTGAGCCTGCCAACCTCCTGAGGACACAGCTGGGAGTGCAGTGGCCTGTGCCATCCTTCACGGATGTGGTTGTGAAGGAGGCCCTGCTCATACCTCATGACCTGTGCTGGACCCTAAGGGGAGGGGTGGTGGTCTGACTGACAGGGCCTGTGGCTGGGACCTGCAGCACTCATGGATCAGGACAGATGCTACCACATAAGTCCTGCTGTCCGACAGTGCTGCTGTGCAAGAGAGACCCAAGACCTCGGCAACTGCAGGTCACAGTGGCCCCATCCACCCGCCATTTATTTATATTTTCCACATGCCAGACCCTGGTTTAGGGGGTAGGGAACCAGAAGTACACTCTCAAAGCATGTATACACACACGCCGCACCCACTCACAACAACTGCAGTGTATGCCCTGTGGCAGTTAGGAAACAGACCAGGCTTATAGAGTCTAGGGGCTGGAAAGCCTGCTTAGAGGGTCCAGCTTTCAGGAGTGGCCCTGGGAGAAGGAACCCAGGAAGGGGCAGAGAGCTGGTGGATGGGAGGAAGGGGATGGAGTTAAGGGCTGGGTGCTTTGCATGCTGCCACAATGATCAATTTTTTTAAATTATTTTATTTTGTTAAAATAACTTTTTTTATGTATATGAGTGTATTGCCTGCATGTGTGTAAGTGCACCCCTGTCATGCAATGCCCACAGAGGCCAGAAGATGCTATTGGATCCTCTCTGGAACTGGAGTAATGGACAGTTGTTAGCCACCATGTGGGTGCTGAGAATCAAACCTAGGTCCTCTGTAAGAGGATTCAATGCTCTTAACTGCTGAGCCATCTCTCCATCCACTTTTTTTTTTTTTTTTTTTTTTTTTGTGGTCTTTTTGAGACAGGGTCTCCCTGTAGCCCCAGCTGTCCTGGAATTTACTCTGTAGACCAGGCTGGCCTTGAACTCACACAGATCTGCCTGCCTCTGCCTCCCAAGTGCTAGGATTAAATGTGTGTGCCACCACGCCCGGCGTCTCCATCCACTTTTTATTTTTATGTGTAGGAGTGTATTGCCTGTATATATGTAAGTACACCTGTGTCGTGCAATGCCCAAGGAGGTCAGAAGAGGGCGTCAGATCCCCTGGAATTGGAGTTATGGATGGTTGTTAGCTGCCATGTAGGTGCTGGGAACAGAACCCCGGTCCTCTGCAAGAGGACTTAATTGCTGAGCCATCTCTCCAGCTCCAACCGAGGGTTTTTTTTTTTTTTTTGTGCGGGTTCTTATCCTCAGCCTTTAACCGCTGCGCTATTCCCCCAGCCTCCAACCGAGGGGTTTTAAACAGAGATACATCAGGTGAATGACTTCTGAGGTTCACTCTGGTCACTGAGGGGAGACTGGACTTTGGGGGGACCATGGGGTAGGAAGGCCAGAGAAGAGATAGTGGTATTGCATTGAAGATTTCTGTTGGAGGGGCTCTGCCTCCAAACCAAGGGATGCTCTGAGGTGCTGTGATTTTGCTTGTCGGGAGGTTACCTTGTACCTCTCAGGTCAGATCTAGGCTCAGTGGGACTTGCTGAGGGGCCTCAGGTGTGTCTAGACTCTGCTCCTGCTGTTACCACTGTCTGACCTTTGTCCTTGCAGACCCAGGTTGTCTCTCTCGAAGCCTGACCTTGGGCCTAGCAGTCCTGTTGTTGGAGATTGTGACTCAAGGTCATATTGGCTCCCACAAAACTTGGCCTGACAGCTCCGTAGTTCATACAAGTGTCTGTCCTCAAACGCTGCTTTGCCTTTAGCTTTTTGGCTCCCATGACCCTGAATCCCTGAGTTGTTTTGTTTTTATGAGACAGGGTCTCCCTTTAGTCCCAAGTGGCCTGGAGCTCACTCTGTAGACCAGGCTGGCCTTGAACTCACAGAGATCTGCCTGCCTCTGCCTCCCAAATGCTGGGATTAAAGGTGTGCACCACCATGGCAGGCACTAAAGATGGTTTTTAGCTACCATGTGGGTGCTGGGCATCAAACCCAGGTCCTCTGCAAGAGCAGTCAGTGCTCTTAAATGCTGAGCCATCTCTCCAGCCCCATGGTTCAGCCTTTTAAATGCTGGGCTTATAGGCGTATGCCACCTTGCTTGGCCAGGAGATGGTATTTTTGGAGGAAGATTTGTGTGTTGTGTGGTGTGTGTGTGTGTGTGTGTGTGTGTGTGTGTGTGGAGGAGAGAGAGAGAGAGAGAGAGAGAGAGAGAGAAGAGAGAGAGAAGATTGATTTTTATGTAAAGCATACAGGGTGGGGGCATGTAACAGGACCCTTCCTCCTCAGTGGATGCCTGAAACCATGGACAGTGTTGAGCTCTAGATAAGCTATAGTTTCTTCTTTACTATGTACATATGATAAGTTTAACTTAGAAACCAGGCACAGTAAGAAATAGAAAACTTATAAGAGAGTGGTTACTCTGGGTGTGGTGGCACACACCTTTAATCCTAGCACTTGGGAGGCAGAGGCAGGTGGATCTTTGTGAATTCAAGGCCAGCCTGGTCTACAGAGCGAGTTCTAGGACAGCTGGGGCTACAGGGAGACCCTGTCTTGAAAAGACAAAAAAAAAAAATAAGAGAGCAGTGTATTGTAATAAAACTGCCAACACTACCGCCACTCTTGAAACTTGGGCCATTGCTGATATTGATGCAGTCCATCTGGTAACTGAAACGGCTAGTAAGTGACATTCTAGTCAGCAGCAGACACGGTATAGACTCCCATGCTAGGTCAGACACAGTGGGACCTTGTGTGGTGATTTCATCATGCTATGCAGAACTGTTGACAACTTAAAACGTATTCATTGTTTAGTTCTGGAATTTCATTTACTATTTTGGAGGTTGACTTGGTGTGTTGGTTAATGTTGTCAGATTGATGGGGTTTTAGCATTGCCAGGAAAAGGCGGGCGTGGTGGCGCATACCTTTAATCTCAGCACTTCGGAGGCAGAGGCAGGCGTATCTCTGAGTTCAAGGCCAGCCTGGTCTACATAGTGAGCTCCAGGCCAGCTGGAACTACAAGGTCTCAAAAAACAAACAAACAAACAAACAAACAAACAACCCAAGAGAATTGCCAGGAAAACAAACCAAACCAAACCAAACAAACAAACAAAAAAAGAGAATTGCCAGGAAAATAAACCACTAGGCGTTTCTGTGGGGGCGTTTCTAGATTGGGTTAATTGAGGAGGTGAGACCTATGAATGTGGGGGCATCGGTTCCTGGACCGGAGTCCTGGGCCAAACAAAAGGAAAAGGGTAGTTGAGCACCAAAATTCATCACTCTGCTTCCTGCCTCCTGACTCAGTGTGACCAGCTTCCTCAAGATCCTGAGCTTGACTTCCCGGCCTTCTGGCCTTCCTGCTATGATGGACTCGCACCCTGAACTATGAGCCAAAACCACCACTACTTTCCTTAAGCTGATTTAAAAAAAAAACTTTTTCTTAATTTTTAAATTTTATTTATTTTTATTTTATATGTGTAAATGTTATATCTGCATGTAAGTGTTAAGTGTACCCAGGTTGTGCAGAGCCCTCAGAGGACAGAAGAGGGCGTCAGATCCCCTGGAACTGGAGTTACAGTTGGTTGTTAGCTGCCATGTGGGTGCTGGGATTTGAACCCTGGGTCTTCTGCAAGAACAGCTAGAGCTCTTAACCTCTGAGCCATCTCTTCAGCCCTTTAAGTTGATTTTTAAGGTACTTAGAGCAGTTGCAGCACAGGGAAACCTCCGAAGTGAAACAGCACAGGAAGGGGTCACCGTACTGCTTATTCACGGACAGCAGGATTCGACTACCTGGGTGCACAATCCGCACAGATACAGTCACAGAAGCTCCACTGTCAAGCAAACAACAAGTGACCTCCGAAGCTGCCTCATGTCCTTTTGTAGTCCAGCCCCTGACAGCCGGTGAACGGCCTCTTGTTCCTGTGGTTTGGCATATTTTAGATTTCATATGAAAGGACTCAGGCAATTGCAGACTTCCCACACTGGCTCCTTTCCCTCAGGAGATGCCACAATGTTGCCGTGGGAATCGGCAGCTCCCAGAATCTATTCCCGAGGAGCATCCTGTGCAGGAATGGACCACGGCATGGCCATTGTGGAGAGCATTCAGCTGGTCTAGTTTTTAGTTATTTAAAAAAAAATTAAATTATGCCAGGTGTGGTGGCGCACGCCTTTAATCTTAGTACTTGGGACAGGGTCTCCTTGTAGCCCCAGCTGTCCTGGAGCTCACTATGTAGACCAGACTGGCCTTGAACTTACAGAGATCTGCTTGCCTCTGCCTCCCAAGTGCTGGGATCACAGGTGTGCACCACCACGGCCAGCTTGAATGATTCTTTAAATTTTTTTTTTTGGATTTTTTAAAAGCACTGTGGGATTAGGTTTTTAAAACAGTTTTTGGACTTGGGAAACATACTTATTTTCTTTCAACCATATTTCTAATTACTAATACTATTTATTTATTTATTTTGTTACAGGGTCTCCCTATAACCCCAGCTGGCCTGGAACTCACTCTGTAGACCAAGCTGGTCTTGAACTCATAGAGATCTACCTTTGCCTCCCAAGTGCTAGAATTAAAGGCGTGTGCCGGGGCTGGAGAGATGGCCTAGCGGTTAAGAGCGCCGACCGCTCTTGCAGAGGACCCGGGTTTGATCCCCAGCACCCACATGGCGGCCGAGAACCGTCTGAAACTCCAATTTCAGGAGAGCTCCAGTTCCAGGGGAATCCGAGACCCTCTTCTGACCTCCGCGGCATTGCACGACACGGGTGCACAGACCTGCATGCAGACAGTACATTCATGCACATACCGAAATAAATAAAAAATTTTAGAAAAAATAAAAAATAAAAAAATAAAGGCGTGTGCCACCATGCCCAGCCAATAAAAATTAAAAAAAAGAAAAAGCCAGGCTTAAAGACAGTTCTTAGCCACCATGTGGGTGCTGGGAATTGAATCTGAGTCCTCTCAAAGAGCAGTCAGTGCTCTTAACCAACCACTGAACCATCTCTCCAGTCCAAGTGTGTTTTTATTTTATTTTATTTTTTGTATGTGTATGAATGTACTGTCTGCATGTAGGTTTGTGCACCCGTGTAGTGCAGGTCAGAAGAGGGTGTCAGATTACCCTGGAACTAGAGTTAAAGATGATTCTCAGCTGCCATGTGGGTGCTGGGGATTGAACCCGGGTCCTCTGCAAGAGCAGTCGGTGCTCTTAAACACTAGGCCATCTCTCCAGCCCAAAAAGACTTTTTTTTTTGGTCTTTTTGAGACAGGGTCTCCCTGTAGCCCCAGCTGTCCTGGAACTCACTCGTAGACCAGCTGGCCTTGAACTCACAAAGATCCACCTGCCTCTGCCTCCCAAGTGCTAGGATTAAAGGCGTGTGCCACCACGCCCGATGTTTCTTTTTTTCTTTTTTTTATTTATTTTTTTTATTTTTTTTTTAAATTTTATTTATTTCCGTATGTGTATGAATGTGTTGTCTGCATGCAAGTCTGTGCACCCGTGTCGTGCAATGCCGCGGAGGTCGGAAGAGGGTCTCGGATTCCCCTGGAACTGGAGTTCTCCTGGAATTGGAGTTTCAGACGGTTCTTGGCCGCCATGTGGGTGCTGGGGATCGAACCCGGGTCCTCTGCAAGAGCGGTCGGTGCTCTTAACCGCTAGGCCATCTCTCCAGCCCCTTTCTTTTTTTAAAAATAAAGTCCCTCATCAACCTTTCCTGGAAGTCTTTCTCTGCACTGTCCTATGACACTAGTGAGCTGGCATCTCTTGAACTGCCCCATTGGTGCCAAGCCCTTGGCTCTGTCCCTCTTTCCCCTCTATGGGCTGAGGGTCTTTCTTGAATCCAGTGCCTTGTCTGCTCTGGATGACTTACAAGGCTGACTTCTCCACAGCTCCTTTCTGCTCACCAGAAGGTTCTGGGTTGGCTGCACCATATACTGTCCCTGGCCCAGGGTCCCTAGGTGCTCTGTGGGGAGGAAGGCCACTCGGAGAGCCATTTCTTGGTTCCAGCCTCCACCAGCCCTGGCGCCTTCCTGGCGTCTATTCCCACCTGCACACTTCCGAAACCAGCGATAAGGTGGCCATCGATACCATAATCCACTCTAAGTGCTGCCCAGCCCTTCTTGTCTGAGGCCTGATTGCAGGAGGCCCAGCTGGGTGTCTGGGGGGAAGGTGCCTAAGGCTGCCTCGCAACTGTGCTGGCACAAGCTCTGCCCTTGGACGAAGTCCAGGAACCATCCAGAGGTAACCCTGGATCTGAGTTGGGTATAGAGGGAGGGAGGATATATTGGGTGCCCTTTACCCTAGGAGTAAGTGGTAGTGGCCAGGGCGAACTCAAACCTGCCTGCTTCCCAAGAGCCTGAGGCCTGGCTCCAGGTATGCCAGAGTGTAGACAGAGGTGTGTGTGCCGTGTGAGTCCTGACCAGCATGAAGGCCTCTGACACAGTCAGCAGCCTGTTGTGTGGGGCTCCCACTGGGACGTGCCTAGCAGGATTTGGGGACAAATCCTCTGCCGGTGTATCAGATGAGAGGTTGGCTATCTGGAGCCCTCCAGGAAGTGGCTCTTGGGGCCAGATGAGTGATTGTGCTATACAATGGACAAAGGGGGCCTGAGTTTCTAAGGCGCCTTCCGCTTGTTCCCAGCCCAAAGCCCAGGGCTGTGATGGGCTATAAAACGAGTGGCACAGGGCTGGGAGACTTGGGTGTCAGGACTGAAGGCATCAGGATGGGGCCGGTCCTGCTGAGCTGGGTCCTGGTGCTGTTCTGTGTGCCTGTGACTCGGCCTGAGGTCTTGCTGCAGCCTAACTTTGATGCCCAAAAGGTACCAGACTTTCTGCCGGGCCCATGTTGGGAAGGACTGAGATCCACTAAAAGTTGCCAGGGAATGCTTTAGATCTATTGTCCACTAGACCCAGAGACATCTCTGGGAACAGGTCATCCCTGGACCTCTCCATAGTGAGGCACAGAGACTTGAAGTGGTCAATGGCAGGGCCCCGGGGGCGGCCCTCATTATGTGACCTCATCGGGCCCCTGCTTCCCTGGCCTTTGGCTTGTCCCTGGGGTTCCTGGGCAAGGAGGTGCAGGTGCTGGCCAGTAGCCTGGAGTCACAGGGTCACTGTGCAGTTCTCAGGCCTCTGGTTTGTCGTTGCCATGGTATCTGACTGCAAAGTCTTCCTGGGTGAGAAGAAGCACATGCTGATGTCCACGAGAGCTGTCAATGCCTCTGTAGAGGGCGACCTCAGCATCCACATGGAGATCCCAGGGTGAGTGGCCTATGGGTTGGCTGGGAGGGACCAGCACTGTGGTGGGAAGTGACAGCTGTGTACTTCCAGGGCAGATGGCTGTACCCGGGTTGATGCTGAGTACCTGAGGGTGGGTTCCCAGGGACACTTTCGAGTTCCAGGTAGGTCCTGTTGGGGTTTGGAAAGCCACTCTTCCTGGGATGGGTTTACCTTGGGGAACCCCCACTCCCACCAGAAGGTTTTGCTCATATGGTACCGCAGTATAAACACTGCCTAAATCTCATCCACCTGTGCCTCTTCCTCCTCAGCCTTGGGCTACCTGGATGTGCGTATGGCTGACACAGACTACTGCTCTTACGCAGTGGAATACATCTATAAGGAGCTGGAGGGTGTGCTCAGTACTGTGGTGCAGCTCTACAGTGAGAACCCAGGCCTGCCCCTGTCCCTGGCTCTGCCCCCAACTCCCAGCTGAATGTCCCCCAACTCTTTCCACTCCCCCAGAGACATGCCTTCTCCTTAAGCCCTACCCAGCTTCCCCTCACCTGGCCCTCTTAACTTAGCCCACCTACCCCTTTTAAATTATCTTTGGGGCTGTGCCACATCCCATCCCTTAGGACTTGCCCCACCCCTTCCCTTATCTCCATTTCATTAATCTGGGTTAGTCTGGACCTGGCTAGAGCAGGGGAGGTGGATGGAGGTGGAGGTGAGAGGTAGGGGTGGTGGGTGGAGGTGGAGGTGGGAGGTAGGGGTGGTGGGTGCAGGTGGAGGTGGGAGGTAGGGGGAATTCTGGGTAGTCATTGACCAGGAAGAGTTTTCTGAGAGAGATCCCTGAGAGTCAGATCACATAGACCTTTGGGGGCGAGAATCCTTTCTTTCTTGGTAAGCGTCCTTGCCTGAATACCACAGACTAGGGCTGATTCTAGTTTATTTTTTCCCACTTTCCAAGGTGCAAAGGTGGGGTCTGGGGGCTGATGGGAAAGCTGCAGGGAAAGACGTTAGAGGAGATGGAGCTAAGGTCTGGAGTGGACCTGGCCACCCCAGCCGCCTTCAGGGCCTTGTACTAATCAGGAGAGACCATGGAGCAGGGACAGGTGTGTGTGTGTGTGTGTGTGTGTGTGTGTGTGTGTGTGTGTGTGTACTTGGAGCCTAACCCTGGGTAGCGTTTGTACAAGGATAGTACACAACCATCAGCCTTGCCGTCAGTCCTGCAGGCAGAAGGATGGGATGAAGCCGCTCTTCCCCATCTTCCTCTGCCTCTGCCTCAGCCCCTATGAATGCCTGGGTTTCACATGACCCCTGCTCTGCTGCAGGCAGGACCCAAGACCCAAGTCCCCAGGCCCTGAAGGCCTTCCGAGATTTCTACCCGACGGTGGGGCTCCTGGATGACATGGTGGTCATGCTGCCCAAGTCAGGTACACAGCGGGACCAGCCCCCGTCCACAGACCCTTCCCCTCCTGAGGAATATACACAGCGGGTGGTCCACCCTGTCCCAGGCTCCCTTTGTCCCCAGTGCAGCTAAGTCAGGTACACAGCAGAACCAGCCCCCATCCACAGACCCTTCCCTTCCTTTCTGAGGATTATACCCAGCAGGTGGTCCGCCCTCTCCCAGGCCCCCTTTGTCCCCAGCACAGCTAAGGAGCTCCCGAGGTTGGGGTCTCTAGCTACTTTTCTGGGGATGGAGGGGCTGAGTGGGGCCCAGATTCCTAGGGGGCTGTGGGAAGAGAGGGCAGTCCTTGCCTGGTCAACTCGCCTTACTCCTCCTCCCACAGATGTGTGCTCTCATGTGCAAGGAAGCACTGTGGCATCCCCAGTGACCAGTGCCTTCCCAAGCTGGGGACTAGGTGAGTTCTCTGCTGAGCTTAGGATGGCAAGGACCCTCGGTGCCTTCAGCTCAGCCCTGGGATCCGCTGACCCTTCTGCCTGGCAATCCTCACGCTTCTGGCTGCAGCTTAGATGTGTCTTACAGAGGAAGCCTTCCCCGATTTCCTGGTGGCACCACAGTCAGCCAGTGCAAAGAGACAGAAGGAACTTTCTCCTGGTCCATGAGGCTGAAGTCAGGAATCCAGGTGTCTGGAGGCTGGCAGAGGGCACCTGCTTGGTAGCACCCAGCTTCCAGTAGCTCCCTTAAGCCCCAAGTGCACTTAGCTTTGGCTGCATCACTTTAGGTTCTCCCCCTCCTCTCTGCCTGTCTGCATCCAAATTCCTTCATCCACAAGGACACCTGCCCGTGGATTAGGCCCACCTTGGCTCCAGGATGATCTCATCTGAGATCCCTAACCAATGTGTCCTCAAAGACCTCGCAGTCTGAGTAAGGTCCCATTTGGCAGTTTCACATGGATGCCAGGATTTGGAGGATGCTATTCAATCCAGGGCACTCTGTGTCTCCAAACCCCTGGGCTTGGGAATTGTATCCTGCTGTCTCCAAGAGGCTGGTGAGAGCAGAACTGCCAACTTTTCATTTGCTGCCCACCACAAGGCTAGGTCTGGGGGCCTTTGGGACCCCGATGCAAGGAGTTTCTTGAGGGAGACCTACCCAGACCAGATCGTGCCAGGCTGTTATTGAGTCCCCTACCCAAGCTCATTGCTAAGAGTTTGGACATTCATAAAACCACAAGTAGTGGATGACGTGTGACTGTGTGTTAGTCACCTGCATCTGGGTGAGGGAGGACACTACTGCCCTGTAGTTTGTCCTGGTCTGGCAGGGAGAGATGTTTGTGGAGTTCTTCAGATGTGTCCTCACTCTTCTCAGTTTCTTACCCTCCTGACTTCCTACGTCTCGGCACTTTCCTGGTGATCATAAGCCTCTGATTATTCTCTTTTCCCTGCCTACTTAACCCAGGGGCTGGGAGCATGTGTACTGTCTTAACTTTCCACAGGTCTAAGCAGCCCTGCTGAGCTTACTTAAGCCTCCATCATCATCTGGTGGCTTTGGAAATATGAGGGGAGAGAATCAATGCCAAATGATCCCTGGGACTTTCCTGTCACTTTGGTTCCTTTGCCCATGGCCTGGCAGAGCCTGGGGGGAGGGGGGTCACTACTCCTGTAAAAATAAAGGACTCAGCCGGGCGTGGTGGTGCACACCTTTAATCCTAGCACTTGGGAGGCAGAGGCAGGCAGATCTTTGTGAGTTCAAAGCCAGCCTGGTCTACAGAGTGAGTTCCAGGACAGCTGAGGTTACAGGAGACCCTGGTCTTGGAAAACCAAAAAAAAAAAAAAAAAAGGGCTCAGAGGTATAGCTGGTCTCTAAGGTCCCTGGGGCAGGCACCGTGGGTTGGGTGTCTCTACTCTGGGGCCCTGGGGCAGCAATACCTGAGGGTGTATGGGTGTCTTTAGAAGTTTTGGTGGCATAATTATTTCTCCTTGTCCTTGTGCATGACAGCTTTGTGGGGCAGTGCTCAGCTTGTAGGATGAAGGGAGGACATTTGCCCAGGGAGTGGTGATGGCATAGTTGTACCTTGCTTATGCAGGATGAACTGGGAGCAGCCAACCTCACCACCTCAGGAGCCCAGTGAGGCCTGCAGCCCTTGGAGACCACTCTGGTCCCTCCATCCTTCCCCACCATGTCCTTACCTTGCCTTTTTCCTGCCACACATTAAACAGATTCTGCAGCCCCATGGCTCCTTGCCTCTTTGGAAATGTTCTTGGGTAGGGCACAATGGGCTCTGTATTGATCCTGGTCCTCTTGGGGATACTAAGGCAGAAAGCCAGATATGCCGTGTACTTGGCAGCACTTGGGGTTTTCCCTGCAGAGGAAGCAAGAGATTTCATTCAAATTTGGTGCACAGTGCACTGTACCCACAGGGAAAATGGAGCCTACTGTATGTGGTCTTCAAGGGTTCACAGTGCCTATGGGTGGTTTGAGAAGATGGGCCTTAGTTACTGGACCCCTTTGGGTCTCCCTGGATGGTGCAGGAGCTGGGGGTGGAGCAGCAGGGGACCATGAAGTCTGGCTTGCCTGGATTTTGCCTCCCACAATTTCTGTGATTTTGGGCAAATGGTTTGGACCTCTGGGAGCCTGAGAAATGAATCAGAGTTGTGGCCAGTGCTTCTAGATCTTTCTGGTCAGCTGTCTTGTGTACTCCGTGACAGACCTGGTGGATACACATAACCACCTCATTCTACCCTCACTTCTCAGATTAAGACACTGAAGCATAGAGGCCGGGAAAGGTCACATGCAGGCAAGTGGCCAGGTTGGGGTTCAAACTCAGGGGATCAGACCCTAGGGTATAGGCTCTACATCTCCCCTGAATGAGGTGTGTAGTGCAGGATCCCCTCACCAGGGACCATCAATGCAGTTTCCTCACTGTTATGAGGTCCCGGATCTAATGGGTTCAGTATTCACACTTCAAAGGGCCATGGGTGGGGATCAGGAAGCGCTAGAGTTCTAGTCCATTACTCATGAGTGTCTGTGGTCCTCAGAGAGCAAGAAGTGGAAGCAGTCAGGCCTCACAGGTGCTGCCCTCATCCTGCCCTGGTCACCCAGAGAACCAGGTGCCACCCACTCCACTTCCCTTCCTCCCACCCTTCCTGGCCAGGCCTGTCTCTGTGGCCCCCAGGGGCGCTGGCTTCTCAGCCTGTGACTGAGATTAGCTGGTCCTCAGCTTCCCTGATGCTTTCCTGAGCTCTGCATGGTCCTTGTGCCTCTCTGAACTCATCCCCTTACACGTCCCTGACATCCTACCCCATGTCTTTGGCAGTCTGGGTCCCTTTGGCAAGCTGGGGCGGGTGAGTTTCAGTGTCTAGAACCTCCTCATGAGCTGTCTAAGACTTGAGCAGCTCCAGGTGGGTCCTGTAGGTTGGAGATCACCCCGGTAGCATGAGGGATATGGATGTGGGCAGAACTGCTTTAGGCATCCTGAGGTACCTCCAACAACATAGCACCTGGCCCTCACTGTACAAGGGCCTGTACATGGCCCTGGGAAGATGGACTGTTGGGTCCCAAGGTGACTGAGTCCCTTATGGTATAGAATGGGGGAGGGCTTTGCAGTCAGGGTAATTTGTTGCCATGTTTGAAGATCTTTGTTTTAAATAGCTGTCACAAATAAAGCTCAGTTTGAGAATAAAAATTGCCTATCCTAGAAAAGTCTCTGTGGCCTGGGAGATGCTTGCTTGGTATATTTAAAAATTGTGTCACTGGGGCTAGGGAGATGGGTCAGGTGGAACAGTGCTTTCCCTAGAACCCACATAATAAGTGGGTGCAGTGGTGCTTATTTTTAAATATCAGTGCTGGGGAGGCAGAGCTAGGCGGCTCCCTGGGGCTCACTGGCCAGACAGTCTAAATTACTTAGTAAGCTCCAGGTTTGTGGGAGACCCTGACTCAAAAAACAAACCAACAACTAACTGACTGACTGACTGACTGACTGACTGACTGACTGACTAACTAACTAACTAAAACAAAATACAAGTTGAACAGTACCTAAGGAACAACACCTGAGTTTGAACTCTGATCTACTCACCTGCACGCATGGAAGCCCCCACACGAACACACACAGACAGACACAGATATACACAGACACTGACACAAACACACACATACACAAACATACAAGAATTGTGTCACTGTTCAGGGCTTGCTGGAGGCTTGCAGTCAGAAGGGGCCATAGGCTGAGTGATGAGTGGTCCTGGGAGTGCAGTGTTGCAGGAAGTAGGGCCCAGGCAGCATGTGGCTGGGAGATGACCCAGGGGTCGGTGCCCAGTTCAATATTCTGCTGTTGTCTTAATATTCATTACTATTACAAATTGGGAAACTGAAGTAAAGTAGCTTGCCTGGGTCAGTACACAGAGGGCAGAGCTGGGGTGGTTGTGGTTCCAGGGCATGGTCCATCATTGTCCGCACACCAGGATTAAGGTATCTTGGCTGCCTGCTGCCTAGTATGGTCCAACCCCTCTCTGGGTGTGGGTGTCACTGGACTGGTAGCATCTGAGCAGAATTTGAGTGAGCTGGCTGACAGGTTTGCCTGATGACGTTCTCTGGGTGATACACATGCTTGACGCTCTCCAAATATAAGTGGTGCTTTCCATAAGCCGAGGTCACGAGCCGGGCCCTGCAATGGAGGCCAAGCTGCTGAGAGTCCTTTTGGGCCTCTTCCTGGGCTTCCTGCTGAGGGTGGAGTCTGCCAGGGTGCAACTGGACAAGGAGAAGGTACCTTTTTCTTCTTAGCTTGGAGGCACCACCGGGGCAGAGTGGGGAGCTGGATGTGAAGGGGACAGAGTGTCCAGCCAGTGCAGGTCCCCAGGTGACAGTACACTTTGCAGAGGCAGGATCCACCCTTGAGCCCCCCAACAAGAAGTCAGAGAGCCGCGGGCACTGGTGGGACTGAGATCTGAGGGTCTCTCCTCTCTCTGAGTTCTCCCATGTGTTCCTGTGTCTAGCAGGCAGCTGGTACCCTCTGCTAGATCACTTCTTAGTCCTTGGTGATTTACAGAGTTGGGGTCCCTTCCTGCTCCATGTATCAAAGGGTCCTTCATAACCCCATCCTTTTGTGCTGCAGAACCACAGAGACCTCTTCTGGGGTGGGGTGCTTATTTCTTGCATTATCCCTTGGCCCTCTTCCTGAGTCTGCTAGCTGACAGCCAGGTCCACACTGGGCAGAGGGGAGAGGCTTTGGCTATAGAGAACCTTTTATCTTTTAACAATGACCAGTTTCCAGAAGTTTCAGGTGAAGCCCTGTGCTCTGGGGAGATTGCTAGTGTAGGACAGCCTGACCGCAGGGAGGTTGAAGTTGGCAGAACCATTCTTCAATGGGCTTGGGCTACATCCCTGGCTACCTGCTTTCCCCACACCTGCTGGGAAGGTCTCCTGGGGACCTTGGGGCAGCTCTAGATGGTGCAGTGAGAAGGGACATCTCTGTCTGGTGTCCTGTAGGGTACAATGGGAAGGAAAACTCTGCTGAGGACAAGTAACCTCCCAGTCTCATGGCTGTCTTTTGACTTCTCAGAGCCCACTCACTCCATGCCTGAGTGTTCTTGAAATGCTCTCTATAGCCCAGGAGGCCAGCTCAGCCTGGCTGCTCAGAGCCAGGGACACCTCCAGCTTTATTCTCTAGATTGCAGGATTCTGGAAAGAAGTGGCTATATCCTCTGACCAAAACCTGGTGCCTCGGGCTCACAATAGGGTGGAGGGCTTGTTCCTCACCTTCAGTGGAAGGAATATCACTGTGAAGGCCGTGTATAACAGGTGAGAGGCCTGGGCTCTTCTCCATGTGGTCTGTTGTGGAGGAAGAGGAATGTGTGTGTCTGTGTATAGCCCAGACTGTAATCCTTGTAGCTGTGAGATCATCACCAGGTAGACTTGCTTTCTATGTGCCTACCTGCCTGGGACCTCCATCTCCAGAGAATGCTTCTAGGCTCCTAGATTTGCATATTCACCATAATATAAGCAAGAGCTTTAGACGAAGCTCCACTGGTTTTTAAGAAAAGTGTGGGTAGTGGCAGCTGGCTCCCTGAAGGTGAGAGGCTGGGGAAGCTCCACCCGATGCATGCACGACTCTCCCCCGTGGGCTCCAGGTCTAGGATGTTCACCAGGCTGTCAGCACCCTTTCTGAAGGCATGTCCCACCCATAATATGCCCAACAGGTGGGATGCATGCCAGTAGGTTTCTAATAAACACTTTTCTGCCTTTCAGCTCCGGAAACTGTAAGACAGAAATAGCAGTGGGTTCAGAAAGAGACACTCCGGGGGAGTTTGCTTTTCCTGGTAAGTATCGTTCCTCTATTGCTGAGGTTGCAGCTGCCTGACTCTGAACACCAGGCATCCCTGGCCTTGCGGCTTTTTGTGCTCTTCCTGGGATCCTCAGGGTCGACCTTCAAGGGCTGTACGAGGTACTCTCAGGATGTCATGGGTAGGTTACACTAGGCAGAAACAGGAAGGAGTTAGACCCTGCAGACCCAGTATTCAAGATCACCTCCTGGAGCATCTAGGGTTCTGAACAAGCCTCCCTAACCCCACTTCTGACCTGTGAAGGCCAAAGGGAGATCTTCGTGCTGGACACAGACTACAAGCACTATGCCATCCTGAGGATGTCTCTGCTCTGGAAGGAGAAAGACTTCTATGTGCTCAAGTACTTCAGTAAGCTTGGTCTGGGTGGGGGTTCTGCCTGGCTGATGCTCCCCTTCAGGCTGTGGGCCCAGCTATGTTGTGCTCCGTAGCTCGGAGCCTTGAGGATAATGAAGATGAGCCCAGCTTCTGGAGGTTCCGGGACATGACAGCAAACATTGGCCTTTTTTTGCTGGCTAGGCATGGTGAGCATAGGTACCTTGGGGAGGATGCTGGGGCCCCTGTGATGGGATCTGACACCCTCCTGACCATATGTCATACTGTCCTGTCCTGCAGGGAGATGTAGTGAGCTCCTGAAGGAGGTGAGACCACTCCCCTTGGTCTACATTGTGGCCTAGGCCTGATGGAGTCCCTGCTGGCAGATCCTGGATCTGGGAGGGAGGGGTCATCAATCCCTCTGCTGATTGGAGCAACCAACAACACTGATGGGTGGCTTCAGAGATGAATCTATTTTGTTTGGAAAGACCTGTGCTCTGTAATGTGACCTGAGGCTGCTAGGCTGGACCCTTGGGTTGGGGACAGAAGTAGGTCTGGGAGGGAAGGGACCTTTGTGAGCCATCTCTGCCCCTTCAGTTCCTGTCATAGGGAGGACAGGGAGTTGAGGCCCTTTTGAAAGTCTTGGAGTTTCCTGTGTCTAGCACTGTACTGTTCTGCCACCTGCAAAACCTCACTGTCACAGACCAGTCCTCAGAGGTTGGCACCGTGACTCAGTTTGCAAATAGCGAAACTTGTGCTTTGCCAAAGCCAGGCATCTGTGATACCAAGTTCCCATCCTGACTCTGATCAGTGACCCAGGGCCACTGGAGGCCACAGCTGGTTCTGAACTCTGCTTTTCTGCCTACAGGGACTGATCTGAGGAGCTTCTGCCTCAGTCTGTGGCTGCAACCCCATTTACCCAGCCTCTCCTACCCCTGCCAAAGAGCCTCCCCCTCCACCCCTCTGCCCACACTTTCTCCAAATAAACCCTGCTGCCAAATGCTGTCCAGTATCTTTCCTGGGGGCAGAGCCAACAGTGCAGGACCATCCCCTGCCCCAGGTGGAGGAAACAAGCCTGCATTTTCTGTGAAAACTCTATGAAGAACGAGCCAGTCCTAGACTCCTGAAAGGGTCCTGTCCCTCTTGACCACACCCCTTTCAGGCTGTTTCCAGTGGTGGCCCCACAGCCTCACGTTCAGCTCTGTAACAGGGTCTGTCCTGTGCCCGAATGCTGTCAGCAGTCCCAGGCTGCTGTGAGAAATCCAAGGAGAGCATGTCTAGGGCAGCTGGGCAGAGAAGCAATGATGCTGGTAAAGAAGGCTGCCGCGCTCGCCCTAGTTGTGATGGTGCCCGGCCTCTCCCACTACCCACCTTGTTGGCTGCCTTCCTCTGTACCTATCTTTCTTTAACACAGCCTTCTGAGGTGACCTGTCCTCCCTGAGGCTCAGAAGGGAAAAGGAATTCATCCTGATGAGCCTCTGTACCGAGGCCCATGCCAGTGCCTGGTCCTTGGTGTGACATTTTGGGAAATGTAGAGGTATTATAGTAGCAACTGAGTGTAACTTGTCAGAGGCCGGGTTGGGATGGTGTGCAGTTACCAGGATCCTAAACTGTTTTTTCAAAAGGCTGAAAAAAAGCTTTCCAGAACTCGCCCTTGGTACAAAGAATCTCCAGTGCAGCCTATCTCAGTCACCGGTGGGCACATAGCACCCCTGCTTGTGTGCTCTTGGATAAGGAGGTTCCCTGAGCTTATTTCTTTGGCCTTTGAGCATCACTTACAAAGTACACCTTCTGAGCCAGCCGTGGTGGCTACACCTTTAATCCTAGCACTTGGGAAGCAGAGGCAGGGGGAATCTCTATGAGTTCAAGGCCAGCCTGGTCTAAAGAGTGAATTCCAGTCCAGCTGGGGCAACAGGGAGACTCTGTCTCCAAACAAAAAACAAAGTACACCTTCTAAGATGAGATCAGTATCAGGACAGCTCTCATGAGGCAGACCTAAAACATTCTATTGAGGTTGGAGGGGTCAGGGAAGGTTGGGGCCTGGTTTTTAAGAGGTATGCTGGGGAGCTCTGGCCTGTGGTCTTTGCTACAAAGAAAGAGGGTGTACCAGTCCACCAGCTAGGCTACCAGCAGATCCAACTGGCCACTGCTACTGTGAGCATCCCCAGGGCTCAGAGCCCAGCGTCACTCACATTCTTTGACTGCACTTGTTTATGCTTCTCATGTCCGTGTCTCTCTTACACCATCCTTCATAATTTGAACACTGTCAATGGTGACTAGTACCCCTCCATCTTAATCTGTACCCTAAAGGGTCAGGACCTAAACTATCTCCCCGGGGGGTGATGGGACAGGGGCTGGCTCCTCGGTCCTGTACAGATGTCTTGCCCCTCTGTGCCCAGCTCTTCATCTGTGGGCTGGAGACTGCTGTCTCTGCTCACAAAGGCAAGTTTGTGCGCACAGAGAACGTCAGGACAGCAGGGCTGGCTTTAGCCCTAGGCGTGTTGGCAGGGTGCTGCCTGTGTGGCCCCTGGCTGTCTGCTGTACATTCTTCAAAGCATCAGTGGCTCCGCTGTGGGGCTGGAGGGGCCACGGTGTTCTGGCCAACTCCTTCAGGCTCTCAGCCCTCTGAACATGGACTTCATAGAGTCAGCCATGCATGCTCCAGTGACCTCGGTCTGGCCCCCACTATCCCCAGGGCTCTGTTGCCTCTAGCAGGTCTTCATCTGCTCTGTGCCTATGACCAGAGCCTCTCAAGGGGTCTTGATGGCACTTCTACCACTCTAACAGGGACATGCTCTGTTACTTATACTCACCCGGACAATAGCATCAAGTGTTGAGCGAATAGATGTATACATGAGTGGATACCCAGCAGCAAGATCTGTGTCCACTGGAGGCAGTCCCCTGAGGCCCTGCTGTCCAGCAGGTGGGTGAGCCACTTGGCTGCCTTACACTGTGCTACTAACCTGCCTAATGAGGACCCTCTGTGCCTTTCACAAGCACCCATGGGGAAGGATATAAAGTCCTGAGGCCCAGAGCCAAAGGGTGTAGCTTCCTGCAGTTGGGGAGCTGATCCTAGGTACCTGACTGCTGGGCACATGGAGAACAATGTGCTCCTAACTCTGCTGGGGCTGTGGGCTGGGCTGGCAGCTGTTACAGAGGATGATGCAGTGCTGAAGGAATTTGACTTTGCCAAGGTAGTTGTGGTCACCGTGAACCAAACTCTCCTATGGGGGCTGGACCTTGGCCAGAGCCAGCCCACGGAAGTCTTCAGTACTCTACCATGATGGACACTCCACCCCTAGAACTTTCCAGGCTGCTGCACCTCTTGGGAGGGAGGGATGTGGCATGGCTCATAGGGCCCGAGTGTACCTGGGTAGCTCCCTTCACTATTCCTTCTCCCCCAGTTTTCAGGCTTCTGGTACGAGATTGCCTTCGCCTCCAAGATGGCTGTGCTTGGCTCACCAAACAGGGCGGAGAGGTTGGGCACCATGGTATCCGAGCTGGAAGGGAACCTTCTGGCTCTGAGCACCACCTATTACAAGTAAGTTAGGGCCTGGTCTATGGTGCCAGCTGTGGTATGACTGGAGGAAAGTCGAGGCAGACTGCACAGTGCTGTCCAAAGATACATCTACACAAGTCTCGGCTGGGGAGACTCTTCCAGGTGGGAGGCTCCTGGGGCTTCTTTGGACTCCTGGGTGTCCTATTGTCTGCCAAGGCGGTTGAGCGGTGACCTGCAGCCTGTGATCATGCCAGGAGTTTGGCCTCTAGCTCTGCCACCTGGGACTACAAGCAAGCCAAATTATGGGAACTCTTTTTTTAAGGTCCACTTTCCTAGACCTAGAGCTATGAGAGGGGCCACTGACTGACTGACGGATGCCAGGGCCGGAGAAGTGCGGTGAGGCTGGCCTGAGTCAGCTCCTCATCCGGCAGTGCCACCACGTCCTCATGTACCTGTTGGACAGTGGACATCTTTGAGCTACTTACACACATGGAGCCAGGCCACTTCCCCAAAGTCATGCCTGTGTCTCTGCTCCTCAGAAAGTGTCCTTTAACAGTGTATCACTTCACTGAAGAGAGAGTGTTCTTCTGGCATGTCCTTGATCCCCAGAGAGTGTGTCCTCAGATGGATGTGACCCCACTTCTCAGAGAGCTGTCCTTGGGTGTGTGATGCTACCTCAGAGAGTGTCCCCAACAGGAGTGCCCCCCTCAACTCAGCTCTGAGTGTGGCCTTCAGGCATGAATGTCTCTTTTAAAACTGTGTCTCTCAGATGTATGTGGCCACATTCCTCAGAGACTGTGTCCCTCACATGTGTGTGCTTGTTCCTCATCATGAGTGTGTCCCTACTCCCCAGAGAGTGTCTCTCAATTGTAAACATGTCCCTATTCCTCAGAGACTCTCCCCGAGATGTGTGTCACTTCACCTCAGAGAGTTTGTCACTCAGACATGCGTGTTTGCATGCTCTAAGGGGAGTATGTTTATTAGATGAGCATGCCCCCTCAGTGTCAGGAATGGGTCTCTTAGCTGTGTGTGTGTTCCTGCACCCAATGTGTCCTTTAGATATGAGTGTGACGAGGCTGTTCAGAGACTGTAGCCTTCAGTGTCAGAGACTGGGTCTCTCAGATATGTGTATATATTTCTGTACCTCAGATCGTGTTCTTCAGGTGTAAGAGAGAGAGAGAGAGTGTGTGTGTGTGTGTGTGTGTGTGTGTGTGTGTGTGTGTGACTGCTCTTCAAAGAGTGTGTCTTTAGATGTGTGCCTGCTTCTCAGATACGAGTAAGGAACTCAAAGAACCGCAGGGGTGTTTGTCCTGCTTCCTCAGAGTATGTCCTCAGATGTGTCTCCCTAATCCTCAGAGACCGTGTCCTCAGATGGTCTGCCATGTGAGCGTGTCTGTATAGTCTCTGCTCCTCAGAGCACATGGTCCTCAGATGCTTGTGCATCCTCGGTCCTCTGGGTGTCATTGTAGACAAGGGGCTTGTATTAGTCACTTTTCTGTTGCTGTGATAAAGCACCATGACCAAGGAACTTATAAAAGGAAGAGTTTATTTGAGCTTATGATTGACGGTTCCAGGGAATTAGAGTCCATTGTGGTGGGAGGCATGGCGGCTGGATCTGGAGCAGGAAGCCGAGGGTCACATCTCGCAAAGAGCACAGGAAGCAGAGAGAGCAACTGTAGACCACGAGGCTTGTTAAAACTCACTAAGCCTGCCCCCAACAATGCACTTCCTCCAGCACGGCCACACCTTCTAAGACTTCCAAAAACAGTGCCACCAACTGGAGACAAATGTCTGAATACTTACAGCCTATGGGGGACACTCATTCAAACTACCACATTCTACTCCCTGGCCCCCATAGGCTCTTGACCATATAAAATGCAAAATGCATTTAGTCCAACCTTAAAAGTCCCCACAGTCTTTACCAGTCTCAATGCCATTCAAAAGTCCACAGTCCAAAGTCTCCTCTGAGACTCAGGCCAATCTCCCAAACTATAAGCTCCTGTAAAATCAAAAGACAAATTACATACTCCCAACACACAGTGGAACCGAATACACATTCCCATCCCAAAAGGGAGGAATAGAGGCATAGTGAGGAAATACTAGAACAAAACAAGACCGAAAACCAGCAGGGCAAAACCCAAGTCCAGTAGCTCCATGTGCAACCTCTGGGACTTGTGAGGCACTGTTTTTGGAGGACCCAGCTTCACTGCTTGGCATAACCCCTGACTGGAGTTCTCAGTACACAGCTGCTTAGTACCAGACTGCCATGACCAGGTGACAGGAGCCCAGCTGGACACCCTGAAGCCCCTGTCCTCAGCCTCTACTGGTTTTGCCAGGGCAGTGCCAGGAGCCCAGCTGGGTGCCCCTGAAGCCCTTTTCCTCAGCCTCTACTGGCTTTGCCAGGGCATCAGCAGCCTCCGCTTTTTAATCCTGGGTAGGCATGATTCAACATTCATTTCCTAGATCAGTGGGGTTGCCTGCTCTCACCTTCAGAAAGCCCCTCAGACAGTCCCAAGGCTCATCTCAGGCTGCCTGGTGTTGGGGTGTGTGCTTGTGTATGCATGTGTGCCAGGCAGGAGCATGCCTGGCAGGTGGGCAGGAAGATGTGTAGTATTTTGTCGGCTTGCAGGAAACAGAGAGGTTGTTGTTGTGGCCATTGACTTTAAGACCTACACCATCATGCTCATCTCTTTTCCTGTGGCTGGGACAGTACATCAGACCATGAAACTGTACAGTACATCAGACCATGAAACTGTACAGTACATCAGACCATGAAATTATACAGTACATCAGACCATGAAACTGTACAGTACATCGGACCATGAAACTATACAGCACATCAGACCATGAAACTATACAGCACATCAGACCATGAAACTATACAGCACATCAGACTGTGGGAGCCACAGGGTTAAAATCTCGGTATTCTGCTACGTACAGATCTCAATGCCAGTGACTTTTTGGAATCCCAGAATAAACATCTTTATGGTCTGACAGAGGAACTAGGATTACAATGCTTCAGGAACTAAGATAGTAATCTGCAGAAACGAATTCCTGTGGTTTATGTGTAACTTGCTGATATGGCAAACCCATGAGTTAAGCTTCACAAATGTTCTCTTGTGAAACTCCCCCTTGCCTGCCTCTATATAAGACATATAGAGCTGGAAATAAACGAGACTTGATCAGAATCCTGTCTTGTCTTCATTTCTCATGACCCTTGCCCCTTCCCCTTTCTCCTTCTCCTCTAGGACCCCGTTGATAGACCCGCGGGATGGGTCATCAGACCATGAAACTGTACAGTACATCAGACCATGAAACTGTACAGTACATCAGACCATGAAACTGTACAGCACATCAGACCATGAAACTGTACAGCACATCAGACCATGAAACTGTACAGCACATCAGACTATGAAACTGTACAGCACATCAGACCATGAAACTGTACAGCACATCAGACCATGAAACTGTACAGCACATCAGACCATGAAACTGTACAGCACATCAGACCATGAAACTGTACAGCACATCAGACCATGAAACTGTACAGCACATCAGACCATGAAACTGTACAGCACATCAGACCATGAAACTGTACAGCACATCAGACCATGAAACTGTACAGCACATCAGACCATGAAACTGTACAGCACATCAGACCATGAAACTGTACAGCACATCAGACCATGAAACTGTACAGCACATCAGACCATGAAACTGTACAGCACATCAGACCATGAAACTGTACAGCACATCAGACCATGAAACTGTACAGCACATCAGACCATGAAACTGTACAGCACATCAGACCATGAAACTGTACAGCACATCAGACCATGAAACTGTACAGCACATCAGACCATGAAACTGTACAGCACATCAGACCATGAAACTGTACAGCACATCAGACCATGAAACTGTACAGCACATCAGACCATGAAACTGTACAGCACATCAGACCATGAAACTGTACAGCACATCAGACCATGAAACTGTACAGCACATCAGACCATGAAACTGTACAGCACATCAGACCATGAAACTGTACAGCACATCAGACCATGAAACTGTACAGCACATCAGACCATGAAACTGTACAGCACATCAGACCATGAAACTGTACAGCACATCAGACCATGAAACTGTACAGCACATCAGACCATGAAACTGTACAGCACATCAGACCATGAAACTGTACAGCACATCAGACCATGAAACTGTACAGCACATCAGACCATGAAACTGTACAGCACATCAGACCATGAAACTGTACAGCACATCAGACCATGAAACTGTACAGCACATCAGACCATGAAACTGTACAGCACATCAGACCATGAAACTGTACAGCACATCAGACCATGAAACTGTACAGCACATCAGACCATGAAACTGTACAGCACATCAGACCATGAAACTGTACAGCACATCAGACCATGAAACTGTACAGCACATCAGACCATGAAACTGTACAGCACATCAGACCATGAAACTGTACAGCACATCAGACCATGAAACTGTACAGCACATCAGACCATGAAACTGTACAGCACATCAGACCATGAAACTGTACAGCACATCAGACCATGAAACTGTACAGCACATCAGACCATGAAACTGTACAGCACATCAGACCATGAAACTGTACAGCACATCAGACCATGAAACTGTACAGCACATCAGACCATGAAACTGTACAGCACATCAGACCATGAAACTGTACAGCACATCAGACCATGAAACTGTACAGCACATCAGACCATGAAACTGTACAGCACATCAGACCATGAAACTGTACAGCACATCAGACCATGAAACTGTACAGCACATCAGACCATGAAACTGTACAGCACATCAGACCATGAAACTGTACAGCACATCAGACCATGAAACTGTACAGCACATCAGACCATGAAACTGTACAGCACATCAGACCATGAAACTGTACAGCACATCAGACCATGAAACTGTACAGCACATCAGACCATGAAACTGTACAGCACATCAGACCATGAAACTGTACAGCACATCAGACCATGAAACTGTACAGCACATCAGACCATGAAACTGTACAGCACATCAGACCATGAAACTGTACAGCACATCAGACCATGAAACTGTACAGCACATCAGACCATGAAACTGTACAGCACATCAGACCATGAAACTGTACAGCACATCAGACCATGNTTTCTTTCTTTCTTTCTTTCTTTCTTTCTTTCTTTCTTTCTTTCTTTCTTTCTTTCTTTCTTTCTTTCTTTCTTTCTTTCTTTCTTTCTCTTTCCTTTTATTTGGTGTTTTTGAGACAGGGTCTCCCTGTAGCCCCAGCTTGCTTGGAACTAGCCCTGTAGACCAGGCTGGCCTTGAACTCACAGAAATCCGCCTGCCTCTGCCTCCCAAGTGCTGGGATTAAAGGCGTGTGCCACCATGCTCAGCTTAAAGATGGTTCTTAGCTGCCATATGGGTGCTGGGAATTGAACCTGGGTCCTTTGCAAGAGCAGTTGGCACTCTTAACCACTGAGCCATCTCTCCAGCCCCGACGTCACTTTTTCCAACAGTGACCTGTGTGAACTCACTACAGCCGGTGAGTCCCTCTTCTGAGCCTGCAGCTGTGCTGGGCACCCAAGGTGAGGCTCTTTCAACTGTCTTTTCCATCACGTTGTAATGATCTAAGCTCAGAGTAGCCTGTGGCCTGGGGCAGCTGGGCAGTGTGTCTAGTCACACTTACTGGAACAGACAGGTTCAAGCTCCAGATCATAGGCCATCTGAGGGTTAAGAGGACTCAGTTGTCCCCTTTGGGTTAGTTCTTCCTCTGGCCACAGCAGGTGGGTTGATGATGAGGTCTGATGACCCCATGATGAGGTCTGATGCCCCCACAATGAGATCTGAGGACCCCATGATGAGGTCTGATGACCCCATGATGAGGTCTGATAACCCAATGATGAGTCTGATGCCCCCACGATGAGGTCTGATGCCCCCACTATGAGGTCTGATGCCCCCACAATGAGGTCTGATAACCCCATGAGTCTGATGCCCCCATGATGAGGTCTGATAACTCCACGATGAGGTCTGATGCCCCATGATGAGGTCTGATGTCCCCAAGATGAGGTCTGATGCCCCCACGATGAGGTCTGATGCCCCCACGATGAGGTCTGATGCCCCCACGATGAGGTCTGATAGCCCCACGATGAGGTCTGATAACCCCACGATGAGTCTGATGCCCCCACGATGAGGTCTGATGACCCCACGATGAGGTCTGATGCCCCCATGATGAGGTCTGATGCCCCCACGATGAGGTCTGATGACCCCACGATGAGGTCTGATGCCCCCACGATGAGGTCTGATGCCCCCACGATGAGGTCTGATGCCCCCACGATGAGGTCTGATGACCCCATGATGAGGTCTGATGCCCCCATGATGAGGTCTGATGCCCCCATGATGAGGTCTGGTGCCCCCATGATGAGTCTGATGCCCCCACGATGAGGTCTGATGCCCCCACGATGAGGTCTGATGCCCCCACGATGAGGTCTGATTGCCCCCATGATGAGGTCAGATGCCCCCATGATGAGGTCAGATGCCCTCCTGCCTCTACTTCGTGCTGCTTTATCCTGCAGGGAGGTGAGCCAAGGTCCTGTAGGAGGTGAGTCTATGCCCCTCATTCCTCACTGCAGCTCCTGCCCTGATGGGAGTCCCAGGTACTAGAACCTGGCTTGAGGGGGACATATTGACCTTTCCTCTGATCAGGACACCCAACAGCACTGCCTGACACCTCCAGAAATACATCTGTTTTGTGGTTTGGAAACTGATGCAGTCTGTACTGTGACCCCAGGCTGCCAGCCTGGGCCCTGGTGGGGAGTGGGTGGGTGGAGAGGTGTGGGTAGATGTTGAGACTAAGCTGGGTGGGGGGGCCTCATCCACACTTCTGTCTGGCAGGGCTGTGAATGACTCCTGGCTGGCTCTGCCCTTTTAGGTCCTGCCAGGGGGTGGGTCAGGGGAGACACAGAGCCTGTATGATGTCTTCAGGCTTCTGGTATCTTGGCCTATCACCAGCATAACCTCACTGTCACAGCCAAGCCCCCAGAGGTTGACCAGAGCTTCAGGGACACTGGAGACCACACATGGCTCTGAGCTCTGCTATTCTGCTTGCAGGGACTGAACTGAGGAAGAGGCGGTAGCTCCCTAAGCCCAGCCCTGCTTCTCCTGCCCACTGCTAGAGGGACCCTGAACCTGTGCCAAATAAGGCTTGCTGCCACAAGCTGCCTGGCAGCTTGTGGCAGCAAGGCTTATTTGGCACAGTCTTTCCTGAGGGTGGAGGAGAGGTGACTGGGCAAGTGGCAGGGGCACTCCTGTGTACCACAGCTTGGCTTTTGTGTACAGCTATTTATGTGAATGGGTTGCAGTTTTCTGTGACTACTCTGCAATAGATGCCTCTCACACAGGACACACAGCTGGAGCAGGGCTCCACCCCCAGGGTTTGTCCCTGTCCTGGTTGCCTGATTCAAGCCTCCTCCTCACTCTGCAGCCATCTTCTGTCCTCCCCATGGTCTGGAAGCAGCCCTTCTCATGGTCTCAGTTGGTCTCTTACGTGACATGAGACCAGACTTCTTTGGTACCCACATTCTCCCATGGCTCCCCACTACCCAGAGCTCAAATCCCCAGCCTGTGTTTCCTAGGCCTGCTTGGCTGTGGCTGCTCTGTTTGGGCTCTCCCGTCCACTGCTGCCCCTCCTATCAGAGATGCTCAGTGCCTGGTGCCCATCACAGTGTCTCGAGCTCCACGTTCTGAGGCCGCTACTGTCTGCTTCCCCTCCATCTTCCATTGATGCTGCAGCTGCAGAGCAGAAAGGACAGGAATGCAAGGATGGTCTGAGTGTTGGCCCAGGGCAGGGGGCAGCTGGTTATTTATGGAACAAAGCAGCTGGAGGCTTACTGGAAACAGCAGTCTGAGGACTGAGTCAGGAGTATGGTACCAGGGGTGGAACAGCTGGTGAGAACTAGGCCTGCCAGAGTGGAGAGACATTGTTGACCTTCAGGCATTGGGGGGGCACCAAAGGGGACTGGCAAGGTAAATTCTATATCCCTCGTCCATCTCAAATCCTGAACAAAGGGCTGGAGAAACTACAGAGGAGGAAGAAGTTCTGACACGTTAAGGGAGCTTGGGGAACAATGGCCAGATCTTCTGGCCCAAACTTGTACCAGAATCCAGGAGCTTCGCCTGCAACTGGGCCTCCTGGTGAACTTGTCTGCTGTGACTCAGAACAGATATCAGAAACTCTGGTCTTAGGCCATGGTCAGTCACCTTGAAATTCCAGAAGTTGGCCTTGGGATTTCAAGGTCATGTGCTAGGAAGTTCATTTTCAGGGCTGGGGAGATGCGTCGGTGGGAACATGCTTGCCACGCAAACTGGAGGACCACGTTTGAGCCCCACACTGCACATAAGAGCTGGGTACTGCATTGTGATCTATAGTCCTAATGCTGGGAGGAGGAGACAGAAGGATGGGGGCTTGCTGGCCAAGTCGTCGAGCCCCAGGGTTATTGAGAGACCTTGTCTTAACAACAACAACAACAACAACATCATCATCATCATCATCAACATCAACAAAAACATGCAGAGTGATTGAGGTGTTGACTTCTGGCTTCCATGTGCATGCACACATGTGTACACACACACCCATACATGCACACACACATACAATACAAAGGAAAGTTCATCTTCATGTAAGGCTGTCTTTCTGGCTAGTGGACATGGGCAGTGGAGAAGTGCTCTGTGGAGTCTCCTTGTTCTCAATTGGAGGCCAGCCTATGACATTAGGGCCACAGCAAATACAGGGACAAGAGGGTCAGACTGGAGCATACAATTCGGTCTCCAACAAAGTACACCTGCCAAGGTGACTACAGAACACAGGGTTTTTAGAATGTATTATTAAACCATTTCCTGCACAAAGGTTACTAAGTGCACTGAGAAGCAGAGGAGCAGGAACTATGTGTGCAAAACAGGGTGATTAGTGAAGCCTGACTCTGAGAAGAGCCAAAGTGGGATTCGGAAAAGAAAGGTTTAATGAAGCATGTTAAAGAAAAAGATGGTCTATGCTGTGAGTTAACAAAGAAAAGATTCACCAAGAATCACTGAGCAAGCAGATGGGCAAATTCAGCATGAAGCAAATCTGTAGCAAAGAGCCAGGGGGAAGTCACAGAACTGAAAAGTGCAATAGATGAAGGGTTTATTGGGTGGACTTAGTATCGGACTGGAAAGGGCATAAAAAGAAAGTGTCTGTGTCTGAGGAGAAGTAAATGTCTATGTGCCAGTCTGAGGAAGAGAGATGGGAGGGGTTAAGGCCACCCCAGAGGTCCCCAGAGGCCACCTCAGAGGTCCCTGGGGCAAAAGCACACATGCAAACAGCCACAGATATAGGAGAAAGCAAGAAATGGAGGAAGTACTTGAAGAAACAGTGTCTGCATTGGTATGTTTCTTGTCAGCTGATTCCTATCTCTAGGGAAGACCTCTTTCAAAAATGGTGGCAATGGAGCTAGAGAGATGGCTTAGCTGTTAAGAGCACTTCTTGCTTTTGCACAAGACTCAGGTTCAATTCCCAGAACCCACATGATGGCTGACAACCACTTGTAGCTCCAGTTCCAGGATCTCTTCTGACCTCTGAGGGCATGGCATGACACAGGTGCACTTACATACACACAGGCCACTCATACACATAAAATAAATAAAATAAAAATAATAAAATATTAAAAAACAAAATGAAGCAAAAATAAAGAGACTTTAAATATTTTATTATTTTACTTTATGTGTATGAGTGTATTGTCTGCATGCATGTAAGTGCACCCGTGCAATGCAATGCCTGTGGAGGTCAGAAGAGGGCATCAGATCCCCTGGAATTGGAGTTATGGACCATTGTTAGCCACCATGTGGGTGCTGGGAACTGAACCCCCAGGTGTTCTGCAAGAGCAGCCAGTGCTCTTAATCGCTGAGCCATCTCTCCAGTCCCAAGATATTCTTAAATTAAAAAAAAATTTTTATTTATTCTTTATGTGTATGAATGTACTGTCTGCATGCAGGTCTGTGCACCCATGTCATGAAATGCCGTGGAGGTCAGAAGAGGGCATCAGATTCCCCTAGAACTGGAGTTAAAGACGGTTCTCAGCCACCATGTGGGTGCTGGGGATCGAACCCGGGTCCTCTGCAAGAGCAGTCAGTGCTCCTAACTGCTAGGCCATCTCTCCAGCCCCCAAGATATTTTTAGATAATAAAATTTGAGTTTATTTGTAGCACATTATTAGTACAATTAACAAATTCTAGAACATTCTTTATGAACTGAAAGTTTCTGAGAAGCCACATCTGTATTCAAGAACTTGCACACTGAGTCAGTGAGACAGCTCAGTGAGTCAAAGCAGGTGCTGAAAAGCCTGCTGATCTGGCTTGATTCCCAGAACCCACCGTGGAAGGAGAGAACCATCCTCTAAAATTTGTCCTATGACCTCCACATGTGTGCCATGGTAAGGGCATGGGTGTCTATGCATGTGTGTGTGTGTGTATATGTGTGTGTGTGTGTGTGTGTATGTGTGTGTATCCACATACACATGCAGCACACATAGACTCACACATACCACACACACACATACACACACACACACACAGCCGCAGTTATCTCAGACTACTTTATGTCTCTTTTCAGAGCATTTACTATCCACCTTTGTGTTTTGCAGCCACTCCATAACCCTCTTGGAACGTGAACTGTGTTTGACAGACTCTGGCCTCTACCACCCCTAAAGCTAGGAACATCTGAATCCTGTAGAAAGCTTCCTCGCCTTGTTAGAGGTAACATTTGAGGCTTATAAAGTCCTATGGGACATCTCCCCTCCTAAGCTGGGCTTGGTGGCAAGATATCTGAAATCTCAGCCTTCGAGAGGCCGAGGCAGAAGGATCTGGAGCTCTAGGCCACCCTGGACTACTTAGGAAGATCCTGTCTCAGAACAAGAAGATTGAGAAGAAGGAGAAGGAGGGGGAGGAGGAGGAGGAGGAGGAAGAGGAGGAAGAGACGGTTACCACTAACATTCTACTTTGTGAAGAGAGCATCCCAGTCCTACCGATTACTCGTCTCTGTAGTCCCCCTACTAGCTGACCCCTTTCACATGTACATCTCTCACCTTTGAGATTAATTTGTTTGTGTTACCTGGAGACCTTGAAAAAATAGATAAAAATCTTTTATCTTTAAAAGATTTTTAAAAAATCTTTTTTGAGGGCTGGAGAGATAGCCTAGCAGTTAAGAGCACCGACCGCTCTTACAGAGGATCTGGGTTTGATCCCCAGCACCCACATGGCGGCTAAGAACTGTCTGTAACTCCAATTCCAGAAGAACTCCAGTTCCAGGGGAATCTGAGACCCTCTTCTGACCTCCGCGGCATTGCATGACACGGGTGCACAAACCTACATGCAGACAGTACACTCATACACATACAAAAATAAATAAAAATAAAAAAACAACAAAAAAAAAATCCTTTTTGAGACAGGGTCTCTCTATAGCCCCAGCTACCCTGGAGCTTGCTATGTAGACCTGGATGGCCTTGAACTCACAGAGATCTGCCTGCCTCTGCCTCCTGAATGGTGGGATTAAAGGTGTGTGCCACCATACTCTGATTTATTTTATGTGTGTGACTGTGTTGCCTGTGTTATGTGGGCTGGTATCATGCAGTGCCCACAGAGGCCAGAAGAGGGCATTGGATCCCCTGGAGCCAGAGTTACAGGCAGTTGAAGCTGTAGGACATGGGTGCAGAGACCCAAACTCTGTTCCTCTAGAGGAGCAAGCAGTGCTCTTTACCACTGAGTCATCTCTTCAGCCCCCTGCGAGAGATTTTTCTGTAGGTCATTTGTGTTCATTAAAACAATTTACTGATAATGCAAAGTTTGTAATATTTTTCATGGTTTGTGTGTTTACATTTTTTTCTTCATTAGGGGCATAACTTTTGGAGGATTCTGCAGAGATTCAGTCACAGTTACTCATCCTGACCCTGATCTGTGCCCTCGTGGACAGCCCTTGTCTTTTCTCACTTTCCATTGCCTCTGAGAACTTCCAAGTGGGCTTGGCCTTATCCTCACAGATGTTTGCCATCTGCCAAGGAAGGGCTCATCAAGGCCAGACTGGTCTACAGAATGAGTTCCAGGATAGCTGGGGCTACAGGGAGACCCTGTCTCAAAAACATTAAAAAAAAAAAAAAAAAAAAAAAGAAGAGCAGGGGCTGGAGAGATGGCTCAGCGGTTAAGAGCATTGACTGCTCCTGCAGAGGACAGGGGTTTGAATCCCAGCACCCACATGGGGGCTGACAATTGTCTATAGCTCCAGTTCCAGGAGATCTGACACCCTCTTCTGACCTCCTCAGGGATTTCTTGAACAAGCAGACTTATACACATTCGAGAACACGCTCATATATATAAAATAAAAAAATAAAAAAAAATGAACAGGATTAGTTTGAAGATTAGGGCGGGAATTTAGAGAGGTTATCTTCCCAAGAGATTTTGTTTTTTCTCTGTCACCATTGGGGAGGCCGGCAGCCAGGATCATCCTACTCCATGTTCCAGGTCTGATGCTTTTGGGCCACAGGGTGGAGGAACATGTAGGTGAAATTTGGCCAGCTGACTTCTGTTCACATTTACCTGGAGGGGGATTTACTTGGCACGTGGCAGGGTTAACGGGGGTGGGGTGGGGGGGTGGTGGTGGTGAAAAGTGAGCTTCAGTTTGCTCTGGGATGGGCCCCAAGCACCTGTAGCCTTGTTGTTCTGCAAAAATGCTCACTAAACCCTTGTTGACAAGTGAATGGATGAGTAAATCCTAGGGGGAGCGTGGCTAAGGCCCTAACCTGAGCCCGAATGGTCCCACCTCCCTCAGGACTGGGAGAGCCTCAGCACTTCTGCTTTTGATAGCAGATTCAATGACCAGGCAACGGATGACCCAGGCAGCAGAGAGCTCTCAGGGGTCATCAGGGGCCACACTGCAGACAGTTTTCAGGAGAGCTTTGGTGATCAGACTAAAGACAACTTTCAGGGGTCCTAAGGGACTAGACTAGGCAGCTCTCAGAGGTCCTAGGGGGCCAGGCTGTAGACAGCTCTTAGGAGAGCCTAGGTGACCAGACTAGACAGCTTTCAGGGGATCTAAGGGGCCAGGCTGGAGACAACTCTCAAGGACACCCTGGAGGCCAGATACCAGACAGCTCTGAAGGGGCCTCAGCAGCCTGGCTGCACTCAGGCCAGAGTCTGGTGTAGGAACAGAGAGACATAGATGTGGCCCAGCTGGAGGCAGATGGAGAGTAGACAGGTCCGGAAAGGGGGTGGATGAAACAGGCCAGTCTGGTTGCAGGGCTGACTGTCCAGGGGAATGGGAGGCCATTGGCCAGTAGATCAGAAGATGGTACGGGCCAGGAGGGGGTGGAAGCTTAAAAAAAAGATTTTGGGGGGGGGGATTTTGTATTTTTAATGATTGAGACAAAAGGTAATTGAAACCAAAGTTTCTGGAAGAAATTCTTGTTCTCAGCAGCCCTTGCCCCGTTCTGGCCTGCTTGCTCTGGCCCCAAGAACAGACTCAGTTGGGGAAGGTGTCAGTCCTGGGAAGGAGAAGGCAGAGTGGCTAGCTTTAGGATGCTCAGTCTGGAACCTTCTGGCTGAAGGAAAGGAGGACAGAACTGGGTTGGCACTGTGGTCTGGGCTGGGCACCAAGGCTACCACAATTTAACAGAGAGAGAGAGAGAGAGAGAGAGAGAGAGAGAGAGAGAGAGAGAGAGAGAGAGAGAGAGAATATAATTTTGCTTTGTAAGCAGCACAGACGTTAGGATAGTGTCCCAGCAGTTAGTGCCCACCCACACTGAGGTACTCAGAACCATATAAATGGTTCACCCTGGCCTCGTGGTGTGCTGTTTCCGGACTGCTGGGAGGATGAGGGTGGTGCTGCTGTCTGTTCTTCTTGCTCTAGGATCTGTGCCCAGGGACCAGGCAGTGTGGCTGGGAAGACTGGATCCTAAGCAGGTAACAGCCCTCTTGGGGGCCAGGCACCACCTTGGAGGCCACACAGCTTCTGGGTCCCCCAGGGACAGTTTGGATAGGCATGGTTGGAGGTACCATCTGTATGAGGGATCTTGAGACTTCCTGACAGAGGGAAGCCTGTGAGGAGAACCAGATGCCTCAGCTGACGTTTCCATCTAGCTCCTCGGGCCCTGGTATGTCCTGGCTATGGCCTCCCGTGCAAGGAACTTCATGGTGGAGAAGGACTTGAGGAATGTGGAAGGTGTCGTGGTGACCCTCACTCCAGAAAACAAGTTGAGACTGCAGTCTTCTCGGCATGGGTGAGTGGCTAGCGCCTGCACCATGCCCCGTGAAGTCTTCCTTGGCAGGAACACCTTCACTGGGATAGCTATAGGCCATTTTACTTGGTTCAAGCTGAGGCCCCCTGGACTCTGTATATCTGCTCTTGGATGCACATTAGGCTCTCTGTGTTCCCCAAGGTAGGTTCCTCATCCCCCTGTGCTCCCCAGGGAAGACTCCCCATCCCCATGTACTCCCCAGAACAGGCTCCCTGCATCCACCTTCTGCTGGTCTCTGGAATCTATGTCCCTAGCCTCTGATACTGTGGCCTGGTACTCCCTTGTCCTTGATGGGTTGACTGGCCCTGGTTAGTGTGCAGCTAGCCCTTCCTCTCTGTGAGCCTTCTGGAAGTTGGTTCATGGATTTGGTCCTCAGGGCCAGTTTGCTCCTTCAGGGAAGAAATCCCCTCAAGAGTGAGGTCTCCAAGGCCTCAGGCCAAACTGGCCCGTGGAGTCCAGCTGGCCTTGTCCAAGGACCCGTTCTAGGCTGGGGGTGGCTCCACTAGTCTGGCAGGCAGGCTGCTCAGCGAGGACCTGAGCCAAGGCAGAGTGGGGTCCAGAGTGAACGTGTCTGTCCTCCTGAGCCTTCTCTAAGGAGGTGGCAGAGCCTCATCTTCTTGGGTCAGATAGGACATGGAGGAGCAGGGAAAGAAGTAGTCTTGGTTAAACTGCTTCTTCCACATGGCATCTGTGAACATCTGGCCATACTGGCTCCACAACATGTGGCTGGGTAAGTGACTGTGGGCCCAGCAAAAACAGAGCACTCAAACACAGAAGCCTGACATCTTGGGAGCTCTGGGCCCATGTAGGGTTAGGGCTTTCAGCATCCTATATTTTATTGGATTTAGACTTAATTTGCTCTTCTTTGAGTAAGAAATACATTGGATGATTCAGACACCAGAGTCCCTAAGGGCAGGCAGCTGACACCCTTCTTTCCACCCTGTCCCTGGCAATCAGGGCTTTTACTTTGTGATTTGACACTTGACAAAGAACTTCATCACCCTTAACATAGCCATCACCCCTACCCATTGGAGAACTCCATCTTCCCAAATAGACACTTTGTCCCCATGGGAAAGGTTTCCATCACTGTGACAAAATACCCGAGATAAACAATTTATAAGGATGGAAGGTTTACCTAGGCCTATTGGCTCAAAGATTTCAGTCCTTACCACCTTATAGTCCCTGTTGCTTTGGGACTATGGTGGCAGGGAACACAGAGTGGAGATGGCAACTCAGTTCATGGTGTTGAGAAGGAGAGAGAGAGAGACAGAGACAGAGAGAAAGAGGAAGAGGAGTCCTCAGAGATCTAACTTTCTCCCAGCCCCCCCCCCCCACCGTAGCGATTGGCTGTTCTCCTTAGCCCATGTCCCAGGTCCACCCCTGCCTTCTTTGGCTAGGTGACATCCCACTGTGAGGATGGACCACGTGCAGTTTATTCATCGTCTGTTGATAAGCGTTCTTCCCCCTCCAGGCAGATAGAATCATGCTGCAACGCGGACTGGTGGGATCCTGGGTCACATGGCAAATCTCATGTTTAATTCTTTGAGGCACTCTGCACTGTCTGTGCTTGCTTTACAGAGTGTAATAGCTTCTTTCTCCTAGCCAGTGTTGGACATGGACATTTAGATGGTTCCGTTTTTTGCATTAGAAAGGTGGGCAATAAGCCGGGCGTGGTGGAGCACACCTTTAATCCTAGCACTTGGGAGGCAGAGGTAGGCGGATCTTTGTGAGTTCAAAGCCATCCTGGTCTACAGAGTGAGTTCCAGGACAGCTGGGGCTACAGGGAGACCCTGTCTTGAAAAAAAAAAAAAAAAAAAAAAAAAAAAAACCAACAACAAAAAAAGAAAGGTGGGCAATGAGCCTTGGTAAGTTGGCCTCTTGGGGCAGAAGGCTTATTCAAAGACTTAGTCCCTAGAAGAGGAGTGCTAGCAGAGGTGGCAGATGTTGTGGAGCTGAGGTTGTTCTGTGTCATCATCATGGAACGATCATCATGACGTGGGGGATGGCGGCTTCTCAGACAAGCATCCACGCCAGCTCTTCTCCGTCGTCTTCTGGTCCCAAATAGACATTCGTATGTTTCTTTTTTTTTTTTTTTTTTTTTCTTTTTTTATTGTGTATGAATGTACTGTCTGCATGCAAGTTCGTGCAACCCTGTCGTGCAATGCCGCGGAGGTCAGAAGAGGGTCTCGGATTCCCCTGGAGCTGGAGTTCTCCTGGAACTGGAGTTTCAGACGGTTCTCGGCCGCCATGTGGGTGCTGGGGATCGAACCCGGGTCCTCTGCAAGAGCGGTCGGCGCTCTTAACCGCTAGGCCATCTCTCCAGCCCCCGTATGTTTCTAATTCGCATTTGGCCTCAAACTGACTATGTAGCCAAGGACCACTTCGAACTCCCGATCCTCCTGCCTCCACCTCCTGAGTGCTGCGACCACAGGTGTGTGCCACCACACCCCCTATGCCCTCTTTTCTAATTCTGAGACCCACAGACACTTCCATGAACATTCCATGTATGTCACAGATGTGTCCTTCCCACTGATCTCTTATCAAATATTCTCCATATTTTTTTTTCTAGAGTGTTTCTTACTGGTTTATAGGAAGCCTTTGAATATTAGAGGAATCAGTATGTGATAAAAACTAGTTTTTACTAGTATACTACAAATATACTACAAGTGTATTCCCAGTTTGTAGTTTTTCTTATGTTTTTGAGGATGTTTTTTTCCTACGAGGTGCTTTTACATTTTCGCCCTGTTGCGTATCCCAGCTCTAGATGCTGAGACACTGGGGGAGGGGGTGTTGGAAGGCATTCTCTGGCTCTGGAAGGCATCTTGCATGTTCCTTCTGTCCCTAGTGACTCAAAGTATGACCTTTGTCACTCCTACATCTCTGGGTGAACTCTGCTTTGTTTTTGCAGTTTCTAGTCTGTTTCTTTGGTCCACTTATTTACCTAGATATTGACATGGGTTTAAGCTGGTGAACAAGCTCGGCCTGGTTTCCCCTTCAGATTCTCCCCGCCATCTCTTATCATAGGTGTCTTGTTCCCAGTGCCCTTCATGGCCTGCTTGTTTTGTCTAACAGTTAATGCCACATGTTGTTTGGGTTTGCTGACTTTAGGGGCTGACACCTTGGGGACCCCTGGACACTGTCTCCTTGCCTAGACCACAGGCTGATGTCATGTGCATGCTCAGTTCCAAATCCCTTTTCCTGTAAATCTCTTCCAGAGCCACGGAAATGGCTGGTGCTTCTGAGGCGCCAGGGTGGGCTCTCTGGGTAACTTGGACATCAAGGAGGAAATGAACTCTCTTTGAGGCTCTCCCTATGGTGGGCCAGGCCTGGCTCAGAGGCCTGCCTCCTACCGTGGAGCCCTTTGCTTCCTAGGCCAGATGGGTGCCTTCAGAGGACTGTGGAGCTGCTGAAGCAAGATTCGCGATGGGTGTTTGAGAACCCCTGTGAGTGTGACGCTGCTGGGGCCTCCTTACCACCATGGAGGCCAGCCCTTGCATCCTCAGCCACTAGATGACCAGGCTAGTGCTGGCAGGGAAGATGCCACTTTGGTCCAGAGCCCTCAGCTGATCCTTAGGGGAAGAGAGGCCCCTGGACAGAGGATGGGGTCTTCATGCCCTCCAGGGATGCCCAGATGCCTGGGGGGAACCAAGTCGAGCTCCCTAGGCTCCTTCATGGGTGTAGAGGCCTGGGTTCCTGGTCAGCAGCTTTACACAAGGATAAGGTGACCCAGTTGTTCCATAGTCACCTCAGAATGAGCTGGGGCAAGCACTCGCCTGTCCATCTGTCCATCAGGAACCAGAAAATATAGGGGTTAGAAACCAGGGCACAGAGCTTGAGACCTCTCCAGGGTTGTATGAGGTCTTACTCTGAATCTGCTCCCTGTCCCTGTGGCTAATCCCAGCTCTGTGGCCAGGTGGCATGGGGACCCTGTTCCTCCCCGCCACCCCCCTTGACCTTGCATTTGCTTTCTAGCTTTGGGCATACTGGATTATCGAGTGCTGGGTACTAACTTCAAAGATTATGCCATCATCTTCACGCAACTGGAGTTTGGGGATGAGGTCTTCAACACAGTGGAACTGTATAGTGAGTGGAACAGGCAAGGTCACTGGGAGTCCTTGGTGCCAGAGACCCAGGCACTCTGGGACCACAGACCCTAGTTGGGGACATACGGGGCCAGCCCACCCACCCTGACATTGGCTGGGGTTGTGGATGTAGAAAGGGGCAGAGACCCCAGCCACACTCTCTGTGTCCTGACCAGCTCTTAGAGGCTGCCCCTTCCCACCCAGGTCGGACAGAGATGGCCAGCCAAGAGGGCATGAAGCTGTTTACCAAATGGAGCCATGGCCTGGGTTTCTTGTCCCAGCAGCAGGCCCAGCTGCAGAAGGACCGTGAGTGTCCATAAGAGTGGGCACAGGGAGCTCAGAAAGTTCCGATGCCCACAGAGAGCGACTGAAGTGGTTGCAGAGGGCATTTCCTGGCTTCCCCCGGGTGGTGGGTGCTTTGAGAGTCGTCCATGCCCATCACAGTCAGGCCTGCAGGAATGGCCTCTTCTCAGGGGAGGCTGGTGGGCAGGACCCTGGGCACTACAGCTGCAGTAAGCCCTGTCCTCTCCGCTTCTCTTTTCAGTCACGTGTGCACACATGACCCTTCAGGTAGGCCACCCCCTCATGCACCACCCTTGGCTCTCTGGGTGGCAGGAGGAGTCTGGGGCTTTGGGCAGACCTTCACCTAAGCCCATGGGCTCGTGGCTCTGCCTCTGTGAAGGTGGCTGAGAGTGGGGGTGACGACTCTTGTGAGTCCACCCCCGGCACCTGTTCTGGTTTCAGTGAGTGTCACACGCTCAGGATTGAAATGCAGCGTCAGCGTCCTGGAGTCCTGGTGGAGACGGGCAGCGGCCGTCCTTGCTCAGTGGCTGGAGGCACTGTTGGTGGCTCACTGCTCCTCCAATTTCTTGCTCTGGTTGAGAATAAAGTGATTTCACAAGTAAACCTGCTGCAATGTGTCTTCACTGGCGGTGGGGCAGTCTCTGTGCTATGGAGGGCATGAAGGCCAGGGAAGGGGACGTTATCAGAGAACAGACCATGGAAGCACAGAGCCAGCTCTTGGAGAAGAGATTTCACTGCACTGTGTCCCTTTCCAGGATTCTCTGAGCCTGGGGACAGGCTAGTGGCTTCTCACTGGGGACTGGAGATGGTCTCTGGAACAATGGAGGCTGAGCTGCCTGGGCTAGGCAAGAGCTTGTGAATAAGTTAGGACACTGTTCAGGGGATATCGCCCATGCACTGCCTAGCAGGGGGGCACGCTGTGTGATGCTCAGCAGGAGGCCTTAGCACCCAAGGGCCGTCTAGTACAGAAGGAAGGGTCAGCATCCTAGGCTGTCTGCTGAGAGGGCATAGCCAGGGCTCTAGTTCTTTTTCTATCTGGGAGGATAGGGCTGCGGTGCTCGTGCGCGCGCGCGCGCGCGCGCGCGCGCGTGCGTGTGTGTGTGTGTGTGTGTGTGTGTGATTCCCAAAGGCTTGAACCTGAGGGCCTTCTTCACAACTTGGACAGCTGGCCTGGAAGTGGCAGAGTGATGTCACCTACTGAGGGGAATTGGGGAGGGGTCAGGCCTTGAAGCTGTGCAATCATTTCTGTACACGCACACACACACACACACACACACATTCACACACACACACACACACACACACACGCCCTCAAACCTCTCTCTCTCTGGCCTGGCCATCAATACCTCTACCTTGAGAAGGCAGCTCCAATTCTGTGCCCAGAGGCCACTGTGTATCCCTCATGCACAGCCTGCCCAGTCCTGGGACCTCTGCCTCTCATCTGGGTTAGGGCTGGGGTTATGAGAGCCCCAGGACACTCACCACCTGCTGAGACAGCCCAGGCTGCAGTGGTTTGCAGGGATGCTAAGAGCAGCCTCCATGTGATCTCCAGGAACACGATGCCTGTCTTTAGGGGCCTCGCAGGAAGGCAACGTTCACTGTAGACAACAATGGCCAGGCTGAGGGCCAAGTGTCCCGGCTGGTCTCTGTGCTAGGAGGAGGGCCATAGCCTGAAGCCACATCTGCCCACCTCTCACCCCGCCTTTCCCAGGAGCTTGAAGCTCCGGGATGGGTCAGATACTACGACAGAGTGGGGCAGGACAGGGAGGCATAAACTCTGGGCTTTGGCAAGGGAGAATGAAGCTGGAGTTGGCCCTGGTTATAGCCCTGGTCCTGGCTGTGGAGTTCCGGACACAGGAGTTTTTCCCCAAGGAGTCCCATGCACTCAACTGGGGCAAGGTGAGCTACATACCCCTTCGTTCCTACATCAGGGGCCAGCATCAGAGGGTGCGAGATAGAGCAGCACACAGACCAGTTAGGGTGAGAACTCCAGCTCTGAGAGCAGCTGGTGATAGAGCCAACAGAAGGGAGGGCGGCACCTGCTGAGTGCAGCTGGGCTGGTAACCTGCCTGTTCTCCTGCTGCTGCCCCAGCCTGGGAGCCCGAGGTGATGCCTCTGCAGCAGAGAAGAGTGCCCCGGAGGGCACAGGCTGGAGGAAAGTTCCAGTGGGGTGGCCGTGAGCACAGTGGCTAGGTGGAAAGTGCACACACACTCACAAAGTACAGTATGCCCAGGAGCAAGAGGTCTGTAGCAGGAAAGAGCCGGTGGCCAGGCTCAGGGGAGAGTGTGTGTGTGGGGGGCTGATTATTCACAGCCTGGGAGCAAAGAGGGAAGGAGTCTCTGAGGTGAATGGATGGCCTCGGCTCAGACCTCAGCCTCCTGGGGCCCCTGACTAGCCAAATGTCAGCTTCTCTTCAGCCTGTCCCAAGACAGATTAGTGCCCACCTTTAGGCACAGATGTGGACAGGGCCTTGGGAAAGGGCCTCTTACTGGGTTTGGTCTCTGGCTGGGAGGCTGCACAGGGCAGCACGATGTGGCAGCTCCAACAGTGTCTCCCCTAATGGCCCGCAGTTTTCAGGGTTCTGGTACATCATTGCTATTGCCACAGACATCCAGGGTTTCCTGCCAGCAACTGAGAAGAGGAAGCTGGGGGCGTCTCTGGTGAAGGTACACAAGATGGGCCAGCTCAAGGTGGTCATCGTCTTCAACCGGTGAGGGGGCTGTGGTGGTGGTCCATGCACACCTCTGCAGACTGCCTAGGGGCAGTTCTTCCAGGAGGAAGGAACCAGCAGGAAAGGGAAAGGGATCCTGAGAGGAAACAAGTCAGTTGCACAGTCCGCATCTCTCCTTCCCCTAATACCCAAGGGGCAAGTTTTGAGAAGCATCTGTCAGAAGGGGAGGGGGTGTTAGGAATGGCGCTCTCAGCTCTGGGAAGGCCTAGGGATAAATTGGAAAATTCCCACCCGCGCTGGCTGTCTTGCCACATCCCTAGGTTCTAAGGGTGAGAAGAGTTGGATGCATCAATTTGGGGAGGTGGTGGCTGGTGGGTGAGAAGGGCCCCTAGCGGCAGCTCACAGCATCTGCCTTCCAGGTCCCAGGGATGCCAGCACTGGGAGGTGATCCTGAGGAAAGACAGGAAGAGACCCGTATTCAGGAATACCTGTGCGTAGGACACCTGGGCTATGGGAAACTGGAAGACTTGGGAGCAACCCTCATTCGCTAAAGCATGTGGAGGGTGGACTAGGCATCCAGGGTGGGTGGCCAGGCTGGCTGTGGTCCCAGAGCCCATTATGCTCTGCTGGATGACCTGACCTGGGGGGGTGGGTGAGGTCATGGGAGAAAGGCCTCACTGGGTTATCTGGGGTGTTGGGTGCTAGGCTCTGTACTGTGTGGGTGGGCACTGGTGTCTAGGTACCAGTGGTTACTGGAGCTTTATTTTCAAGGGAAGGGGGTGAAGGCCTTCCACGTGCTGTCCACCGACTATAGCTACGGTCTGGTATACCTCCGCTTGGGGCGTGCAGGCATCAGTCACAAGAGCCTGCTGCTCTTGAGTAAGTGTCACATGGAGTGGAGCATTGCCTGTGGGAGTCAGAGCTACAGTAGCAGAGGGCTGGAGGCATCACAGGCACAGGGGTGATGGAGGGTAGAGGAAAGACAAGACTGCCTGGTGAGGCTGGTCATCTGGGAGGGAGGATGGTTGATGAGAGGTGGTGGTGGGTGGTCTGAGAGATGCTGTGGAAGTGGATGTTGCTGTGTATAGGGCTGGAGGAAGTAGCAGCAGGGTAAGTGGGACCTATGAGGGGTCAGGATATAGAGGCTGTGGTGTTAAGACATTCTTCTGTGCGTGTGTGTGTGTGTGTGTGTGTGTGTGTGTGTGTGTGTGCTGCCTGGGATGAGACTGAGATGTGAGATGTGAGTTCCAAGCTCTGGGAAACCAAAGATAAGGACCAGATGGCTGGATCAGGGACGGGGAGGGTATGGGAGAGTGGATGGAGGTGATGTGATGGGAGGGTAGAGGGGAGGGGCCCTCAGGTGGGCATGCTTAAGAATGTAACTGTCCAAGACATGCCCGGGGACTGGCTAGAGTGGACTGTGGGGTAGAGAGACTTCCGGTTGCTTGCCCCCCCCCCCGAGTGACCCCCATTCCCCAGCCTGGCTGCCTTGGAAGCGGGGGACAGGGACAGAATGACAACGTGTGTAAGGAGGATCAGGGTATAACCCTGCAAATGTTAGAGTGGGCCCCGAGCTGCTGTGCTTCTGACCCCAACTGCAGATAGACAGAACATCTCCAGCTTCCTGAGTCATCGAGAATTCCTGGACACAAGCGAAATTCTGGAGCTTACCACGCAGGCCATCGTTCTCCCGAAAGACGGTATAATGTGGCCTCGGCCTCCCTCTCCTGCCCTCGTTCTGTCCGATTAGACAGCTGGTCCACTCAGGGGGTGAGAGGAGAGATGTAAGGGGCCATGTGTTTGTAAAGCCCAGGGTGAAGGCACCCCGATAGCCCCACCTTCCTGCACTTGCAGGTCTTCTGTCCGCACGTGTTGTGCAGTGTGACCTGTGCAGACAAAGGTAGCTCCCTGGGCACAAAGGCTCCGGCTGATAGCGTGGGCTGTGGCGTCCAGGGCAACCAGAGTGACACTTGCCATGCCCACTCCTAGAGGACCTGGCTCCTTCCAGTAGCCAGACCCCTCAGAACCTCTGTTCTCTCCCGCAGCTTCCTGCGCACACACGATCCTGCCGTGAGAACTGTTCATCCCCGGCTCACCCCTTACACCTGTGTCCCTTCCAGAACCTGGGGGGTTGTTCCAGGTAGCAGGCTGTCACATTCAGTGGCTTGTTCAGAGGTGTTTGGTGACCATTGTGAAGACCGAGAGGCTCCAGCTCTGACTGTCTGACTGCACAGTCTGAGCCGTGATCACTGCCCTCGCCTGGTCTGATCTCTGCAAATTCAACTGGGCTGCACGCACAGCTTTCTCTTTGCACTGCCCTCCTGGAGGTGCCCCTGGCTTCATCTTTGCTTGGAGGCCAAGTTTTTGAGCTTACCATCATTTCACCCCAGGAGGCTGAGCACTAACCACAAGCATATTCCTCTTGTCTCTTGTCTTTTAAAAAAGTTCTTTATTTTTAGGGTGAGAGAGATGGCTCATTGGTTAAGAGGATTTGCTGCTCTTGTAGAGGACCCAAGTTTGAGTCCCCACACCCACGTGGTGGCTCATTACCACCTGTGATTCCAGTTCCAGGGAACTTGACACCCTCTTCTGGACTGCAAAAACATCTGAGCTCATGTGTATATACCTACACACAGACACACATGCATATTTAAAAATAAAAGTCCAGGCTGGAGAGATGGCTCAGTGGTTAGGGGCACATACTGCTCTTCCAGATGACTTGAGTTCAACTCCCACCAACCACGCAGGGTGGCTTATAACAGCCTGTAACTCTAGCTTCTGGGGGAATCTGACACCTTTGACTTCTTTTGGAACCTGCTGTCACATGCACACACACCCCCATGAATATATACCACTTAATTTTTAAAATTAAAATAAATCTTAAATTAAAAAAGAAGAATCTTTAGAAAGTTTTCTATTTTCACGCATACATGACATTACATCTTGTTATTCATGCCCCTCCCCTTCCTTCTCTATTCACCCACCCCTTCCTGCTGGTCCCCTTCTTTCCCTCAAGTAGCCCCCAATTCCGCTCTCATGTTATGTGGATTCCTTTATGCTCTCTTTTCTCTCTTTCTTACCTTCACACACAAATGTAAATCTAGACTCTGCATATGAGAGGCCAGATGTGAAACTTGTCCAAGTTTGGTTTATTCAGCTTAGAATGGTAATCTTCAGTTGCGTCCATTTTCCTGCAAAAGTCACATTCCGTCTTATTTATGGCTGAATAAAATTCCATTGCATGTATACAGCACATTTGTGGATGCATATTTTCTCCATCTGCTAGGACCTAGCTTGGTTCTGTATCTTGGCTATTATGAATAATGCAGCAGCAAACAGGGACTTGGAGTGACCTTGTGGAATGCTGACCTAGAGTCTCTGGGGTGTATTCCCAGGAGTGGCCCAGCTGGGTCACATGACCTAGAGTCTCTGGGGTGTATTCCCAGGAGTGACCCAGCTGGGTCATGTGACCTAGAGTTCCTGGGGTGTATTCCCAGGAGTGAGTGACCTAGAGTCTCTGGGGTGTATTCCCAGGAGTGGCCCAGCTGGGTCACGTGACCTAGAGTCTCTGGGGTGTATTCCCAGGAGTGACCTAGAGTTTCTGGGGTGTATTCCCAGGAGTGGCCCAGCTGGGTCACGTGACCTAGAGTTCCTGGGGCGTATTCCCAGGAGCGGACTAGCTGGGTCATGTGACAGTTCTGTTTTCAGTTTTGAGGAACCCCATAGTGACTCCACTAGTAGCTGCACCTCTTTTCTTTAATTTCTGATCTTTCAGCCACATTTGCTACAAGGAGCGGGAGGAATAGCCGCAACTCCACCCTGTGGCTGGACGTCCTTTGAGCCAGATCGCTGGGTCCACTGTGTACTTTTCACGAAACTACCATTACCAGTATCACTTGCTTTTTGTTGCACATCTCCTCCTGTCTCTTGAGCATGAACCTTTCTCCCCAGAGTCCTCTCCTGCGGCCTCTTTCTCCACTCCTAGGAGTGTGCGCTGTCTTTCCCAGGAGTCCTCCCTGCAGCCTCCTGACCAACAGCAAGCTTCCAGCACCAGGCTCCTCATGACAGAATGACTTCACCATGGGTGCTGCCTGGTCCTGAGCAATCCTGCGCCCAGCACTCCGCTTTGAACCCCCCATGTGATCATGTGAACAACCAACCTCAGCAAGGTTGACACATTAAACCAGTGAAATTGAGACTGGAAACACTTCCCCCATCCAGGAAGTTCCCACTTTGAGTCTGGCTGCCCACATCTGGGAACCAATCTGCTTTCTGCCATTATAAGTTGCTTCTGGTTTATGGGCTCAGGACACACCAAGCCATCTACTGTATGCTGTTTGGGGGAGTCTGGCCTCTTTCACTCAGCAATAGTGTTCTGAGACCCTGATGCTGATGAATGCAGGCAGTTTCCCCTTCCTAGCTCTGGCAGCTGGGTGGTAGGCAGCTGGCGCCAGGCTGGGCTGGCTTTGTATGTACCGTCACACATTTGAAACTTGTTCTAAAAAATGGTTAAATTACATAGAGTTAGACTGATCCTTTCAAATCTTCCAGCGAGACATTGCAAGACAGAACAATGAGGGTTAGTTTGACTCTATCGCTTAGGAAGAGGTTGGTCACCTGCTTATCCTGGGTGTGAAGTTTCTCCACCACACTCCAGCTGTTGGGCATGTGAATCCATTTGGCTCTCCATGGGCCCAGAGGCTTATTCTGCTGGTTCTTTCCTTTGCTAATGATTGGGTCCACTTAAATATTTTTGGCAAGAATATCAATAGTGGGTGATAGATTGTTTTTTGTCTTTTTGAGACAGGGTCTCTTTGTAGCCCTAGCTGTCCTAGAACTCACTATCTAGACCAGGCTGGCCTTGGACTCACAGAGATCCGCCTGCCTCTGCCTCCCGAGTGCTGGGAGTAAAGGCGTGTGCTACCACGCTCGGCATGGATGATAGATCTTCTTTGAAATGTGTCTAACTGGAAGTTCGTGCATTCGGTGTCTCTAAGTTTTCTCCATAGTAAAGACGCTTTATATCCACAATCGTCACCTCTGTATCTCCTGTTCACTAGCCTTTAGGGTCCAGGGCAGTGACACCTGAGTAGGAGGAGGCCTCAATGGTTGGTTTGTGGCTTATGAATAAAAACAGCTCAGAAGTCCAGGGACAGAAGACATTTGAGATCAGGTATGGCCCCCACACCCTCCTGAGAAGGACCCAGGGCTTAAGTATGGGAGGGACTTGAGCATCCCTTTAAATTAAGCCTTAGGGCCCAGGTGCACCATTTGTAGGGGATCCCATCTTTTCTTCAACATCTCTGGACCTTAATGAGTGATGGATGATGGTCACTGCAGATCAAAAGTCAGCTCAGAACAAATAGTCCTGCCCTGACATCTAGCCTCAAGAAACCCCAGGCTCTTTCTTCATCAGAGTGGATTAGAGCACCCTGTCCTAGGGGCCTCAGACTCCTTGCTCCCTGGGTTGAAAGCACCCAGAGTAGCCGCTGTCTTCACTGCTTAACCCTGCCAGGGACAAGGGAGAAAGAGGAGGAGGAGGAAGAAGAAGAGGAGGAAGAGGAGGAAGAGGAGAGAAGTTGGGAAGAGAGAACCAAGCAGGGTCGCAGAGGGCAGGGCACCAGATAGCCAGTAGGGCTGGAGTACCAGAGTTCCTGTTGCCTGTCACCAGAGAGGTCGGTAGGCAGGGTGGAACTGAATCTCTAAGTTGTGCCTTATTCAGAGAGACCTAGAGGTGATCCAAATGACTCTGGAGGAATTCGAGTCAGAGGCTTGATGGATATGAACCCTGTCTCCAGAGAAAAGAGCCAACACCGTAAATCTCAAAGCCAGAGGGACCAGACTTTGGAGTGACTTACTGCCTGTGTCCTGTTTTCCTATGAAGTGTGCCAGTGAGAAATGGCTTAGAGAGGCCAGTCTCCTCTGGCTTCTTTGACTGCAGGCTCTCTGAATAAAGCATAGTTTAAATACCCAATTTCTGTCACTGCTCATTGGGCTTGCAGTGAAAAGCAGCAGGAACTCCTGCATCACATGCGGGTGATGCACACGTGACCTATGGGGGAGGCCACAGGTGGCTCACAGGTGTTCCCCAGCGGCTTTGTGAAGCTCTGACCTGCAGTGGGGATGGTGTGGAGAGAGGGCCCTTTGGGAGATTAGTCTTGGACCAGTAGGGGAGATAGGTTCTTATGACAGGATCAGTGCCCTGCTGCATGAGGACACAGTGGGATGTCACTCCACCATCCAGGAAGAGGCTCTCTCTCTTCAGAATCCAATCACGCCAGCGCCCTCTCCAGAACTTTGAGCCATACATGTTGTTTAGGCCTCTGTCTAGGGTCCTTGGCAGTCGAAGCCCCAGCTGACTAGTACACATGGGTGAGGAATAGTTGAGCCCATGTGAGGACCACAGGCTCTCAGCCTGGCGAGGGGAGGGCTGGGTTTCCAGAGGGGGAGGACACCCTTGGATGGCCATTCTGAGGGTGTGGAGGATGATGAAAGCCCTTCCTGTCTGGAAGGCTGAGGACCGTGGGCTGACTTCACTCACAGGACTGAGCGCTGTGTTCTGAGGAGGTGGCATTAATGGCCCTGCAGGACCCAGGGAACAAAGCTTTCCTCTGAGCTCAGCCTACAGGTCCAGAGTCTCCCACATCTGTCTCTTCCTAGATCTATGTCTGGTCGCCCCCAAACTCTGGGTGGGGAGGAGCAAGGAAAGCGAACCTCTTGGTTTCCTGCCAGCCTTGGTTTCTTCCCAGGCCCGTGTTTCCTGCATCCCTTCTTAGAGCTTAGCCATAGCTCAGGGGAGGTCTTGATAGCTTCATTCTGCAGAGAGTGGCCACAGACTATCACTGCCAAGTGTGCACACACATGCTCATGTACGCATGTGCACCCAGACACTCAGCTCCACTAGTACATGCAGTGCAGGGGCATAGAACACAGAGCCACATGGCAACATACCCCAATGCTCCAGCACAGGTAATGCACACACTCATCATGTGCAGGGGACACATATATACACAAGTCTCACTCTTGTATACTCTCCAGCACACATTATGTACACACACCCCATCCTGTGCACAGGGCACACATGCACACAGGTCACATATCTGCACACACACTCTATCACACATGATGCACACACCAGATGTATAAGACACACGTTCACATGGACCACATACCTACACACCTACTCTAACACACATTATGTACACATATCTCAATCTGTGCACAGGGCACACATGCACGCAGATCACACACATGCATGCATATATATATATATTTGAGCACATATGATGCACACATACCCTGTGCACAGGGCACACATTTACATAGGCCAGCTACCTACATACTCATTCCAGCACACATTACATACACACACCCCATCCTGTGCACAGGACACACATATGGACCATGCACCTGTACACCTACTTCTACACATTTTGCACATACAAATCCCATCTTGTATACAGGGCACACATGAACCACACACTTACATACCCACTCTTACATTCACAGTACACATACCCACCTATATACATGCCCCATCTTGTGCAGAATGCACTTGTATGTACATAGCACATCATGTGTACATACATATAAACACATGCATATAAGGCATACATCCACTCATATGCATGCATATCGGCCCATGTGCACACACATATCTACTCACGCCATCTCTAGCTCAGGGCAGAGCCTGCTATGCTAACTTGCAGTGGACAAGGCTTCCCAGTGGCCCCAATCTTTGCATAGGGCCGGTTGCTGGGAGGGTTCTGTCTTCCAAGTACGATCACTACTCTGTTGGGCTGTGGAGGTCATGTTGGCATGTGTAGGGCAACAGGGAGGATCTGGTTGGTGTGTAGCACAGGGAGAGGGCCAGAGCCACAGTGCAGAGCCACAAGCTTGGTCAGTCTTCCAGTTCCAGAAAGTTCTTGAAGGGTGCAAGCACCAGGGAGACCCATGTGTCTGATGGCCCAGTGAGAGGCTTTGCCTCCATGTATCTGGAAGTCTTCCTTCTCTTTGTTAAGCCAGAAGCCTGACGGTTCCACGGAGCTGGGGGACAGGCTGATGATCTTCAGGGGAGGGAACCATAGGAAGCCTGAGGATTCTACAGAGCTAGGGAGGAGCTCTGACTCAGCTCTGACACTCAGGGGTGGGAACTAGACTGCCGGTCAAGCTCTTCAGAGCGTGTTCAACTTTTTGCTGGTCTGACCTGCCCAGTAAACCTGCCTAGCACTGCAGGGCTCCCTGGGCTGCTGAGACAAGCCTCATCAAGTGGCCTGCTCCAGTTTTGGAGGCCCAGAGGCTGATATCAGGGGTCCCAGGATGGTGTTCCTACAGAGAGCTCTAGGGAAGATTCTTTGGGCCTCCCCTGCCTTGATGCTGCTAGCAGGGTTCTCATTTGGAAGTGAGCTGGTGTCATGTGAGGAGGTGGCCTTCTGAGTGACCTGGAAAACCTGGGGCCAAAAGAGGTGACAAGGGGATTCTGATGTCCCTGCCTCCCCTCTGGAACTTGCAGGACTGGCTCATTTGTCTCCAGGAGTCCATTCCCTGGAGGACATCCACACCCTGGTGTGGGTTTTGATTCTGGGTGCAGGAACTTGGGATGCAGTGTGGGAAGTGGCCACTGGCCACTGGGGGGCACCAGTGCTCTTAGTGCTCAATGGAGAAAGTGGAATCAGGGAAGAGCCCCCCCCCCCCAGTCATGCTGTCTGCCTGCCCCAACCAAAGGGACCTCCATCTCTGGCATCCTGGATCAGTGTGGGCCACTCAGAAGCAGGAGTGGCTCTGACATCCTCTCGTCTCCAATCTGTGCTCCAGGACTCACCCCTGCAGGGTCTCTGTGGAGCAGAGGTGTGACTCTTGAGGTGACTGCTCAAGGGTCTGGGGCTTCCAGAGCTTCCAGGTGGCAGGTGGAGATGCCCAAGAGGTCAAAGTAGATTTATGGGAAAGAAACAAGCAAGATGTGTAGCAGAAGTACTGGGGGTCACAAGAGCGTCGCTGGGGCTGTCTGAGGCTAATCAAGGTGACACTTTCCTGAACCAGAGCCACCATCACCGTCTTTAGGCTGAGGAAGGAGGGGGAGGGCAAGTGGAGTGGGCAGGACAGACAGACAAACAGACAGAGAATCCAGGAGAGCAGGATCCAGACACAGTGTGGGTCAGGGAGAAGATAGGGAAAGACAGAGGGGACAGAGAGGAGAAGAAAGGAAGGGGAGAGAGAGAGGGAGCCCCCAAATGGATCTTAAAAGTGACTCCATCCCTGGTGCCCTGTTCTATTCCTAAGAAGCCAGTCAGAGTCCCATATGGGGAGGCACAGGGCTTGGGTACCCAGGGGCCATGGTCTCTGGAAGTCCTTGTGGGAAGTGTTAGGTTCATGTTGAGGGGAGACCTGGTGGTGTGTTGAAAGGAGAAAATGTCAGGACTCTGAAGAAAAGGAAGTCAGGTTTATTTTAGGCATGCTGGCTGGCCTGCCTGTGTCCGGATTAGGATGACCAGAGTTAGAATGTCCCCCAAATATCAGGTTTACACCCAAGCACATAAGGAAGTGAGTTTACGAGGAAGTGGGGGCGAGGAGATGAAGGAATAGGTACAGGTGGGTCTGTGGCTGGCATCAGGAGGAGCATCTCGAGGGAGACTGAGGCCCGGGTCTAGTCTCCGGTGAGGTGTGCTTCAGGATGTTGCAGCAACTTTTCTCGGATTGCAGGAGCACAGTCCAGGGTAATTATTTCTCGAGACTTCTGCCTCAGTTGGCCTTCTGGAATCCCTGACTTAGGTGGGCTACAACCTTACTTTCTACCATTTTGGTCATAGGGATAGGAGGGCGACATTTTTTTGTAGTTGTTCGTGTAGCTGGTTCGTGCTGATGAGGGATGATGAAGGGGGGGGTTAATGACACAAGAGGGTGAGATGCTTTACACCAGGGTGTAAAGGTTGTCAGCAGGGATGTGTTCATATTTGTCTAAAGAGAGAACAGCAAAAATTTATTAAAACTGGTACAGGTGGGTGTCGGATGGTCAGGTTCTCCTTGGGTGGCACCTTCTGCTGCTGAGTCCAGGAGTGCTCAGAATTATTTGAGGAGATGCAAACAAGGTGTAGGAAGCAGGGACAGGTGAAGGGGCTCAGCCTACGAAGGGCAGCCATGCACATGCTGGGTGCCATTGTGCAGGGCCGGGACCACACCCCAAGGAAAGGTTTATCTGTGGAGACCTCTTCTCCTGGGACTCATTCACTTCCTCATTCCCTCATTCATTCATGATGTCACTTTCACAGAGCTCCTGTCTACATGGACACGGACACAGAAGGGTATGGCCTTGGGGTTATCAGGGACAATGGCCATTGGGAATCACTTATTTTGTTAAAAGAGAAGCTTAGAGGGACTGGAGAGATAGCCTAGCAGTTAAGAGCACTGACTGCTCTTGCAGAGGACCCAGGTTCAATCCCCAGCACCCACATGGTGGCTAAGAACTGTCTGTAACTCCAATTCCAGGAGAACTCCAATTCCAGGAGAACTCCAGTTCCAGGGGAATCTGAGAGCCTCTTCTGACCTCTATGGCATTGCACGACACGGATGCACAGACTTACATGCAGACAGTACAATCATACACATACAAAAATAAATAAAATTAATAAAAAAAGAGAAGCTTAGACCTCAAAGAAATGTCAGAGATTGAATTGATGTATAAATCCACATGGTCACTAAGATGAGTTTTTTTTTGCAAATATTTACAGGTGAATCTTCATGTTAGTCAACACAATGGGAAATCACAAATACTGTTAAGGCTGTGGACAAAGGGAGACCCTCATACTCCATCAGTGGCACTATGTGATGGTGGAGCCACTGTACAACCAATCCGAGAGCACTCCGAAGGAAGGGCAGGGTTACTCTGCAAATCAGCAGGTCCATGCCTAGGAGTGCTGTGAGCAGCTGAGAAATGTAGGGCTCGCAGAAACACCCGTGGAAACGTCACAGTAGCTGAGAATGTACGTTATGTGGAAACACCTGTGGAAACGTCACAGCAGCATGGTTCCTGTGGTGCAATCAACACAGATGCTTGTTAACTGAAGAACAGATGAACACATGAATACATATATGTGAAGGTTCATGGCACTGTGGTTCATAACCCCATGGTAGAATCAACACAAATGTATGTCAGGGCTGAACAGATTAGCACTTACAGTGGGTGACCATTATGGGATATAAATGCCATATATGCTTCTCTATGCTAATAGAACATTGAAAGACAGTGATCAAAGGTGACCCACAGTGACTGTTTTTTAACTGAGTCAAGGAAAGAAGAGAGACCTTAAAACTATTCCCAGAACAAGCTGGGCATGGTGGCGCACGCCTTTAATCCTAGCACTCAGGAGGCAGAGGCAGGCTGATCTTTGTGAGTTCAAGGCCAGCCTGGTCTACAGAGTGAGTTCCAGGACAGCTGGGGCTACAGGGAGACCCTGTCTAGAAAAGACCAAAAACAAACAAACAAAAAAACCCAAAAAACTATTCCCAGAACAAACAGCAGCTGCATAAAGAATGAACCTGACACTGAGGCCCCGGGAAGTTCAAGTTGAAATCATTGAGGAATCAGAGTTCAAGTCTCCGTCTAGTTCTGGGACAGTTTCTCAGCAGTCTTAGAACATCTGAAAAAATTCTCACACCAAACCAAATCAAAATTGACAGGAATGGCAAGGACAATGATAGGTGGAAGGGTCTGCAGTGCTGACTGGACACTTGGAAGCCAGTGCTGGCCTGATTTCCTGACTGCCAACTGGAGCGGAGGCTGCGAGCCAGTCACAAGAGCCAGATGAACACAGTATGACAAAGCTGTGAGGTTGGCTCTCCATCGATGCAGAAGACAGAATAATTGTTAGATACCCACTTCCTTGTAGAAGGGCCAAGCCAACCAAAGCTAGCCAGAGCCAGCCAAAGCCAGCATGGCATGGATATGAAGCTGGCTCTCCATAGGCACAGATTACTCCATGACTGAGACTCACATCTCCATAGAAGGGCCAAGCCAGCTGAAACCAGTGTGACACAGATACCAGGTTGGTGTTCATGGGAGGAGTACGCTGTACAATTGTTTGGGGTGAGGACCTCACAGTGTGAGATAAGCACGCTCTGTGTTGATGTTTGAAAGGTCAGTTGCTACAGTTTTAAACACATATCCTGTTGCCCATCAAGAGACCTTCTTCCTCCTGGCCGGAGTCAGCATTGGTGCTGTCTGTGTAGTGCAGGTAGCTGTTCCGAGCCCCACATCTTCCTCACTGCCCTGCAGCTCTTTTTCCCCAACACCCACATCACCCTAATTGTCCCTTAGCCCCAGCACAGCTGGCCCCTGACACATCACCCACACTGAGCACTGATTGCCTCACAAGCTCAATCAACAGGCCTCAGTTTTCCTACCTGGAGTCTGGGTGTTGGGCCAGCATCCAGGATGACACGCAGGACCTGGGTGCTCCCTGTTTCTACTCACGGGTCCCTGGGGGTGGGGTTCTCCCACGGACCTCCTCTGGGGCTCTAAGACATCCTCTGTATGCTTCTCCTGGTTTCTCTGGCCACCCCCAGAAACACAGAGAAGAATGGGTTGCCATTCTCCGAGCAGTCGGAGCTTCGCTGGAGCTGGGAGGGTGTCACTGCTCATGGGAACCCTGGCCTGAGTGGGAGGTGAGAGGGAGGGGACAGATGCCTGCAGCCACCATCAATGCTACCATCAGTTTCACCATGAGTGCCACCAATAGTGCTACCATTAGGGCCACCATCGAAACCACTATCAGGGCCAACACAGGATCACCATCGGGGCCGCCCCTAGGGCCACCGTCAGTGTCGTCATCATCAGAACCACCACCAGGCCATCATCAGACCTGAATGACCCTGCCTTTTTGCACTAACATCATCCTAATGTGCACATCTGCCCAGTACATCTGTGTGTGCTTCCCTCCCAGGTCCATAAGATGCCTGGGAACCCAACAGCACATGGTGCATTGATAACTTAATAACTTTTGAGAGGATTGTGAGGCTGGAACTCTAGTCTTCCATTCACTGACCCAGCTGGCAAGTGAGGGTATTGGGAACCCTAGGGAGAAGAGTTGGGGGGTCAGAGTGCATGTGTTCCTACATGTAAGGTCCCTTTCTTCCCACTGGCTCATGGCCAAAGCCATTCTCCCAGGCCCCACATTGACTCCATTGGGGAGCCTGGCCGTGCCTTTCAGGTCTCCCTCTTTTCTCTTCCTGGGAAGACCCTTCTGGAGCAAGGGTGTGGAGTGGTCATGAGGTGTTTGAGCATAGTGGGCCCAGGATGATGCTGACAAAGTTTCTACCAGGTCACATCTATAGTGTCACTTAGTACCCAGGTCAGGAGGACACAGGTCCAGTCAGCCCCTAGTCATGTTCCTGTTTGTGTGACATTCACCATGACGTGGTGCAAGCTGTTCTACAAAGTGTCCTTTGTCCAGATAAACCAGGGCCTGGGAGAAAATGGCAGAGAAGGAGCCGAAGGTAGATGCAGTCCTTCCCTGGGCGCAACCCCACCATATACAAGTGCACTCTGGCCTCTCAGTTCTACCTGTTGCCTCAAATCTAGATCCTTTTCCTTCAGCCACCTATAATTCAGCTTAGCTAAGTCAGCTAAACATTTGCTGAACCCCAGGCTGGAAGGACGAGGAGCCCAGGTACTAGGGAGGCTAGATCTGACCTGTTCACATAACCATGTCTCCTGAGACAAGGATCTGTGATGGGGTGGGATGGGTAGGACTGAGGCTGACCCAAGAGCAGGACACTGACCATGGCCTTCCCCTCCAGCACAGTCCAGGACACTCGGGCCACCTCCAGCTTTACTTTCTGAGAGGTACAGTTCACTGCATAAGACCCCTGCGGGCCTCCACTCTCCTCACTCCCCAGCTCTGTGCATCTTCCCTCGTTTTGACTCCACAGCCTCCAACCTGTGCTCCTACCACGTGTCCAGGTAGTGGGCTGCTGTAGAGACACACTGCCTTCCTCAGAAGCTGAGTCCTCACTTAGGCTCCATGGCACACCTGTGTCTGATCTGGGAGGCCCACCACTCCCACAGCAGAAGGTTCCTTCTCCAGAATCCTATCAGATGGATTTTTTTTTCTATCTAGATAATTGGAGGGAAATTCTTCTTTTTATTTTTTATTTTTTGGTCTTTTTTAGAGACAGGGTCTCCCTGTAGCCCCAGCTGTCCTGGAACTCACTCTGTAGACCAGGCTGGCCTTGAACTCACAAAGATCTGCCTGTCTCTGCCTCCCAAGTGCTAGGATTAAAGGTGTGTGCCACCACACCCAGCAATTGGAGGGGAATTCATAAAACTTCAATAGTTCCATGGCACTAACTATCCTCAATGGTGTGCAGCCGTCTTTGATAGCTGGTTCCAAGCCATCCCTCTGCACAAGAAACCCAACTTGCGAGCCATCCCTGTGAAGCCTCTTCCTCCTCTCCTGTAGACACCTGTCATCTGCTTTCTGTCCCTGTGGACAGAACCCTGCTGGACATTGCTACAGATGCAGTCCTAGATCCTGTCTGTGTCTGTCATCATATTGATATTTATTCCTGCCACAGAAGTTCATTCCTTTCATGGCTAGATATTCTTCCCCTGTGCAGAGGAACTGCATTTTGAAGACTCCTTTATGAGTCAAAGTGGGGCCACTTCTGACGCTGCGGGCAATCTGGAATAAACCTTGAATTGCCACTTGCTTTCAGTGGATTTTTTTTTTGGTCTTTTCGAGACAGGGTCTCCCTGTAGTCCCAGCTGTCCTGGAACTCACTCTGTAGACCAGGCTGGCCTTGAACTCGCAAAGATCCACCTGCCTCTGCCTCCCAAGTGCTAGGATTAAAGGCGTGTGCCACCACACCCGGCGTACTTTCAGTGGATTTTTAAGAACACTGATTTAGAGGGCTGGAGAGATGGATCAGTGGTTAAGAGCACTGGTTGCTCTTGCAGAGGACCTAGGTTCAGTTCCCAGCACCTACAGGGTGGCCGACAACCACCTGTAACTCCAGTTCCAGGGGAACCGATACCATTTTCTGATCTCTGTGGGCATTTCATGCATGTTGTGCACTTACATACATCTAGACAAAACACACATATGGGTAGAATAGAAATAAACACTCCTCCCCCCACTTCCTTAGAAGACACACAGCTGAGTGATACATCCCTGGTTTCCCACAGTTTTGCTGTACATACCTCTGACCCAGAGGCCTTTATGATCACAGTTGGCCGGTTCCTTTCTAGGGACTTGCTTTTCTCTTTTGCAGGTGCAGGTGTCCGATGGGTGACATCAGAGACCTGAAAACCCCACCCTCAGCCTAAGCTGTTGCCACCGTTTTCTGACTACAGGTTCCATGAAGGATCAGGACAGTTTCTAACAAAGATTAGGTGACCCATCACTGTGCTTCCCTGTAACCCCATTCCCTGCACCATAGTACCCCACCTCCTATTCTTCACTACCATTCAGAAGCAGCATGTGCTGTCAAAGCCACCGTTGCGAAGATGTGCACTTCCTATAGGAATTTCAGTTTCAGCTTCTCTATTCAGGGATGATCCATTTTGAGTAAATCCAAACACATGGGGTAAGGTCTGATCTCATCTTTGCAGGTAGATGTCAGTTGTCCCAGAGCCATGCACCGAAGTCTCTCCTTGTGTCCATGGATTGTCTCGTCCCCTCCAGGAATTCCTATCTCAGTTGCTGGGAGTGGTGCTCTTTTGATCTTAGTCCTCAGACTCACTCCTTACTCGAGGTGGTCCTCCCTGATGTGAGGTGTTAACCATCTGTTTTGTGGCACTTCCTTCATCCTGTGCCCTGTGGCCTGACACTTCCCAGCGTGTCTCTGTAGCTCTTCCTGTGTGTGGAGCCCTGTTCTACAGCCATCGTTGCTGTCCCCAAGTCCCACTCCTGCCTTGTCCACTCAGCCAGACGCCTTGCCTCATTGGGTCCCTTCTTTTGGGTGCTCAGATTCTCTGCAGGCTTACGGCTGCTGTAACAAGGGCTGACCTCATAGTGAGCTATGCTCAGGGATCCCAGACTGCACTCTCTGATCCAGTACATGGAAACAGTTTCTCTGGTTCTGTTCTGTTTTCTCTTTGTGGTGGGTATATAAGTCCATGCCTTACCACTCTCTTTTGCCCAGGTAGAGTGCCACACCATTGATCTGGGCTGGACCATCACAGCATCCTTCTAGCTGGTTTCTTGCTGTTGGACTTGCTGTTTCCTATCTGTTCTTAACACAACACCTAGAGTGACCCTTAAAAATATGTTGGCCAGGTATACTGGTAGATAGCTTTAATCTCAGCACCTGGGAGTCAGAGGCAGGTGGATCTCTGTGAGATCGAGGCCAGCTTAGTTTACATAGCAACTTCCAGGCCAGCTGGTGCTACCTGAGACCCTGTCAAGACAGCAACAGCAACAGCAACGAGAAGTTGTCCATTGCCTGTGTCAGAGCTCTCCATGTTTCTTCATCCATGCTTTCTCCTTGCACTCAGAGAAAAAGCTAAGGTCCCTACAGTGGCCCACAGCCCACCCTCGCTGGCCCTGCCCCCTCTGTGACCTTGTCCTTGGCCAGTCTTGTCCTGTATCATCTACCCTAGCAGTTCTGCCTTCTATCACATTTCTGGCACCTTCCAGTCTCCCTCCCTCAGGTCTGCACCCTGGGTTCCTCCCATTCAATTTGTTCCTGGACCATTTCTTCCACTTTCTTCAGTTCTTACTTCAAATGTCGCCTTGGTATGGTTAGCTAAAACAATTCCAGTTAAAATACAAGCACCCCCTTGTGTCAATACTCTCCATTCAACTTGTTCCAGTCACTGTTTTCCCGTAACATTTATGACCTTTTAAAATAATTTATAATTATATGAATCAGAGTTCAATCAGGAGACAGAACCACATAAAAGGCCAAGCAGGGATGGTTTATGTAATGAACAATTAACAATTCAAGTATATAGAGAGCACTAAAAAATAGCTCAGGGTTGCAGGAGGTGGTTTGGGGGTACAGCCTCTCAACAAGCTGAGTTCAGAGCTGGTGGGAAAAGGTGCAGCTACTGCCCAGGGAGGAATGGACATCTGCCTGGGTCAGAGCTGGTCATGGTCAGGACAGAGGACAGCAGCAAGCAGGGAAAGACAGGCCGTTAGCAAGCAGGAAGCCCATCCCCAGGGAGGAATGGACATCTGCCTGGGTCAGAGCTGGTCATGGTCAGGACAGAGGACAGCAAGCAGGGAAAGACAGGCCGTTAGCAAGCAGGAAGCTCATCTTCCCTTCCATGTGCACACAAACTGGCTTCGGAAACTGAAGATTCACTGGGATCCCCTTAGTGGGGTGTCTCTTGTAAGACATTTAAGACCCAGTGAGGTCAGTATGACTGAATGCTCTAGATGTCTCTATGTGTTTAACTTCAGTGAGACAGGCAAGAGAGGGACCTGAAACAGACCTGCACAAATGTGCCCAAGTGCGTGCCTGTGTCAACACACACACACACACACACACACACGCACGCACAAGTGCATACGCACACACAGCTTCATAAGAGAAAACTGGTGAGAATATCTTTCCCATGTTGCTCTCTCTTTAGTCTCCTACCTGCCTCTTCACAGTTATCCTTGTACTTTTCATGATATGATATATAATATTAATATATATATATATATATTAAAAAAATATAAATTTCTGCCAGGCGTGGTAGAATGTAATGAAGGAGAATGTAATGAAGAATGTAATGAACTCAGACCAGGTCAGCCTGGTCTTAGTTCCAGGACAGCTGGGGCTACAGGGGACCCTGTCTCAAAAACCAAAAAAAAAAAAAAAAACTCTAAATTCTGCTCATGAACGAAAGCATGTAACATTTATCTTTCTGAGTCTAGCTTAATTTTTAAACAATAATCTCTAGTTCCATACATTTTCCTACAAAAGACATAATTTCATTATTATTATTATTATTATTATTATTTTAGACAGGGAGGATCTCACTAGGTAAACTGGCTGACCTGGAACTGGCTATGTAGACCAGGTTGGGCCTTGAACTCTCAGAGATCCACCTGCTTCTGCCTCCAGAGTTCTGGGATTAAAGGCATATGCTAGCTACCACGCCCAGCTATTCTTTTCTCTCGATGGCTGTGTATGTGTACACACCATCTGTTCATTTGTAGATGGACGTCTAGGCTGGTTCCATATCTTGGCTGTTGTGAACAGTGCAGCTTCAAAGGTGGGTATGTAGGTGCCTTTGTGACATACTAACTTAGAATACTTCAGGTTTATAACCAGAATTAGTAGAGATGGATCATATGGTAGCTTTACCTTTAACTTCTTAAAAAAACTTTTTATGTGTATGAGTGTATTGCCTGAAGGTATGTAAGTGCTTCCGTGTCATGCAAAGCCCAAAGTCAGAAGAGAGCTTTAGATTCCCTGGAACTAGAGTTATGAATGGTTGTTAGCAGCCATGTAGGTTCTGGGAATCAAACTTGGGTCCTCTGGAAGAGCAGCCAGTGTTCCTAATTGCTGAGCTATCTCTCCAGCCCCTTATCTATAGTTTTTTGAAGAACTTCTTTACTGAAAGTTTACATTCCTAGCAGCAGATAAGGCTTCTTTCCCTTGAATTCTTTCTAGGATTTGTTGTGTCATTTCTTTTCCCTTTTTAAAAAGTATTTTTTGGGGCTTGAGAGAGAGCTCAGGAATTAAGAGCACCGACTGTTCTTGCAGAGGATCCAGATTCAATTCCCAGCACCCACAAGGTAGCTAAGAACCATCCTTAATTCCAGTTTCCTCTGACCTCCTTGGCATTGTATAACATGGGTGTACTCACATGCATGCAGGCAATGCACTTGTACAAATAAAGTTAAAAACAAAATATTTAAAAACTAATAAAATATTTTTGTTAAGTTTTTGTGCGTTTTGTATAATAGACCTTAATGAAATTGAGATTCCCCCTTCCTCCCACATCTTCCCATCCGATTTCATGCATTCTGTCATATGTGTTAAGTCCTATCTGGTCAAGCATTTGTACCCAGATGTCCCTCAGTGTAAGTTCATCCACTGGAGTCTAGTCAGCCTGCCTAGAGTCACTCCCTTAAAGATCTACTCTCCCTCATCCAGCAATAATCAGTTGCCAATAGTTCTTCAGCTAGGGTTGGGGCCTGCTGCCTATTTCCCCAGTTTTATCCTGGGTTTTTGTCTGATTGAGTTTGCATGGTTCTTGTGCATGCTGTCATCATTACTGCATGTTCATATGAGCAAGTTCCCAGAGGCCCGGAAGAATGTTTCATTACGTTCACGTTCCAATCTTGGCTCTTATAATCTTTCCACCCCCCTCTTCTGCAATGGTCCCTGACCCATGGATGGGTGAGGTTTAATAGAAGAGTCCTGTTCAGGGACACACACTCTACAGTCTCATATTCTCTAAAACTTAGCCAGTTGTGACCTCCCGAATGCATCGCCCTGTCATATGGGGAAGCGTCACTGTGAGAGTTGAGGATGTATCAGTGTCCTCTCTACCCCCTGTTCCACTATGTTCCATGAGCCTTAGGTGCAGAGGTTCCACTGTGGATGTATCACTTAGGGCCGGGCATCTCTCAGACACATATTCTCTGTGTGTCACCAGTTGTGGAACTCTGCAATAGCCTCCACCTGTTGCAAAAAGAAGCTTCTTTGATGAATGGTGTATGGCATATGTCTCTGAAAATACAAGGATCCATATTTAGCCTCGTAAGAAATTTCATTCATCTAGAAAGATGACAGAGATAGAGTTTTCCCTAAGATCTATGAAATTTCCAGCCATGTATATTTGGCTATATTTACAGTGCCACCCATGAGTTCCCTCCCACTGAGTGGGCTTTAAGTCCAACTAAATAGCTATTGATTACCCTCATAAAAGTACCACTACTTTACAAACATGGCACAGTTGAATCCCATGTCTCTGCTGACCTTCAGTCTGTCTGTTGTTGATGGGGTGGGGTCTTTACAACTGCAACCAAAATTGATTCTCTCTCTCTCTTTCTCTCTCTCTGCGTCTCTCTCTGAGCTGAGATTCATACTATGCAGCTCCATTGATGGCTGCACTCACCTCTGGGATGGTGGTTCCTCAATGTGGAATGGCACTTTCTCTTCATTCAATGTCCCTCCTGGTCTCTGTTAATTTTCATTTATGCCCAGATTTATGTTATCTGATATAATAATAAATTTTTTCTTTAGGTTAATGTTTTCCTATTTCAATGCTCTCTGTACTTTTATTTACAACTTGGGTCTTTTGTCGTAAGATCCTTATAGACAGCATTGAGTCATATGATGGTTTTAAACCATTCTGTATCAATCACTACCTTGTATTATATGTATTTACCCCATTTGTATTTTTTTTAATTTTTTAAAATTAATTTTATTTACTTCTGTATGTATATGAATGTACTGTCTGCATGCAAGTCTGTGCACCTGTGTCGCGCAATGCCACGGAGGTCAGAAGCGGGCGTCGGATTCCCCTGGAACTGGAGTTCTCCTGGAATTGGAGTTTCAGACGGTTCTCGGCCGCCATGTGGGTGCTGGGGATCGAACCCAGGTCTTCTGCAAGAGCAGTCGGTGCTCTTAACCGCTAGGCCATCTCTCTAGCCCCACCCCATTTGTATTTAATGTAACTGTAAATCTCTGTTAAGAATGAGTCCCAGAAAAACAAACAACGAATGGTATCCCTCATTTGTGGATGCTAGTGCCAATTACCTAGTTGTAAGTATTTCTTGTGTATAGCCCCCTAAGCTTTTGTCCAAAGCAGTTGGGAGTGATGCATATTGGAAACAACACCACCACCAACAGAAAGGACTGAATCAAAGAACTGACTGAAACAGTGAACTTTTGCTCAAAACAGTCAACTTCCTCATGGAGAATATTGAGAAAGACTGAGAAAGAGATGAAAAACATATTTGGCAGAATGCATGAGCTCTGGTGGGGTGGCCAAATTGGGGGGGGCACGGGTCTAGATTTATTAAAAAAATAAAAATAAATTTATGTGAAAACAAAAGAATGATCCTATTAGTGGGACAGCTACAAAGGTGTACTATAATTAAATGGCTTAAAAGGCAGAGAAGTAGGTGGGGTTGAAGCTCAATATTATCAGAGTCCATCATACTGAGAGTAAGCTTTGGGTTAGACCCTTGGACTGCAAACAGAACAAAAACAAAACTCCACACACTTAGTCTTCCACAGCTTTGATGAGAATTCTGGTCTCAGGTGAGATTTGGAGGCTTTTTTAAAAATTTTATTTATTTTTGTATGTGTATGCATGTAGGTTTGTGCACCCGTGTCGTGCAATGCTGCAGCGGTCAGAAGAGGGTGTCGGATTCCCCCAGAACTGGAGTTCTCCTGGAATTGGAGTTCCAGATGGTTCTTAGCCACCATGTGGGTGCTGGGGATCGAACCCGGGTCCTCTGCAAGAGCAGTCGGTGCTCTTAACCGCTAGGCTATCTCTCCAGCCCAGAGATTTGGAGGTTTTTAATAAAAGATATTTTAATAAGAATGTCACCATTGTGAGCAATAGGGACTGAGTCCTAGAGTAGAACCTAACCTGCTATCTCCCAGGGGAGAAAAACCGCAGACAACGATCTCCTCAGTTCACACCCATGTGTCAGGCAGGTTTCCTTCACTGTGGTAAACACACGAGTACAGTGTAGAAGGAAGGGTTGATTCTGGGTCATGGTTTCAGAGGTTTCTGCCTGGTTGTTTGGTCTATGGCTCTGGACTGAGGAGAGTCAGAGGATCCAGCAGAGAGGGTCAGATGGAGCGGATGGCCACGTCAGGTGTCCAGGAAGCAGAGAAGATGAGAACAGGTCAGGGAGAGATTTAGCCCAAGGACACCTCCTCAGGGACTTATGTCTTCCGGTCCTGTGACTTCAGTCTGTACAACCTTCCCAAATAGCATGTCCAGATGGGATTAGCCTTCCCCACATGGGCCTGTGGGGATCCCTGCAGATCAGCATGACCTGTGTGAATTCACCTCACATCTGACCTTCAAGGCTGTGTGTCAGGGAAACACAGAAGGCAGATGCAGGCACTTGATTGGGAAGCCGAGTTTGTCAGTGTGCCAGGAGGTGTCCACCATGGCTGCAGGGGCTGAGGGGGTCGGCCATCAGCACCTTCAGTCATAGCCCATCCCTGGCACTGACAGCTCAGGTGTCAAATGGCGTTCCTTCTGCAAGTGAAGTTCAGGGTGCTGGAGACCCAGTCTGTGGAATGATTGACCGGGTGTCATGGGAACAAGCTGCAGTTGCACTGTGCGGCTGCTGTGCAGGCTTGGCTGACATTCATTGCTCACCAGTTCTAGATGGGTCTTGGCCAAGCACCTTCAGCCTGGTGCTGTCCTGGTGACATCAGATTGCCTCAGACCAAATAGTATGTAAGCCAGGCACTGTTCTGCAGTGAGCACCTAGCAAGGAGCAGCACTGAGAAGCTGGGACCACGCTGAGAATCAAGGGAAGGGTAGAGAGGGAGTGACCAGAAGGGGACGGCCCCACGGTACCGGCTTCCAGGGAGGGATGCAGGCCCCAGGGAAATGCTTCCCAATGAGTCTAACTGGGTTGTTCGTGATCCATGCCCTACTGTCTCCTGAGAGTATCTTCCCCCAGTGGAACTCCACCTCAAGGCCCAGATATGTCCACTGGGGGCTAACCTCATGCCTTTCCTCCCTGCAGTGGAGCCTGCTGCCAATTTAGTATGATCAGAATAAATGAACACAGCAGAATGACTCGAGAGACTTCAGCTGTTGGGGCACAGGCAAGACGGGTGGATGGTGGGAGACATTTAGAGTGCTCCACTGTCACTCTCTGAGGACTGGCAGTGTCCCACACTAGGTCCATCATGTGTGCCTGTTGTACCCTCTTGTCACAAGCATGGAAACACGTCTACCCATGACCTAAGGAGCTTGGTAAATGGTTCATTTGTGCAAGTAGAGGACAAGGTGTCAGGCCCAGTGAAGACTTGGGTACAGACACACCTCTCCCTGGCAGGGAAACATCAGCCTACTCACCAGTCTCTGGTCCTAAAGAGCACTGGCCCCACCCTCTCTATATTTATGATATCAGACTTCCTGGAAGCAGCACCATGCAGGCTGGGGCCAAGGACTGGGGCATGCCAACACTTCAGAACGGCCCAAAGGCTTGTCAAGAGCCCTCATTAATATTGTTTATAGATACTTGGCGGTGTCCAGAGAGGCACAGAGGTGCCATTGAGGGACCAGCACTTGTCCTCAGAGCTGCGGAATGGGGCAGCCCCACCACTGCTGACACCAGTCTGCTGAGTGTGGGTCAGCTGGGTCTCACGGTGGGTGGCTGCATCCAGAAACTGCAGGGTTGGGAGTGGAAATCAGAGTTCTTGATGGGGAGGCAGCTGGGCTCAGGGCAGAAGACAGTGCAGCCAAGGCAGATGGGAACACAGAGCATGGATGCGTGGTCCCTCTTGCATCCATTTAGACAAAGGGATGAGAGTTGGGCATGTTGAGGGCAGGTGAATGGCCAAAGGTGATGAGAGAGCAAAAGCCATTAGGAAGTTGGGAATCTAGAGGAATAAAGTTAAATTGGAGCACAGGGTGGGCTCAGGGCAGGCTGTGACGGATCCTGGTTCTCCATCCCATCTCAGGGACAAGGCGGCAAGGCTTGATCACGCATAAACCTCAGTCGTGCCAGGGAAGCTCAGGGTCTTCACAGGCCTGCGCAGATGACCAGAGGAACACAAGGTCACTTCGTGTTGGCAATGTATCTCCTGAGCTCACGGAGGTGAAGTCCCTTCACTGATTCCTTCACGTTAACATGTGGCTGTCACTCCTCATGCTGTGAGGATGAAAATGTGGAAGCACAGAAACTGAGCCCTAACTCCCGCTTGAATAGATGAATATTAGGCTGTTATAAAAATGGGATGAAGAAACTTGAGAGTCAGAAGTGGTCTTTCGGGAGCACAGCTGGCTTTGTCACAGTATGAACCGGGTCAAGGAGAATGGCATTTCTTAGTGCAGCCTGAGGTCTGCCCTGATAATTTAAAACTGACCATAGGCTGGAAATTGTGTCTCCCCTTGCAGGATGTCTTGCTGGGACATCCAGGCAGGGCAGAATAATGAGGTGGGCTCCTACATGGGGCTCAGAGGTCTGGGACCTGGCAGGATTGCCTGTGGTTAGGAAGCTCAGTCCCTTTGAGAGGAGCAGAAGGTGGGACATTGGTTTCCAGAGAAAGTGGTCAGATAGGATGGGAAGGTGGAGGGTTGAGGGACGATGGGGGGGTGGGGTGCAGGCCTCACTCTCAGGCCCAAACTACAGGCTGTGCACATTGCCCCTAACGCACCCTCAGGTCATTCATCCTCTCGAGGGTCCTCTGTGAGCAGCACCCTTGAGGAGCAGACATCGCAGGGCATTGTGTGCCTTTCACCTGTAGGTGACACTGAGTCGATATTCATCAGATCCCAACAATAACAACGTTCCACCCCATGATGGATGTGGACTTGGCCATGATAGATGGGCAGGAGGGACGTGGTCAGTGCCAAGCAGGCTCAGGTCCCTGGCTGTGGGGGACATAAAGGGCACCCTGTGAGGAGCCAGAGCAGCCTCATCCACGCTCCTCTGCTGACCTGACTCGTGTGAGAGCTGAGAGCCTGGACATGAAGACTCTGCTCCTGACTGTCCTGCTGCTCGGGCCGGTGGCTGCCCTACGGGCCCAGGATGTCCCATCAGATGACCAAGACGATGTGAGGATGGGAAGGGCGTGGATGGGGGTAAAAGAAGGGCTTGGTCCTGGCCACGAGTCCTGGCTCAGGAGGTGTCCTTGAAGCCTGAGGTCTGACCCTGTGCCCTGGCTTGGAGCTGTCAGATCAGGATCTCCCCTGCTCTCCTAGCAGATATAGGTCCTCCGGGCACAGGGCTGTGGTGTGAGAGTAGGTTCGATCCAGGGGTTCTTGGTCAAGTCACCTCCAGAAGCAGAGAGCCTCACAGGGCTGGGGATTCAGACTACAGGAGTCCTCCAGTGCTCTAGTCTGGACCTCAGGGAGTTTGCATGCTGGGGACAGACACCTTCCACTGCACTGGGTCAGGCAACCCGAGTGCTAGGGGCTCTCTAGTGGCCACAGGTGCTGCGACCTGTCAGGCAAACCCACCTCAGGAGCTGCAGGCTTGGCTCTAGATGTCTGTCCAGAAGTGCTGGAGCTTGGTGGGAAAACAGGAACAAACTGCTCAGGCTCTGTCTGCTGCAGTTCTCAGGAACCTGGTACCCCAAGGCCGCTGTGGACAATGGCACCATGTTCCACAGGTGGCCAAAGAAGGTGTTCCCTGTGACAGTGACAGCCCTAGAAGGAGGGGACCTGGAGGCCAAGGTCATATTCAGGTGAGTGTCCCCATCTGTGCATCTCCGCAGTTGGCCTTTTCCTTCTTCAATTATTTGGATGTGGGTGCAAGAAGACCTCTGTCTTTGAGGGGGCTCAGTCCCAGCCAGTACCCTAAAGCTTCAGTGAGGCTGACATTTTGGGCATTACTGGATCAGGGCTGATACGGCAGGTGAGTTTAGCACTGCTCACCTGTGGGTTCTAAGAGCAGCTGCCTGTGGTTCTGATTTACAGGAAGAAGGGACAGTGTCATGAGTTAAAAATTCTGATGAAGAAAACCAATAAGCCTCGAAAATACACTGTCAGTGAGTGTCCCTGTGGTCCAGCATCTCTGCAGTGGACAGCACCTGGGTGGGAGGGTTTCTGTTCTGACCAACTCCCAGTACTGCCCATACACCCACTTTCCACATATCAGATATTATGAGTCTCAGCATGGTCCTCAGCTGGGACTGACAGGTGCTTCCCTTACATATCTCCCTCTTGAACCATGAAGCACTGATGCTAGGCCTAGGCCTCAGGGCAGGGCAGGTGCTCAGGCCTGGGGTCAACCTCAGTGCTCATATCCTCGGGACTAGTCAAGTCCAGTGGTTTGTGCAGGAATGAGTCTTTGAGTGTTGTTTCTCTGACCACCTGTAGATAAAGGCAAGAAGACTGTCTATATTCGAGAGCTGCCTGTGAAGGACCACTACATCTTCTACTGGGAGCACCGGGTCGGTCGGAAGTCATTCCGCGAGGGAGAACTCATGGGTAAGGGGCCTCAGAAGCCATGTTCTGCCCACAGTCTTTACAGTATCCTGGAGATGGGATGCAGCCGTGCCATTCCCTGGAGACTGGCAAGCTGTAGGTGTGGGCACAGGATGCTGTCAAGAGAATATATGAGATCTGAAGTGGGAACAATGTCGTCTGGGTGGGGACAGTGGTTTTGTGAGTCCTGAAGGACTGAGTTCTCAGGAGGGGTTTCCACCCCTGAGGCGGGTAAGTGCTAATTTTGAGGATCTCAGGTGAACGATGGCTCAATATGAAGAGGGAATCCTGACAGAGGCCTTCATGGGCTGGGATCCAGAAGAGTCCGAGGACAGCCCAGTATCCCCTCACAGGTCTGGGGAAAAACCATTCGGCCCTCCTGAGGTTCCTGCAGGGACCTGACAGTCGCTCAGTGTCCTGGGGTGTCCCTACCCCAGAACCACATTGTGGAGTGCTAGGGTCCTGTCCCTCTTCTCTTAGTGGCTCAAGGTCCTGGGCTGTGGTCTTCTCCTATGATTTCACTGGTCTCGTCAAGAGCCCTGCAGCCCCCTCACCGTGCCTGACCATGTCCCCACAGGGAGGGACGCTGAAGACAGCCCAGAGGCCATGGAGGAATTTAAGAAGTCTGTTAAGCAGAAGGGATTCCGGGAGGAAAACATTTTCATACCTGAGCTGCAGGGTGAGCACTGGGCTGCAAATGGGCCCAGCCGCCCATGCAACATCGACGTAGCCTCACTAAGGGGCAAACTCTATCCCCTAGGGTCATTGTAACGACCCTATCGGTTAGTCTGGGTCCTCTCGTCGCCTATATTTCTCTCTCTTATCCCTTGGCAGACAGCTAACCGTCTAGTGCGTCTGAATCTTGGATCGACCCGTCGAATTCACGTCGCGGGACAGGTCCTTAGTACAAGGGTAGCACGAGACAATCTTAGATGGGGCTTTCCTCATACTGGAGGTGTTTCCCTCCGTTCGTTGCACACCTAAGCGCAGGAACCTGTGGAGGACTACACCTTCTAGTGGAGAAACTGTATCTGAGAGACCATCTCGATACGTCTTTCTCCATGTGTAGCCCCGCATAATCGCGACCACAGCCGAGCAACAGCAATTCCCCTGTAGATGCGCACGACTCACTTGGTATATGATTCCGTGAGCTCACCATCCCCGTTCTAACTACTATGTGTGATTACTATTAGTGATTTGACCTAGAGTATCTCTTTCCAAATCCAGCATCTCCAACGACCCAATGAAGCAGCGAGTAACACCCACAGATACTACAAGAACATCTCGGCTGCAAGAGGAGGCACGGTACATTATGTGAGGAGCGGTGTCACCAGTGGAGAAGCGAGATCCAGGGAGATACGATAAGTCTCCCAAGGATACTCATACTTGAGAGAGCTTCTGAGCACACTCGGGCTTTCTTCTTCAGTGACTCACGGAGACACAGGAGAGTACAAACTTCGATGAACCCGAAGCCCGACACATAAGAGGAAATATAGACCCACAACCAACGTTAACAGGTACACAAGGGGGAAAAACCCTAGGCAGGAGAGCCGTGTAACTAAGCCAGGCGCAGTTGAGCGTTGTTCTCCTCACTTCAGGTCCGACAGAGGCAAGGACCACCATATCTCACAGGACAGATATCTAGTGGAGACGAGATCCTTTCACGCTATCTCTCTCCGATTCTCTATAGAGCATAGCTATCGAAATTGCCAACAGGTTAAACCTATATACTCCACGTCTAACACATATATGGTATGCAAAGTGTTAGCATCTACGGGTGAAAGGAGACGGAGGCAAGTACAACCATCTTCCTTGGACAGGTAGCTTGGAGAGATGAGTATGACATCGGAGGGAACTACCTGTAGATAGAAAGCCGACACCTATCTACGCGAAGCAATGGACACTTGCAACAGCGCATAGGTTCAAGGTGACCGCGACCACGCCACCACACGAACGACTGGCAGCCACGAGGCTAGCCAGCTTCTCCTAGGCCTTGCACCCTAGCACATTAGAAGTTTGGATTAAGATCTTTACACTCAGAGAGCGAGGAGGACCTGCACAGCTCTTGGCACCTGCAGTTCTCAGATAATATCACATAGGCGTGAACCAACACACTGCTAATGGGTAATAAGCACTGAAGAGATTGGAAGGCCCAACTGGACTCATCAGTCCCTTGTCGAATCTGGTATAACCAGTACAAATGGGTCATGTGGACGATCGACTAAACTTCCCAATCAAGAGACATAGATACCTTGGCGAAGATTAGATTAGGAACACACCGAACTCCATTGGGACTCAATACTGCTTCATGCCTTTGTGGCGCTACACCAACAACCCATCTCACTCTCAAGGATAGGTTCATCCATCGGCCTTTTGCCTCCCCACCCTACCCCCTGAACCACAACTATCACCTTAGGAGTCGCGCGAGTAGTAAGAGCCACGTTCGCCATACAATACTACCAACGCCTGCGAAGGAGTGGACCACTCAGCCTGTCTGGAGGCTAAGGTGAAGATAAGGAACGGTATGTTGTCTGGTAAAGGTGTTCTGCCTACTCAAGTGCTAGCAGGACATGGGGGGAGTTGGGGAGACATTAGACCAAATGAGGGACAGTCGCCAAGGACTATGGCATCTGCCTTTCTCGGAGAGCCATGTGAGGTCCTGGAGGCCACAACCAGAGTGATGGACTGCTCACCATGACTGTCAGTCCCAAGAAGTGAAAACTAGGAGATCAAGAGAGAGACGAGAGTTATGACCGATTAAAAGACCTACCTGGTGATGTCTTAGTCATAGATGAGAGACATATGATCCATACAAGGTTGAACCAGAGTTATTGTTCACACATCGATCGACAATATTGAGTAGGGACTCCACCTCAAACTCGTCGGTGCGCGTCTATCTCAAGAGCGATCTATATGACTGTAGGCTTAAGCAAATTCAGCGTGCGGGCGAGGATTGTACATCACACTGGCGCGGCAGCTCTCTGTTATCTGTCCTAAGCAAGGCAGACGATCACAGCCTCTGCTAGCCCTAGCTCCCCAACACTGGTCTTCTCACAAGCGAATTATGATGTGTAAAGCAAACCACGCAAAGCGAAGCGCTCGGGCAGTGAGCTTTCTGTCCGAGGCAGGGGCACGGGGAACTCTTTGCGAATTACTAGACAGAGTGGAGCACAACGCGCGCGAGTGTCCGTCCTAGGCTATCGTAATACACGAGTTCACGCGCACTGCAGAAGCAGAATAACTCACCAAGTGGACAAGCCAAGGGCACCAGTCTCTGCGCACGACTACTCGAATAACTGCGCAACGGGATACAGCCTAACCAGCCAATTGCGTAACTTATCCCCACAGGCACAAGAGCATGCTAATCGCACACTAGCGGTCGCACTAGCTCACTTCACCTTCGTAGGCCAAACCACCCTGCCCTAGCATTCTTGCGCGTCTCGACCATATCTTACACCAGCATGAGACATTAAGTTCTTGCTCTTCGTGAGTGACAGTATCGTGCGCCGATGGGCACACTGACTACTAAGAGACCTCACCTAACCCAGCACGAGTAAACGAGGACTGTGAACCCTAACGCATGCTAAGAGAAAACACACTGCGTCAAGCCAGAGAATCTACCTGAGAAATACTCGAGAAACACATGGCTTAGGGCTTTCAGTGTTCTAAATCTCAAAGGCATCTCTATGCACAGCACTCTTCAATGTTGGCGTGCCTTGGAGACCACAGCCAAATTGCAATATATTTAGAGTCTGGCGAAGTTACAAATCTTTCACGCAGTATTGAGAGATCTAGGGACAACCTCTCTTTATGTTTTTATCTTTATATATTTATATATCTACATGTTGTATGTATCTTATTGGAGAGCAATCTCATCTCGATCATCAGGGTTCAACTCGACTAGGTTAGGCTGCAGTCTATAACCAGGGAGACTCACGAAACAGTTAAGAACTAAAAGATGCGATAAGAGAGGAAAGACCACAAGATCGCACCGTGCATACATGAGAAGCAACTCAGCGAAAGTAGAGCATAAGAGGAATAAAGAAAGAAAGTAGAGTGCCGAAAGCACGAACGCGCACAGAAAGAACAGACACGATACGTAGGGAACGAAACAGCAATCTAATCCCAAGCCCAGCCATAGAGAAGAAGAGAGATAAGGACAGAGGTACACAGACAACACGAAAGGATAAAAGAGAATGTTCATAAGATCTACTCCCTCTCTCTCGGTACCACTTTTAAAGACCCTTTAAATCAGCAATAATCGATAAAAGTGGGATTTCTACCACAACAACACAAACCTGAGATCGTGGAGGTGTAGAAATAGTTCTTATGAATGGACTGCGTAGCTCTCGTAAAAAGAAGTAAGTGGTGGTAGTAAACCCCTTAGGTCGAGGAGAAGAGAGAGCCATAACATCGTGCCAAAGTAACAGGAGACACGAAGTGGGAGTCTAGCGAACAGTTGCGAGTGCGCTTATCCCTTTGTAACCTTTCCACGACCTACTTGGTTGCCGCTAGGCGCAAGAAAAACGTACTTCTATGAGACGCACCAGAAATTATGGCATATGAGCGCAGCGTCTCCTTGCACTGCGAATAGGTCTGCATCCACAGTATCTATGAGGACATGTCACTTAGATCAAAGACAAGAGCGCGCAGAATATCAGTATTTGAAATAATGTAAACGATATAATGTTAAATTCACTCACTTACTATTATTATATAATATTATCTTAATGTATAATTCCACTAATAAGGTTGTGTATGGTATATTTCTTATTGAGAGAACAATCTAGCAGTATGAGGAGGAATTTGTTACAGCGCTAGCTCGTCATGCTCACCGGCGAGCCGCAAGTGGTTAACGCGAGAAGAAAGAAGGACGCAATCCTCCAATATTATTCAACCTGAAGAACTGGGCGACATATCATCGCACACAGGGCGTGAGAGAACCATGTCGGAACAGAGTTAACAGAGACGATGTCTAACAAGAAGTCTCGCCCACACGGTCTAGGAGTTCGAGGGGATAAGTAACTGAGCGTGTCGAGAAGACCGAGCGCTACTTCATAGCGTCCTAAAACGCAGCGTTTGAAAAACTCTTTACCGACAGAAAGGGAAGACTATCTGCAAATGCTGCGTGATAACTTCCACGCGTCAAACGTCTAACTCCACGAAGAGATGAGACTGTGCCATCAGTCTTAAAACAGACCCCATTTAATAGTTATGGTCCTGCCAACGAAGGATATCGCATATATTACCATGTTAGGAATCACCCTGACACCACAAGCATCTGGAGGGAAGAGTATAGAGACTCAAAGTGACCCAGATGGTTCACCGCAGAATTTCGCATATTGCTGAAAGGGAGCATACTGTATCCAAAAAGAACTCTATCTTTGAGATCTATATTGGGAGTGTGGCGAAGTCGACATGTAGCCGGGGCGATGCTGCGTTCACTCGGGATGCCATGCACTGTGGGACTGGATTGGTCCCTTGCTCTCACAGAGCGCGTCCACTAGGTATTCAAATGCATAGCTACAATGTACAAGATCTGTGAGTGCCACTAAAGTGCTTCTCCACAGCAGACCCAACCGCACGACCGAGTGATTATACTTCTCTTGTTATCCCTGGTGAGTAGTCCTTCTCATTCAACTGAGATGACTTCTGCGTGAAGGGGGACGACAAATCAAATCGCAGTCCTATACAAGCTGCTTTTTCGTTGCCTGTAGTACGAAGACTTATCCAAACAACACCGAGCTTACAAAAGAAACAGAAAAGAGGGTTTTGTATATATTTAGTTTTCCATGAGCTATGCATGACTTTCACTCAGGATCGTCCTATCTACAGCAAGATGGAGAAGGCTCAGAGTGAGTCAACAGGAAGCTGGAGGAGCCGTAGGATAAGCTGCGCGTGTATCCCCGCATTCGAGACAAGAACCATCACCTAGCTTAAGAAGCCATAATTCACCACTGAATATGGCTAGGACCACTACACGTCATCAAGATCCCTAGCACTTCAAAGTGTAGGCAGATGGCAAGGCAGATCACACTAGTAGAGTATAGAGAAAGAACAGCGCGAAAGGAATAACGTAAAATTATAGCCTGAGGCTCCCTATCTCCAAACCCAAAAGAAAGAAAAATGAGACAGAAAAACAACAAGAGTAAAGAGACATAGAGAAGACACTAGGAGAACGTGGACTAGTGAGATAGGATAATTTCACAGAGATTCTCCAATGTACACATCACTCAAGTCCAGCGCGGAGTAACAATGTTGGATTTCTACAAGGCAACTACACGTTGTCTCATTATGTAGGAGCATGCAACTCGCTACGTATCACACGTTCACTGTATTCCTTGTGCACAACATCGCGAGAGACGACTATGACATATCTCATGATGCACTAAGAGGAGAACTAGAAGACCTCTATTGCGTCATTAATCTGGACTGACGAACCAGAACGCTCTAGAAATATTCTTCTATAACTAAACGCGATGAACCTCTTTGGATTTTTGGTAGCACAAATCACATACAGACACTATCGAATGCAAGATAGAGGTACTGTATTGCCACATTTTTGTGTAAGCCAGTAGATAATGGAATTTAAGGAATTCAGTAAGCGCAAAGAAGATGCGCGCAAATCAAGGAAATAGGTTACAGAATACATGGAAAATAACCGATAACTGACGTATATGATATTATTTTTTCCAGAAAGCTATAAATTATATATACATAAATATGTGGATTGATGATAGATCAAATAACTCAGACGAGTGATGTCGATAAACTTAGCCTTTCTGGGTGCTTAATGCGTATCCCAATATGATTGCACGATATAAACGACCTTATTGAAACACATCAACATATTTGGGCTGAGGGCACCCTAAAGGTCATAACTTTTTACACGTCGCCCCTTCAACGAGTCAACTCTAGAGAGTCTCTTGAGGGGAGAGAGCGACCATCCGGTCATGGGTGGAGGAGTCATTCATCACGTCCATAGTAACAATTGTTCTTGTGAAACCCGACACCAGATACCCTTCTTGTGGTAGGCAAGGCCGAGTCTTCGGAAATTCCATCCTATATAATGGACGGAACGTTCCACAGCAATTCCTCCTGTTCTATGATATCACTAAGGTAGGAGGAACTGAAACACTCAGCTCAAGGCGCTTGATGCCTGCTTGTTCCACAGAGCATGCCCGCTTCTAAGCTAAGACTCTAGAACGTTTGGCCTTGGAGATAGCACTATGCATCCGAGAGATCCTGCCAAACTGAACACGTGTAAAGAGAAATCAAGAGAACACTTCATTAGAGTAGTAACTATATCTGGGACAAATGGAGTGTTGTACGTCATACAGAAACAGAGCAAACGCTTATTAATCCTAGAGGCGTAGTAAAGTAATTATAGGATTAGAGTGAGCGCTAATGTGGGATGAGCCATAGGGAGTAACTCTTCTAAATCTCTCAGTAATAAAAACACATCTTCACGTAGAATTCTGTAAGTTAAAAAGTTTACGAGGGAATCTATAAAAAAGAAAAGGAGACGAGAATAAAAATGTTAGAGCGTTTGCTAGAAATGCTGATCAGGTCCACGGTCTTTTCCATTATTCACCCTAACCATAGCGGAAAGGTTAAACACATGTTAAGAAAAGGCGACATTACAGTAAGCTGTAGATACCTTACACACCTTCACGGATATATTGCTGTCGCACATTACATATCAAAAAAAAGTGAGACATGACACCACAGCTATGATAATATCAAACACCTCCAGCTATGGACACCTAGAGAGAGCGAGGCCACAAGACATTCTACGTCACCAAGGAATATACTCTTTATACCACCACCCCTCTTGACAGAGAGTAAGAGTGAAAGGAAAATCTATGGGGCGGAGCACAGAATGACAAAGATTCTCCTCGGCTTGCCATTTTGGCGACCCGATATGGCAGGTTGACATATAACTTAATGGTGGAGAAGTCAAAGATGTCCATTCTATTCAGCCCTGGTTAGAGCGGCGATATATGATTAGGAGACTATAGGCATATGTTCTGAAGGATTACCTTCAACATAGAGTATCATCTTGCGGCAAGCATCTATGATAACAGTGCAACCTCAAGACAGGAGACATGAGTTGTCTTTCTATCTGAGCGGAAGGTTCCTTGTTTGAGGAGAAGAATATGGTCACTTGAAATGTATCGTGAGTAAGAGCGCAACAAGAAAGCGATAAGAAGAGACCAAACAGTTATCAAGAGTGCGCTAGAGCTGAATTAAAGTTGGGGTGAGGAGCTCTCTAATACGCAGAGCATACCAATTCTATAACCACTTTCACACTTCTTCCTTTAAGGAGAATATAACATCTTTTAATGGCAAAAAGAAAGAAAAAAAATTCGAAATCCTCCAATTCAGGTGATATGTGTAGTATGTATATATTTTATGAGTATGATGATGTAGTGTAGTATGTATGTATAAAAAAAAAGTATTACAGAGAATTTGAAGCTGCATACAATGAGAACAAATACAAAAGAACTTAAAAAAAACCTCATGAAAGGACTCAGAAAGAGATGTGGGACAGTGTGGCCAGAGTGCGGGAACTTGGGGATGGGGTGTTGGGGGCATGGAAAGGGAAGTGACTCTAGATCAATGAGTAGATGTATGGAAAAAGTTTAGTAACAATAAAAAATAAATTAAAAAAAGCCACCTCCATAAGCGGTTGACAGGAAGAAGATGAAGGATTTGAGAAGAAAAGGACGTGGGTCTGACATGTATTTGAAAGGGGCTAGGGATAAAATGTTAGGCTTAGTCAAAGGAATACCTGCAACAGGGCTTACTTCTCCCTGAGTCCAGATAGAATAGAATTAGGAAGTCATCAATACATAATTTAAACACAGGTTGAATGTGTAGCATTTCTTGGTTACAAAAAAATGTTCAATTGTATAGAAATTCTTTCATAAGACAGTTTCATTAAAGATCACAGTGGATTCACACACACGAAAAGAATGCTGTCCCTTTTCTTGCAGAGGACCTGGTGCAGTTTCCCAACAGCCATATGGTGGCTCACGACCATAGCATAACCATACCAGTTCCAGGACATCTGACGCTCTCTTCTGCCCTCTGACCATTGCTATATGCAACACATGAGTGCCCTTACATACTCAGAAGGCAAAACACTCACAACACATAAAACAAAAATAATTAATTAATAAAAGAAGCACAAGCCCTCAACCCAGCCAGAAGGCTCGCTACAAATAGCTGGTTCCCAATCGTCCCCAGCTGCTTGTCTGTGACTCACACCAAGGAAGGGACAGAACAGATGGCTGCAGGTGTCTCCCTGGTATCTACAGGAAGGCCACACTCTAGGTACACACACCACACACACACACAANAAATTTTTTTTATTGATGCTTTGTGCATTTCATACATCATTTTCCAATTCAGTTCAGGCATATTTCCCTTTCCCTTCCCCCACCACCCCACCCCATCCCAGATCATGCATTCTGCCATAACTGTCCTGCATCTTTCTCTCAGTTTTTTTTTTCATTTTTAGCTATAAGTGATAATCCATGAGTACAAGCATCCTTCATGCAAAACCTATCTGCAGGCTGTTGTGCCCAAACACCTACAGCCCCACCATCCAGTGGGGGGTGACAGGTTGTTTGTTCAATCAAGTTGATCAAATGAGTGTCCAGACTACATTGCTGTAGTTTCACCATTCACCCCAATCGCAGCCCTTACATTCTACCACGCCCCCTCTTCCGCAGGTTGTTCCCTAGGCTTAGAAAAGGGGCACAGGTGGATGAGAGGTAAAACAGTCCACTCTCTCTGGAGCTGTTGACTTGGACTCTGGTCAATTCTGGCTGTTTCCTTTCATGGGCTGACAGTTTGTCCAGGAATAACCTTTCGATCCTACTAATGAAGAACAAGCAATTAGATATATAGGTATTTAAGCAGCACTAATAGTTATGGTAGGTTACTTTAGCATAGACACATGTTTGGATATGTTAATCCATGAATTACAATTTTCCCCCCTGTTAAATATGACAGGGTCTTACTGTGGCTTATAACATCTCCTAACCTGTAGAGGATGTAAGCTTGTGGCAATAAAGCAAATATGGGTCTCCCTGAGTCAAGCAAGACTCCACCATCAGCACCAGCTACACCTCACCTGCCTGGAAATACTGTGCAGCAGAGGCAGCCATGTGCCTGTATATCCCAAATTTAATTGGCTATTGGCTCTCCCCTTGGAGAAATAACTCATTTATTATATTAAACAGAGAGCACATAGATGATTTCCTCCATTACACATCATATGTGAAATTAGTATCTCATAGTTTTTCAGAATAAAATAGATATAGAAAATCCTCCTTTATGAACAGTGTTCTTTCAAGACCAAATATTTCTCTAGAGATGGATGCTATTCAGTTTACCTGTACTTTACCATTCTTACTTACTGTTAAATCATTATTATTTCTGACTTAAAATTTAAATGTGCAAGACAGTGCTTGATATTTTGTGACATTTCATTTTTATTTTATTTTATTTTTTGGTCTTTTCGAGACAGGGTCTCCCTGTAACCCCAGCTGTCCTGGAACTCACTCTGTAGACAAGGTTGGCCTTGAACTCACAAAGATCCACCTGCCTCTGCCTCCCAAGTGCTAGGATTAAAGGCATGTGCTACCACGCCCAGCTGCTAGGACAACTTCTAATCCAAGCCCCCATGAGGAGAGGTTGCAGTCTGACACGAGATAAGATTTCATAGTCCCCCTCTCCACTTTAGACCTGAATAGCAAGGATTTTCCCATGATACACTGGACTTGGTGTGAAAGTTCATGAAATATGACTGTGCCTGGAAGGAGTGGGCAGAATCCTAATCAGAAAAAGTGGAAAGCTGGCCAGTGAGTGCCCAGTGACTGACATCAGGGCCTTCCTTGTAACCTCCTGCACTTGGTTGCCCCTGGCATGGAAGCAATGGACTCCAGGTTGGCAATGCGAGCGTCTCCCTTGACTGTGGTCCATGTTCTCTGAGGACATCACTGATCAATCATCTGTGTAATTAGTTTGTCTCTTCTTTTACTTTATTTTATTTATTTTCTATGTGTATGAATGTACTATCTGCATGGAGGTTTGTGCACCTGTGTCATGCGGCAGAGGTTAGAAGAGGGTCTCGGATTCCCCTGGAACTGGAGTTCTCCTGGAACTGGAGTTACAGACGGTTCTCAGCCGCCACGTGGGTGCTGGGGATCGAACCCGACTCTTCTGCAAGAGCAGTCGGCGCTCTTAACCGCTAGGCTATCTCTCCAGCCCAGTTTGTCTCTTCTTAGTGTCCTCCACGAGTCCTTTTCCAGTTGGTCTGATCACAGACTGGAGGTTGATCATATAGGTCGAAATTGCCAAAGGCACGTAAAAATACTGTTTTATTATTGGTGCGATGTGCCTGTGCCCGGGGCATGCTGCAGTTCACTGGGCCACTCTGTGGACTGGATTTGGTCCTTGCTCCTCACATGGGTTCTGATGTTCAAACGAAGGTCATCAGGCTTGTGCATAAGTGCTTCTCCTCACTGAGCCATCCTGCCGGGGTCTACTTGTTCTCTGGTGAATTTCATCAACTGAGAGACTGTGAAGGGGGAGCTCTTGGGCTAGTGTCACAGCTGCTTTTCGTTGCTGTGACAAAATATCCTAACAAAGGAAGCTTAAGGAAAGAAGGGTTTGTTTTTGTTCACAGTTTGAGATTACAGTTCTTCACAGAGGGGAAGTCACAGCAGCAGGAGCTGGAGGGAGCTGGTCCCGCTGCGCCCCCACTTAAGAAGCATAAATTGCCTGGGGTGGTGGCCCACGTCTATAATCCCAGCACTCAGGAGGCAGAGGCAGGCAGATCTCTGTGAGTTCAAGGCCAGCCTGGTCTATATAGCCTGGGGCTCCCTATCTCCAAAGACCCAAAAGAAGAATAACAAAAGCAGCATAAACTGGGGACTGGAGAGCTGGCTTGGTGTTTAAGAACAGTGTCCTCCTGTCCCTCATCTGTGGATGCTGGCACCAAGTGCCCAGTTGTGGGGCAGACTGAGCCACGTTCATGTATTCCTTGTGATCTGAAGACAACTGTGCTCTTGTATTGTGAGTCTCTAGGTTCTGGAACTAGCCTACCATTTACTTTCAGACTTTGGATTTTTGGTATATGATGGTGGGTATGTATGCATATTTTGGAGTAGTATGGAATTAAAATGGAAAAATGCGAATCAAGAAATATGATATGGAAATAACATACAGTTTGTTTTCAGAAGCTATAATTTTAATATGGGTGTGATATATCAGGCTGGTGTAACTTAGCCTTTCTGGGTGCTTAATGACCATACTTAACACCATACCAATTTGGCTGAGGGACCTAAGGGATAACTTTGTTCCTTGCCCTCAGACGTCAACTAAGTCTTAGGGGACTACGCATGGGGGCATCTCTTGAAATGTCTTGTAAATGTGGGCCACCAGTCTTCTTGTGTAGGGAGGTCTTGGAGATCCATTATGGGACTTCAGCCAGTGTCTAGTCTATAAGGAGGAAAGTCTGCTCATGCTTCAAAAAGGGAAGCCTGGTCTAGCAAGACCTGACTTTGTCCTGGAGTAAACCAGATCCTCAACTGACCTTATGAAAACAAAAACCTTGGTTAATCTGGACTAACTGTGTGGCTTTTCCAAAAGGAAAGTAAAACCAGAAATAAGTAATTAGTAAGGCCTGGGAAATTGTACTTCAGATATAAAACTTGAGATCTTAGTAAAAAGACAAAAAGAAAAAGGAGAGAACACTGTTGTTTGGCCTGTCTTCAATTCTTACTGGCAAGTCCATTAACTCTGTGGCTACCACTGCTTTTGCCATTCTTCAAAGACATGAGACACAGCTTTTTAACCCTCCAGTATGGACTGAAGACTCATGTCTCTCCAAGAATCCTCCAAACCTTCAATGCCAGATGGGGACTGCTGAGACATCGGCTTGTGGACTGAGCAGCTACTGGGATTTCAGCCTGGTTAGAGTATAGACTGCCATTGTTGGATTACCCAGGCTGTATCATGGAGGCCAGTACAGGAAAATCAAGACAGGGCATGTGCTTACTGGATCTTGTTTGGGTGACCATGGGAGGGAAAGACCACAGTGTGGAGCACAGTATCAAGAGTGATGGTTGTTTGGGCTTGCCAAGGAGGAACATTCAAACACTTCAAACTCTTCCTTAAGGAAAACATGACATCTTTTAGCAAAAAAAGAAAAGAAAAGAAAATCCTCCAATTCAGGTGATATGTGTATGTATGTATGTATTTATGTATGTATGTATGTATGTATGCATGTATGTATGTATGTATATATTTATGTATATTGAAGCAATACAAGTTGGGGAGAGCAACAACAACAAAAGAACTGGAAAAAAAAACCTCTGGAAGGACTCAGAAAGAGATGTGGGACAGTGTGGCAGAGTGCGGGAACTTGGATGGGGTGGGGGGCATGGAAAGGGAAGTGACTCTAGATTCAATGATGTATATGTATGGAAAAAGTTTAGTAACAATAAAAAATAAATTAAAAAAAGCAACCTCCATAGCGGTTGACAGGAAGAAGTGAAGGGATTTGAGAAGAAAAGGACAGTGGGTCTGACATGTATTTGAAAGGGGCTAGGGATAAAATGTTAGGCTTAGTCAAAGGAATACCTGCAACAGGGCTTACTTCTCCCTGAGTCCAGATAGAATAGAATTAGGAAGTCATCAATACATAATTTAAACACAGGTTGAATGTGTAGCATTTCTTGGTTACAAAAAAATGTTCAATTGTATAGAAATTCTTTCATAAGACAGTTTCATTAAAGATCACAGTGGATTCACACACACAAAAAGAATGCTGTCCTTTCTTGCAGAGGACCTGGGTTCAGTTCCCACAGCCATATGGTGGCTCACGACCATGCATAACCCCAGTTCCAGGACATCTGACGCTCTCTTCTGCCATCTGACTATATTGCATGACACATGGTGCCCTTACATACATGCAGGCAAAACACTCACACACATAAAACAAAAATTAATTAATTAATAAAAAGAAGCACAGCCTCACCCAGCCAGAAGGCTCCGCTAGCAAATCAGCTGGTTCCCAAGTCTGTCCCTGAGCTGCTTGTCTGTGACTCACACCAAGGAAGGACAGAACAGATGCTGCAGGTTCTCCTCTGGTATCTACAGGAAGGCCACAGCTCTAGTGTACACACACACACACACACACACACACACACACACGGAGAAAGAGGGGGGGGAGAGAGAGAGAGAGAGAGAGAGAGGAGAGGCATATCTGCACACAAAAATTAAATGAAATCTAATAAATTAAGAAGCCTAGCTCAGGGAATGGAGACTCTACGGTCGGCTGGTCTCTCGCCTCCATTACTTTAACAGACAAGCTCAGAAGCGGGCCTTCCTGGTGATTCTCATCACTGGATAACTGGATGGAGCCAGCATAGCCAGCTGCGTGTGTACCAGAGTGCTTTCTTCAGTTCAGGTCTGTCTGCCCTGTGGATGGTGTTGAGCATCTCAACAAACCTGTCAGCTTCCACCTTAGAAGCAGTCAATCTGCAGAATGTCACCAGGTTGTTACAAGGAAGATGTGACGCATAACCAGAAAAGGAAACATTTAAGGATGAGAGAATTTTCTTGAAAAATAAGTACTTGTTAGATGCATTTTCACAAGTTTTGTTGTAAGTGCTTCAGAGAAAGATAAAAATTGTACAGGAGGTTGGATTTGTGGTACACACCTTTAATCCCAGCACTCAGGAAGCCAAGGCAGGAAGATGTCTATGACGTCAAGGCCAGCCTGGTGGACATGGGGGTTCTACTCTAGCCAGCACTACAGGGAGACCCTCTATAAAACCCCAAACAAACAAACAAACAAACAAACCTACCAACTATAGATGAAAAAAAGTCTTAGAACAGCTCTGGCTAGATCCTCTTAGAGTTTGTCAGCCATGACACAGAGGAACAGCTCCAGGCTGTCACCCACTGCAGCCCAAGGAATATCCTCTATTTGGGGAACCTGATTTTTCATATATATATATATATATATATTCAGGAAGAAAATACAAGCACACCTGAGAACATTGTGTGGCTTCTCACTGGAAAGTCATAGTTTACTAAAAGACACTTTAACATATATTTATTTATTTAATTTACTTTTTTTGTCTTTTTGAGATAGGGTCTCCCTATAGCCCCAGCTGTCCTGGAACTCACTCTGTAGACCAGGCTGGCCTTGAACTCACAGAGATCCACCTGCCTCTGCCTCCTGAGTGCTAGGATTAAAGGTGTGCACCACCACGCCTGGCTTAAAGATAATTCTTAGCTGCCATGTGGGTGCTGGGAATTGAACCCGGGTCCACTGCAAGAGCAGTTGGTGCTCTTAACTGCTGAGCCATCTCTTCAGCTCCTATTTTAATATTTATAATGAAGTTTTGTGCATTTCATACATCAGTTCTCAGTCCAATTTAGACTCATTTCCCTTTCCATGCCCCCCACCCCACCTGAGTTCATGCATTCTGCCGTACATGTCTTGTATCTTTTTCTGAGTCTTTTAAAAGTTTTTCAAAGCAGAGGATTATTGTTTTGGGGGAACTTTATTGTTTTCAGTCAGTTCTTTATCCCAGTTCTTTTGTTGTTGTTGTTCCCTCCAATTTGTATTGCTTCAACATATGCATATATATATATATATATGTGTCACATCATACCTAAATTATGTCATGTGAAAATAAAACTGTATGTTTTTTCCAATCATATTATTCACGATTCCTTTTTGCCCTTTTAATTTATCTTACTCTAAAATATGCATACCCTCCACCCATATACCAAGATTACAAGTTTGAAATAAGTGGTTGGTTAACTCTAAGTGCTCTGTTAAGGGAGTCACAGTACAAGAGCACAGTTGCTTTATGTAAGGGAATACTCATTAACATGCTCAGTTTGCCTTACAACAAGTGTTTGGTGCTAGCCACAAATGAGTGATACCATTCTTTTGTTTGTTTTTCTGGGACGTGTTACTTCCTTAGGCTAATATCTTATTAGTTCCATCCATTTCCCTTCAAAGTTCATGATGTCATCTTTTTTTTATTTTTTATTTTTTAATTTTTTTTTATTTAATTTTATTGATGGTTTTTGCAATTTTATCTACATCATTTGCCAATTCAGATCCGAGCATTGCCCTTTCCCTTCCCCCACACCCCCACACCCATCCAGATCACTGTTTTTCTGCCCTAACTGTCCTGCATCTTTCAGGTTTTTTTTTTTTTCATTTTTTAGCATAAGTGCGAAATCCTAGTAGAAAGCCTCCTTCGTGCAAAAACCAATCTAGGACGGGTGGCCCAAAATCCCCACAGTCCCCACCATCAGGGAGGTGACAAGTTTGTTTGTTCAATCACAGATTGATCAAATGAGTGCCAACACATCGCTGTAGTTATCACAGTATCACCGACGAAACCCAATCGCAGCCTTTACATTCTGACCACGCCCCTCTTCTGCAATTTGTTCCCTGGCTTAGAAAAGGGGCCACAGGTGGAGTGAGAAGTTAAAAACGTCTCTCCTCTCGGACTGTTGGACTGGAATCGGTCCAATTCCTGGCTGTTTCCCCCTTCTATGGGCGACAGGAGTAACCTTTCATCCTACTAATGAAGCACAACAATTAGATATTAGATTTAGAAGCAGCACTAATAGTTATGGTAGGTTCCTTGTTGATAGAACCCATATGTTTGGATGAATGTTATGCATTCATGAATTACATTTTTACCCGCCTGATAAATATAACAGGGTCTTACTGTGGCTTATGACATCTCCTAAAACTAGTAGGATATTAAGCTTGTGGCAGCAGCCAGGGGTATTATTCCCCAGGAGAGAGCCAACTAGCCCACAATTAGATTTGGGATATCAAGCACAATGGCTGCTTCTGTCTGCACAGTATTTTCCAGCGGTGAGAGTGTAGCTGGTGCTGACTGGTGGAGTCTTGCTTGACTCAGGGAGAACCCGTATTTGCTTTATTGGTGTAGAGTGGCCTTGGGAACACCTCCTTGGCATCCAGAGGCCATCCTGTACCCTTCGGCATGTGCGGTCTCAATTACGCCGCCCCATGGTAACTGCGGTCCTTCAGCAGCAGGGTCTTATCGCCTCTCCCTTGCAGGTATCGCCCAACTTAGGGGCAAGGAGCCCTACCTTTTGTGGGGCCTTGTGGAGTCCCTGCCAACATCCCCCTGGGTAGAACTATCCATGCGCTTGAGGTCAGAGCTCCTGCGTAAGTACGGTTTGCCTAACGCGCAGATACCCAAGACTTAGTAGTAAGTTGGTTGAACAGAGTATAAATCCTGTGCACAGGTGGATGGCGTTAGTCAGTCGCAATAAAGAAGGCAGTGGGAAAGTTTACCGCAGTTAGTTTAGATTACCTCTTAACGGGTTGACACCAATTACATGGGCAAAGCGACAGCAGTCAGTCGGCAGATTTCCCGTGTGTTCTATGGTGGGGGGGAGTGCAAAAAGGTCACTCAAAACCTGTTGTGCACCTAGAGGTATAAGTTTCATTAGGACTCATTATAGATTGTTGTTTACAGGTTGAGACCAAATGGGTTCGATGTTTATTGCGCAATCGAGGCTTCTCTTCTCCTTTCAGTGTTCAGACGGGTCAACCTTTTTCAAGTTGCCACTTTTTGGTACATCCTACTCAATGCAAAAGCTGTAATCTGTTTTCGGCCAGACGTTAAGTGGTGACATTTGTGTCCTGTTGGAAACAAACAATCTTTGTCCCATAGTTAGTTTGTAAGATTTTGAATGTGCCCAAGGTTGACTAGAAGGTGTTTCAGTGTCTGTCTCGTACCCACACCCTTTTTTTTAACCCATGAGTCTGCCGGAAGAACAGTGTATTATACATAATATAGGGTGGAATCTGAGGGCCAGTTTCTATCAAATTTCACCCATGTTGTTTTGGGTGACTATATATGATAACTTTGGGAGAAACTTAATTTTTACGTTTAATCCATATGTGAAAGAGAATGCTACAAGGTGTTATACTGTACAAAAGAATTATAGAGAACATTTTGTATGTGCCAATCCCAAAGTTATTTGCTCTAGAGATTTTTGTAAAGACAAATGTGGACAACAGCAAATTAGATCTACATTTAAATCAGATGCATTACCGTTTTTTACAGAGGCGTGAAACCAAGGTGTTGTTTTTTTTTAAAGTAACATATGACTTTTACTAAGTCCTAAAACAACATGTATCTGTAGGACAGTGTCAGGTGAAACTGAATACTTGCTGAAACTCACATCAATTAAATATGCCTTGATTAATATACATCCATGGTCCCTCTCCCACCACATATCCCCCTTCCCATTCCACCATTTCAGTCCAGTTTTCTGATGCAGTCTTTTTGTTGTTGTTTTCTTACTATGTAATTCTATTATCCTGGACCTTGGCTCAATGAATAAATATTAATCGGGTGGTGGGTACTCGCCACAATGGGACACCATTTGTCGTTTGTTTTTATTGGGACTAGTGTTACCTTATTAACTTCAACCTTGTCTTCACAGCTCCATCCATTTACACTGCAAAAGTTCATGATGTTTGTCCCTCTTTCCTGTCTGTCCGACATCCATTGTAATACATGTACCCAGTTTTCTCTATCCACTCGTCATGAGGCACCTGGGCTGGTTCCAGCTTTTTGCTATTGTGAACAGAGCTGAACAAATAAACATAGCTGTGACATTATCTTTGACAGTACAGTTGTGTCTTGTGGGTATATGACCCAGGAGTGGTATGCCATGGGTTCAAAATGGGAGGCTCATTTAGGAGTCTTTTCAAGGTTTCTCCACACTTGTTTGCATACGTGGTTACTATTTTACCATTCCCACCAGCAATGGAGGNTATTTATTGTTGGTGGGTATTTTTGCTTTATCATTTTGGAATGTTTCACAGGTGTCGTGATAAAGTTTAAGGATTTGTATGGCTCCCGTTGTTCTGTAAGAGAATTGTTCTGTTGAGCAATGTGGCGAGCATCTTTTCTTTATGGTCGTTTGTCATTGAGATGCCTGTTAACCATGTTGTTTAATTCAACATATTTACTATGTTTTAACTAAGTTATAAGCAATGTATCCTGCGTGACCAGTGTCTAGGTGACTGTCTTGTGATCATCCTTTAATGTTGTGCCTTCTTAGTATCGGTCTCGAAGCCATACCAAATTCATACTTGTTGGGTATTTTTCTGAATGAGTTTTCTGTTGCTTTTGCTTTTTTTGATCGCTTTTTCTTCCCGATCATGAGATATATATGTTGTGGTTGTGTGTCCAAAAGCTGGGGGATTTGTCCGTTTGTATTTTGGGCTTATCTGTGTTACATTATTCATATGTTTCGATCTTTTCCTGAAGTCATATGACCTGTTGTCTCTTTCATGATGCATAGTATTGTTATGTTTTTATCCATGTCATTGGGGATGGCGGGTTTGCCGCTTTTTTGTAGTTGGTGAACCAGGGCTGTGTATTATTCCCACCTGTGGTGTTTTTGCTGTAAGCTTGTGTGTGGGTATGGTATTCTGCCGCAGTTGTGTTCTATGGTTGGCATTTGGGTGGGCCAAAACCATTCTTGATCTTTTTTTTAGGGTTCTCCACTGTTCATAGTGCTTTATTTGTCTTCATAGCTTAATTTTACTCATGACCTGGAATGAAGTGTTCTTTAGGTCGAGTGATTTATTGGTGGAGTATGTAGTTTCTGACTCTTAAGAAAGAATTATCTTGGTGTTTCTTCAGTTGATTTAATTAGTTGGGTTTTTGTTTTTATTTAGGATGTTGAACAGTTTTAAGTGAGATTTCAGAATTTTAATTTTAATCTAGATGAAAAGTCATAGTCTTTCTGTTTTTGTTCTTTTTGAGTCAAATTATCTTGTTTGTTGATTTCTTCTTTGAAGCTTTTTGTGCTTTCGCCCGTGTTTGACGGCTATATCTCGGAACTAAAATAGTTTGTCAGAATTATGTAATTATCTCCTGTGATGGTTTTACTCTATACCGTCGAGGAGTCTTACTTTCTTAATCCCTTTTATGTCGTTCTTTTGAATGTACCAGAATAGCTTTTGTGAGTTTAATGGTCCATATTTTGTAATTGGTCGTTTGTAAATCATATGTGTTGGTGATCCAGTCGCCCGGTGGTTTTTATTTTTGAAGGCTCCATTTTAGCTAGCCCTTATCTTGTGTAGTATTCTGTCTTAGCTATATTTCTCACTAGAGATTAGGAGGTATTTCGTATATTGGTCTTTTGGTCATTTGGGGTTGCTTGGTGGACGCCCGTGCGAAGTGGGTGGGGTTTTTTTATTTTAAGGGTGATATATCCCGTGTCATTGCAAACTTTGACTCGTGAGGTGCTTTGTTTTTTATTGTGTTTGTCTTGGAGTTGTCTTGAGGTGGCTGGTTGTATGGGTGGTTTATTTCGTTTAGTGGTTCCTTGGTAGCTGGTTGTTTTTGGGGTGGAATTTACGATTCAGAGTGTTTTTTTTCGCTGTAGGTCTGTTTTGAAATGTTTGGCTATAGTGTCTGTAAATTGTTTTTTACGAATTGTGTGGCTAGCTATCTGGGGGTCTCTTTTGTTTTTTGGCTTAGTGATTGCGAGGATGTTTTTTTGCCTGGTAGATTTTGAGGAGAATTTTGCACTTTGGTGTGAAAATGGATTACATCTGTAAATTAGTTCTGTTTGGGTGGAGTTACCAAGGGGATCTCAACTGATGGAATGTGGAATCTTTTTTCTGGTGAATTTATTCCTCTTGTTGGTCTGGTAGGTTGAAGCCCTATTCTGAATAGTGCTTCACCCGTACAATTAAACATTTTCAGGGAGTTTTAATGGCAAATAATTCTGTTTCTTGTAGGGGACCCTCAGAATTTGTCAGTGGTGGTCTTGAATATTGATTACATACAGTCAATTTTTTTTGTTTTATGGGATTAGCGTAGACTGCGGAATTAGGTATATTATGGTTATGACTTAATCCTAAATGTGGCTCTGATCGATGTCTGTGGTGGGTAAGGGAGGAGCTAATTATTTTTTTTAGATTTTTTTTTAATATCGTGGTGCTTTTTGCCGAAATTTTATCTTGCCGTGTTGTAGAGAGTTATTCTGTGTGTTGGGGTTGATATAGGATTTTTGTTTTATAGCAGGTGTAGAAAACTGGTTATAATTTTTTAAGAGAGCTGGGCAGTAATAGCGGTGTTTTCTTTATTGTGGAGGATTTTTGTGTACACTTTAATCCCACATTTTTTTAGAACATTTCCTGTTGGTTGTGGCAGGTCCTTTCTCTTATGCCACCTATCTTGGAGAAGTTGGAGTGAGGAGTGGCTAGACGTTGTGCTCTCCCTAAAGCTTACTCTCCACAGGTGAGTAGATACCAAGTCAGTCCAATTTTTCCTTTTTCTCTCAAGAGAATGATCTGTGGCTCGCTGGCGCTTTTGTAATGCTGGTCTTTTTATTTTATAGTGGAAAAGGAAAATGCATATCCTTCGTTTGGCCATGTGTCCATCCGGGCCTCTTATTTATTGAAAATGGTGATGCGGGAATTTTTCCAAAAGCGTCCTTTTGACGATCCAGTTTTTGTTTGATTTTGAGTGTAGGTTTTGATACCTTCCATTTCAAGGGCTTTCGTATGTTTATATCTCTGATGGTTTTATTCGATTGTTGGGTGAGATTGATCAAGTATGTTGTTTCTTGTGTGAAGGAAGTTCAATCTATTTGAGAAATAGAGTTGTGTTTAATGAGTTCTTCCCTTTGATGTGAGTTGTAATGCGAATTGGGGTCTGTTTGGTTTATAAATTAGATACTGTTGTTAATTTAGTGTGTAACTGGGAAGTATGGGTGGTCTTAATTGTTCTTTTGTTTCTTTTGGTTGGTTTTACAATGTATCTTCTCCTCAGAGGATGAGTAGTGGCTAGTATTCCTAAAGAAAGAATTCTTGAGAGAAGATTTGGTGCTAAGTTTTTCGTTTCCATAATCAACAATATAGTAGTGTGAATGGTTGTTGGTATTTGATGTGTTTTTATAACATTTAAAATTTTATATCTATCTCTGGAAGAATGTGTATCTATAGCAACAGTAGAAACGGATAACGGTGGTGCATTCATTTTGGTGTTGACTAGTTGTCTGTATTAAGATCTAATCCCCGAATTTTCCCCTGCTTAATTATGTTTCTGTCTTTTGCAGGCTGTGTTCCTTCTTATGTCTTATCTGTTGAAGAAGGGTTCCAGATGATATTGGTCCAAGAATTTTGGTTGTAATTTTCACAACTTTTTCATGGTTTAAAATAGTTGTTATAGAGCATGTGTTCTAAAATGGTTTATGGCGTCTTTTTGTCGACCACGGTTGTTTGTATTTGTTTTCTTTAAAGAAGTCTTCTTTGTTGTTTTTGTGTTTCACCTATATTTTTATGGTTTTGTTCTCCGTAATGTCTCCAGTGTGTCTAGTGCTTTTTTGGCTTGAATGGCGGGTTTCTCGATGTGTCCTCATAATTTTTCTCATGCATTCAGTTATACTCGCCAAATCATACTTATTATTTGTTTACACATATTTTTTGCTCAGTGCTGCATGTTCTTATTTGTTTGCTTGTTTGATGCTGTGATCCCTATAGTGAATATTTTGTAACATCTTACAATTGATGTCGCGATTTTAGTCTTCAATTGTTTGTTGTTCTACAATGGATACTTAGCCTTGTCATTGAGTCCTAAAGGATTAGTTCATTCGTTGGTGGCTCTCCCTTATTCTGTTTTTGTTTAATGTGGACTAAGAGCTTAAACATTTGTGAGGCCTTGACCATTTTAACATAGAGTAGTACTGATCATGTGCTTTGTTTTTGTTTTTTTATCCATTTTGTATTTCAGTTCCTTAGGTGATAGTTTTTCTTTTAAAATTTGCTTCCTTTTTTGTCTTCGGTTACAAGTTTCATTGTATAGGAGAGTAGTTGTTTAGTCTACACAAAAGACGTTCCTGAGTTTAGGTGGATGTGGGTCTTTCTCGCGTGGTCTTGTAATATTTGAAGTTTCTATCTGCGCATTGCTGGTAGGCTCCTGTGAAGATGGAACTCACATTAGAATGTAGTAAGTTAATTCCTTCTTAAATTTCCTTGTGGGCACTTTTTCTGTTGGTAAATGGTTTAAATTGCCTTGCACGAATGTTCAATGAAATCGGTGGTGCTGGGGATCCTGTGAGATGGTGTTTCTTGTGTTGGGTGAAAGGGTTTAAATATCTGAAATTTAGAGTAGATTGCCCTCAGATCGCGAAGCGTGTCTTTCGGCGTTTTGTCTAAATCGTAGGCTTTTTTCATAGTTTCGGAATGTCTCCTCTGTTATTTGTGGTGTACCAAATGGTATGTGTGCCAATTTGACCAAATTACTGTTTTCCAATCGGTGTTTTTATAAAGGTGTGGAAAGTTATATGTTTCATTTTCCAAAACAAGTTTTTACATTTCTATAAGAAAAGGGCCCCACTTGATTTTCAAATAGTTAATAAGGTATATATTTAGGCTCCACGTTACAATTAAGTTGTGAATGAAGAATTTGTATATCTGTGGACCTCGTTAGATCCATGATGAAGAATATGTCTTTAATAAGTATTGGCAAAATGCCACCAAGGTGATTTCGGAATGCCATATATATTATTATTTGAGAGTGAAATAAATTCATGATTCAAAATTTGTTCGTTTTGTGTATGTTACTTAGATAGTACTATTATCGTCTCCTTATGAAATTCTTAGCCTAATAGTTGTTCTCTCCCTATTTCGGTCCTAGATATTGAAGTGTGTCCACCATGCTTTCGTGTTTTGGTCCCAATTTGGCTTTGGATAGCTTTAGCTTTCATGCTTCATTTAATGATCGCTCGCCTTATCACAACTCCGCAAAATCGACATAATGGGTTATACTTCAGTTTTAAGATAAAACTATACTAGCAATGGGTTGTTGTTTCCAACATCCATCCCTGATTTTGCTACTATCACTCCTCTAACGCTTAGGTTGTCATTCCATTGATTGGTTGGGCCTCTTGCTGCTATTCAATAAATAGAACTTTATTTGCCCTTCCTCGCTTTTGCAGGAAAACAATGTTTCCATCTGAAACATGTTTTTTTATCACAAGCTTTTGTTTTGGCTGTTTTTACCCTAGCAGGGCATCTCTTCCATTTTCACACAGACTGAAAAAAAACCATTGTTACAATGGTTTTGTTTGTGTTAAGTTACTTAAATTGAAGTCTGGTTTCTGTGTCCTTTATAAATTAGATAAATTGAAAACAAAAGTCTGAGTGCGTTATTATCTAACTTGCTAGGATGATCCATTGAGTTATTTTCAATTATTTCGTACTCCCATGTTCTCTGGTGCGTGGCTCTTCTTTCAGGTGGCGCTCTGAATTTATTGCTTTCTTGATTCGTGGTTACTGTCTTGTTATGTAGTTTCTTTTACCTTGTATCTGAGGCATAAGTGAGCCTTATATGGGGATTGGTCATCTGATTTGTTTCGCGTGCCACTGTATCGTTAACACCTTTTGTGGAAAGTGCTAACAAAGCCCCACAGATATTTTATATTAGCAGGAATAGATGTTATTTTTCTATCCAGGGAAGCAGTGGATGATCTCCCATACTCAATATATGAATTAATATATTGATTTTTTCTGCATTGGAGAGGTTTCTTGCTTGCTCCTTCTTTCCTTCAAGTTTTTTAGTGCATCAGCTTCTCACTGTATTACGAATAGCTTATTGGGAGCTTGTTGTCTATATGCAGCTAAATTGTGGGCATGGGTTGGTCTTTTCCGTTATGTGCATGCTGGCCCTTTCCGGACTTCTTCAACCACCACATTGCAGGCAGTTATGACCATTAGGAGGGCCATGTGCACCATGTTATTCTTGCTTTTCATGGTTTGAGGCGAGAACTCAAGGCAGAGTCATTATTGGAATTTTTAATTTCTTCGATCTTGGAGTTTCTTCTCCAAATTGATGGTCCGAACTTGTTTCTAAGCTCTTTGTCAGCCCTTTCAGAATCTGTTGTCTGTTTATCTCTGGCCATCTAGCATCTTTTAACGGCTATAATAACATGGGGCGACTTGTGCCGGTGTTTTTCATCTATTTCTCTGATTCTTGTTTCATGTGTTGGGTGGAGTGTCCTATCGTGTCTTTTCTCAGGGTACTTGTATGGGTTTGTCTATTGTTTAGTTTGGGGAAGTTCATCTACTTATTTCTGTTGAAGATCTGACTATCAATACTATATAACTGTATGATTTTGATCTTATCCTTCCTCGGTGATTCCCTGTTGGATGACGGACGGGTTTGACCCTATTCATTTTAGTGTCCATATTTCCCTGGTTGTTTCCACGTTTGTTGTATTGTTTTGAAATTTTTCAGGCGTAGTCTTTTATTTGAGCTTTTTAATTGCTCTGTGTGATCTTCCAGATCTGAATTCTTTTGTTCTGCTTCCTCATTCTACTTCTGAGGGTTTTCCTTTCCTTTCTTCTTTGATTTGAATGTGTGTTATTTAATTTCCTTTCATTTCATCCTGTGACTACTTTTGAAGTAACTTCCATTTCTCTATTTGAGCTCCTTACAAGCCTTCTTGGGTGCCTTCCAATCTGCTTCTGGGTGCTCCGTTACTTCGTTGGTAATGGCTTCCTTTTTCAGTGTTTCTACTTCCTTTCGGATCTTGTTTTTTTCTCCCTCTACAGTTCTTTCTGGTATGTTTGTTGGTCTAGTTCCTTTATGTCTTCTGAAGTTTGTCAGTATGTATCCTCGTAGGTTCACTTTTTGAGTTTTCTCATTCTCTCTCTTTAGTTCTCATTATATTCTTTATTTGTTTCTCCCTCTAGTTCTTCCCGGAGTTTGCTTCCAATCTGTTTCCTTATTAGTTCTTCTCTGATCGTTTGTCATATGTGACTTCTTACACTCCTAGGTCTTATTTGAGTTTATTCCATTCTCTCTCCTATAGCAGTGTGCTCTCTGACATTCCAAGCTCTTTATGTTCTTAATTTCTCTGCATAGGTCGCAATTATTCCTCTAAACTCTGCTCCTTATGTCTCCTCCAAAGGGTGTTCCATCTGTAGCTGTCTCCCTTACAGTTTGCGTAGAGCTTGGTGCAGGGATATCCTGTGTACGCATCTTTCCCATGTCTGTCCCTTCGTCCGTGCTCTCCTGGCATGTGGGCCTTCCCTTTTTTTGGTTTAGATCAAAATTAGCAGGACCCCGTTTTGTTAATTCCTCCTAGTCAGCAATAAATTTTTGTTTGTTGTGTTCCCCTAATACCTCACTCCATTTTTTATCGGTAGTATTTGGACTTTGCCTGCATTTAATCCTATTTTGTTCTGCTATATATTAGTATTGGAAAGCCAAAGCACTGTTCTTCTTCTTTTCGTCTGTTCTCGAATAGGCTTCTCCAAAGCGAGGAGAGCGCGCAGCGGCGGGGGGCGTCTCACTCCTCGCATCTAGCCCCCCCCGTCCCCGCGCCCTCGCCCCAAAAGGCGCAGCCGCCCTGGCCGACCGACAATGACTCTATAGACCGCGACCTCCCTTCTCGTTCTTCCCCCCAGCGCCTGGGTCCGATTCAAAACTCGGCGTGTCAAAGGCCGCCGCACGCTCCCAAGCTTTTACATCGGGCCGCAGCGTGGCTTATCTGTTATAATTTACCATGCCAAAGGTGCTTGACCGCACCGACCATTGGCCGCCACGGAGACTTCCGTACGCCTCCTTAAGTCCAGCGCGTGGGTCCGCGCTCTCAAGGCCCCAGCAACCCAAACCACTCGCCCAGGTGGCTTACACTACCCAGTATAGCCCTGCCCACAAAGGCGCAGCCGCACCAACTGTGGCCGCTCAAGGATCCTCTCCGAGCACCCTCTGTTTTCCCAGCAGCACTGAAGCGTGTCTCACCGCCCTCAAGGCCCCGGCTGCCAAGCTACTCGCCCAGGTTGTTTCTGGGTATCCTGCCCAGAGGTGCAGCCGCACTGGCCCCCTAACCCTCCGGACCGTCTGGCCCAGCAACCGGGTCCCCCCCCATGGCCCCAGCTCCCAAGCCACACGCCCAGGTGGCTTCTGAGTACCCAGCTCCCAAGCTACTCAACCAGGTGGCTTCTGGGTATCCTGCCCACAGGTGCAGCCGCCCTGGCCGCCGGGACCTCCGCGACCCTTCTGGCCCAGCGCCCGGGTACCGCCCTCAGGGCCCCAGCTACCCAAGCTACTCGCCCAGGAAGCTTCTGGGTATCCTGCCCAAAAGGGCAGCTACCCTGGCTGCCGGACTCTCCAAACCCTCTGGACCAGCGCCCCGGTCCCACCCTCAAGGCCCACAGCTGCCCAAGACTAACCTCGCCCAGGTGGCTTCCATGGGTTATCCCTGCCCAGAAAGCGGCAGGAGCCGCATCCTGGCCGCGGGGATCGCTGCGCGACCCTATGGCAAACCCAGCGGCCTGAGGGTCCACGCTCTTCAAGCCCCAGCTCGCCAAGCTACTCGCCCCAGGTGGCTTCTGGGATATCCTGCCCAGGGTGCAGCCGCCCTGCCGCCGCGACTCTCCGGCACCCTCTGCGCCCAGCGCCTAGGGTCGCCGCTCTACAATGCCCAGCATTCCCAAGCTCACATCGCCCAGGGTGGCTCTGTGGATATTCCCTCGCCCAAAGGTGCAGCCGCCCTGGCCGCGGACTCTCCGGACCTCCTGGCCCAGCGCCCGGGTCCCGCTTCAAGGCCCCAGCTCCCAACGTACTCGCCCAGGTGGCTTCCAGGTATCCTGCCCAAAGGCGCAGCCGCTCCGGCCGCCGGACTCTCCGGACACTCTGGCCCAGCGCCTGGGTCCCGTCTCAAGGCGCCCAGCTCCCAAGTACTCGCCCAGGTGGCTTCTGGGGGCTATCCTGCCCAAAAGGCGCGAGCACGCCGCTACTCTCCTCCTCCTTGCCGCCGGGCTCTCCGGACCTGCTGGCCCAGCGCCTGGGTCTCGCCCTCATGCAAGCCCCAGCTCTCCCAAAGCTACTCGCCCAGGTGACATCTGGGTATCCTGCCCTAGGTAGCAAGCTCCGCCATGTGGCCGCGGCCGGACTCTCGGGAGCCCTCTGGGCCCACGCGCCCTGGGTCGCAGCCTGCTCAAGGCCCCAGCTCCCATCCCAAGCTACTCGCCCAGGTGGCTTCTGGGTATCCTGCCCAAAGGCGCAGCCGCCCTGGCCGCCGGACTCTCCGGACCCTCTGGCCCAGCGCCTGGGTCCCGCTCTCAAGGCCCCAGCTCCCAAGCTACTCGCCCAGGTGGCTTCTGGGTATCCTGCCCAGAGGTGCAGCCGCCCTGGCCGCCGGACTCTCCGGACCCTCTCGTCATCTTTTTTTTAAAACCTCTGCAATTATTAGCTTATTAGTATCATCCAGGACTCAGATGTTTAGTATTCCTTCTCAAATTACGTAAACAAATACAAATGGAAGGAATCCAAGTCAAAATTATACAACAAAACAACACTCCAGCACAAAAGTGCGTAAAATGACAAGAATGCAATTTTATTTTATTTTATTTTTAATTTTTTATTTTATGTGTATGAATGTACTGTCTGCATGTAGGTTTGTGCACCTGCATTGTGCAATGCCACGGAGGTCAGAAGAGGGTGTCGGATTTTCCCGGAACTGGAGTTAAAGATGGTTCTCAGCCGCCATGTGGGTGCTGGGAATCGAACCCAGGTCCTCTGCAAGAGCAGTTGGCACTCTTAACCACTAGGCCAGTTCTCCAGCCCCTATTTAAAGACCCTATTTAAAAACACTGGCCCATTAGGAGAACCAACCCCCGCCCACAAAATTGCCAAATTGTTCCCTAAACGGTTAAGTAGATAAACATGACTCCAATGAATGAGTTTGGGTCTTAAAGAGAAAAAGCAAATACGTCAACTGACACTAAGATGCTGTTGGAATCAAACTGCCACACTCACAAAAACAACCAACAAGGGGCCACAGATTAATATGAAATTTATTTAATTTGCTGGTGCACCCAAACCCAATTAAGAAAACTGACACATCAAGGGAGCCAATTGTTGTGTCATTCCACGCAGGGATGAGTGTGACTCCAACTGTCTGTTACAGAGACCTGTTAAAGACAAAAACCACAAACTAGAGGAATTTGGTGACATCATACACAATTGCAAGACTATAGAAACACAATGCAAGCAGTGGTGACCTTTAAGCTGATTGGTTGTGTTTAGCAGCGTGAAGCCCTTGGAGAGGAATGGGCTTCTTAGAGGGTAGGAAGCACTCCTACAGGGCTGGCAAAGTTCATCCTGACCTCAGGTAGCTGTGGGAACTAGGAACTCAAGGTTAGACTGTATTTTTGTGGCTAAGGTAGTCATGGGAACCAGGCTTGCTTCAACTAGAGAGTTGCTCCTGCATGGTTAACCTTTTCCTTTTGATTAACTCTTTCTGACCTGGTCCTAACAATGCAAAGTTTATCTTCTTTTCCTGGGTCTGATTCATAAAGAGACAAATCACAATATAGGAATTTTAAATGTGGCATTACTGCAATAAAAGCTGGCCCAGCTAATTAAAAATACTTTTTTTTTTTTTTTGGTCTTTTTGAGACAGGGTCTCCCTTTTTAATCCCAGCCAGCTAGCCTGGAGCTCACTCTGTAGGCCAGGCTGGCCTTGAACTCACAGAGATCCACTTGCCTCTGCCTCTCGAATGCTAGGATTAAAGGCGTGTGCCACCATACCTGGCATTAAAAATACTTTTAAATGTCTCAAGTTTCCTGAGCGATCCATGTTTAGTTAAGTAGGAAAAGGCACGATAGCCAGCATTTTCAGAGCCTTCCCTGGGTCTAATACTGACAGAGAGTTTAACATGACAGTCTTGAAGTTTAAGCTCATGCTTTGAGGGATACATTCTCAGGTCTTTCATAGGGGGAACTGCAGAATACAATAGCCATTACATCATAGTAATGGTAGTTAGAGAATACAGAGTCCTTGTGTAAAGATTAGAACATACTTTTTCTACTTAGTCCTTTGAGGACAGACTTTCAAATTGTCTGATTCTGACAATCCCATGCTGTGAATAGACTCTTTTTTTTTTTTTCCAGATTTCCCATAGGAAGAATAGACTCGGTTTTTTGACTATTAAGTGGGCTATGTGAAATTTCGTACCAATCAATCAAGATTTCTGAGCTTCAATTATGGGTGAAAATGTTCAACTTTTTTTTACCCTCATCACAATATGCAGGGTGTGTAGAGAAAAATATTTTGCCAGCTAACTATATGAAGAGATAAACACTGCAATAAATCATGACCCAAGTAGGTGAAAGCAAAAGACTAGCTTCCCCTCAAGAAGAAAAATTTCAGACCTATGAAAAGGACAACAATACTAATAAAAATTGTATTTACTTAGAAGCATTCAGAATGTCACCAAAACAGCTGCAATTTCTTTTATTTGCAATTACAGAGTGGTATTCAGTTAACAGAACAATTATTTTCATATAAGCTGCATCAGAGACAACTGAAGATGAAAAAAACTACCATCATATATATAACTAATTTGTGGTGTGCACTAACAGGAACCTGCTTTAAATTTCCATGCCAATTTACAACCCCATACTGTACCAGGCAAGTTTAGTGGGTATTGAAGATACCACCAGGACAGGGATATCTAAAGACACATTCAGTAGTGTGTTAACTATCCAAAAAAGACACTGTACAGTTTAAAAACAAATCCTACACAGCCTTACATTTCAATTTTTCTTTAAAAGGAGTTGTGTACAGGGCATTTAAGTGCTTTATAGATAAGAAAAAAGACTGTGCTAGAACAAACTTATTCTTCATCATTTTCTTCATCGTCCTCCTCTTCCTTCTTTTTCTTGCTCTTTTCAGCTTTCACAACTCCCTTTTTTGCAGCATCGGGTTTTCCTTAGCTCTGTAGGCAGCACTGTCCTTTTCGTATTTCTCCTTCAGCTCAGATCCTTCTTCTCGTAAGGTTGCTCATCATCTGCAGCAGTGTTGTTTCACATCTCTCCCAGTTTCCTTGCAACATCACCAATAGATAAGCCAGGATGCTCTCCTTTGATTTTGGGGTGATTCTCGAGCAGAACGAGAAGAAAGCCAAAGGAGGCCTCTTGGGTGCATTGGGATCTTTATTCTTCTTTTTTGTTTCCCCTTTGGGAGGGATATAGGCTTTCTTTTCTCTTTCATAATGAGCCTTGTCCACCTTTGCCATGTCTTCAAACTTTCCTTTTTCTTTAGCAGACAGGGTCTTCCACCTCTCTGAGCACTTCTTAGAAAACTCTGAGAACTTGACCAAAGCATCAGGGTGCTTCTTCCTGTGCTCCTCCAGGCAAGTTTGCACAAAGAATGCACAGGATGCCATTTTGCCTCTCAGCTTCTTAGGATTGCCTTTGCCCATGTTTAGTTGTTTTTCCTCAGTGAGGCACAGAGTGGCCCAGTGCCTGTCTGGCTCTCACTTGCCAGGGCGTTGTCTCTATGGAGCTCAATGTACTACACTGCCATCTTTCTTTACTGTTTCATAGGACTCCATTGTGTAGATGTACCACATTTTCTTTATCCACTTGGTTGAGAGGCACTTGGGTTGGTTCCAGCTCTTCACTATTGTGAAGAGAGCTGCAATAAACATGTCTGTGCATGTATCTCTGTGGTAGGATGAGTCTTGTGGGTATAAACCCTGGAGTGGTAAGGCTGGGTCAGGTGGTACGCTCATTTTGAGTCTTTTAAGGGTTCTCCACACTGCTGTCCATAGTGGTTGTATGAGATTACATTCCCACCAGCAGTGGATGAGTGTTCCCCTTTCCCCACAACCTCTCCAGCACTTGGTATCATTTGTTTTCTTGATCCTAGCCAGTCTTATCGGAGTGAGATGAAATCTGAAGGTGGTTTTAATTTGCATTTCCTTAATTATTAGTGATGTTGAACACTTTTTAAGATGTTTCTCAGCCATCTCTAATTCCTCACTTGGGAAGTCTCTGTTCAGTTCTTTACTCCATCTTTTGAGTGAGTCATTTGTTTTCTTACTTCTTTGTTTTTTGAATAGTTTATATATTCTGGAAGTTAATGCTCTATCAGATGTATCAGTGGTGAAGATTTCCTCCCACTTCTGTGGGTTTTGTCTTCACCGATTGTTTCTTTCACTGTACAGAAGCTTTTGAGTTTAATGAGGTCCCACTTGTCAATTGTCCACCTTATTTCCTGTGCAGCTGCTGTCTGATTTAGAAAGTCTTCCCCTATGCCTATCTTATAGGTTGCCAATGTTTTCTTCTATCACCTTCAGAGTTTCAGGTTTCAAATTGAGGTCTTTGATCGATTTGAAGTTGATTTTTGTACAAGGCAAGAGGTAGGGGTCTGCTTTATTCTTCTACAAGTGGTGATCCAGTTTTGACAAGACCATTTGCTGAAGAAGCTGTCTTTCTTCCATTGAGTCTTCTTGGCCCCTTTGTCAAATATGAGGTGGCTGAATTTGTATGTGCTCAAGTTTGTATGTGCCCAAGTTTGGTTCTTCAATTTTGTTCCATTGGTCTACAGGTCTATTTTTGTGCCAGTCCCAGGCTGTTTTTATGACTATAACACTATAATATAGTTTGATTTCCCCCTGTATTGCTCTTTTCACTCAGGGTTGCTTTGGCTATTTGTAGTCTTTTGTTTTTCCATATGAATTTAAGGATATTTTTTTCCAAGTCTGTCAAGAAACTCATGGGGATTTTAATTGAGATTTCATTGAATCTGTATATTAATTTGTAGAATGGTAGAATGGACATTTTATTTTTGTCTTTTTGAGATGGGGTCTCCCTTTAGTCCCAGCCAGCCTGGAGCTCACTATGTAGACCAGGATGGCCTTGAACTCACAGAGATCTACCTGTGTCTGCCTCCCAAATGCTGGGATTAAAGGTGTGCACCACCATGCCCAGCCACCATGTGGGTGCTGGAAATTGAACCCGGGTCCTCTGCAAGAGCAATCAACGCTCTTTTTTTTTTTTTGTCTTTTCGAGACAGGGTCTCCCTGTAGTCCCAGCTGTCCTGGAACTCACTCTGTAGACCAGGCTGGCCTTGAACTCACAAAGATCAACCTGCCACTGCCTCCTGAATGCTAGGATTAAGGGCATGTGCCACCATGCCCGGCTCATGATCAGTGCTCTTAACAGCTGAGCCATCTCTCCAGCCCCAGAATGGACATTTTTACTATATTAAATTTTCCAATCCATGAGCATGGGAGGTCTTTCCATCTTCTGAAGTCTTCTTCAATCTCCTTCAGGGTTTTAAAATTTTTGTTGCAGAGATCTTGGTGTCTTTGGTTAGGTTTGTTCCTAGGTATTTTATTGTTTTTGAGGCTATTGTGAGTGGGAAGGTCTCCTTATATTCCTTATTCAGTTGCTTGTTGTTGGTGTAAAGAAAGGTTACTGATTTTTCTAGGTTAATTTTGTATCCTGACACTTTACTAAAACTCTTAATCATTTCTAGGAGTTTTCTGGTGGAGTTTTTAGCATCCCTTAAGTAAACTATCATATCTGCTTGACTTCCTCTTTTCCAATTAGTATTCCTTTAATTTCCCTTTCTTGCCATATTGCCCTAGTAAGCATTTCAAGCACTATATTGAAGAGAAGTGGCGATAGGGGGCAGCCTTACCATGTTCCTGCCTTTAAGGGGAATGCTTCTAACTTTTCTCCATTTAGGATGATGTTGGCTGTGGGTTTGTTGTATATGGCTTTGATTATATTGAGGAATGATGCCTCCAGTCCAATTCCCTCTAGGATTTTAAGCATGAAGGGATGCTGTATTTTGTCAAAGGCCTTTTTCTGCATCAATTGAGATGATCGTGTGGTTTTTGTCTTTCAGTCCATTTACGTGTTTTATGATATTTATTGATTTATGTATGTTGAACCATCCCTGCATCTCTGGTATGAATCCAACTTGGTCATGATGGATGACTTTTTTAATGTGATCTGTATGCAGTATGCAAGTATTTTGTTGAGAGCTTTTGAGTCTATGTTCATTAATGAGACGGGCTTATAATTTTCTTTCTTGGTTGGATCTTTGCCTTGTTTTGGTATTAGAGAGATGCTGGCTTCATAAAAGGAATTTGGGAGATTTCCCTCTGTTTTTATCCTCCTGAACAGTTTGAGTAGTGATGGTTGTAAGTCCTCTTTAAATGTACTATAGACCTTGTGCTGTGGCTGGTCTGGCCGAGGCCCCCGACCTCTATGTGCCCAAGTCCCCGAGTGGCAATAGGCCCACCTGTCTTCTGGCTGGCTGGTGTTTTGTGTGGACATGCCAAAGTGCACTTCTGGAGCTTGAAGGACAACTTACAAGTTGCTCTCCTTCTACTGAGTGGATTCTGGAGATGCAGCTCATGTTGTTTAGGTTGGAAGTAAGGGATTTCATCAGGTAAGCCATCTTATTAGCCTGAGTCAGGCTCATTGTACCTTCACATCCTTTAACTGTATGGAGTAAATATTTTCCATGTCTGCCATTATTTGGACCCCACAGAACACTTCACTTGATGTTCAGAGTCCTCTTTTCTTGAGCCTTGTAATTCTTCCAGTGTTGATATTCTATTTTGTGCTTCATCCAATCTGTTACTGAGGCTTTCTCCCATCCTTTCCTGCTGATTGGATGAGTGTTCAATTTCCTTTTTCATTTCATCCTGTGATTTCTTTAGTATTTCTGGTTCCTTCTGGAGCCTGTCATTCTCTCCTCCTAGATCCTTGATTCTCTGGTTGGTTTCCTGTTTCATTTCAGGGTGGGATCATTTCAGGGTTTCTGCTTCCTTCCGGTGTTTGTCATTCTCTCTCCCTAATTCTTTCTGGAGTTTGTCATTCTGTCCCTTTAGTTCTTTCCACAGTTTGTCATTCTGTCCCTCGAGGTCTTTATGGAGTTTGTAATTGTCTCCATTTAGTTCCTCGATTTGTTCTTTGTATTCCTTGATTTCTTTGAGTATGTCTATGGTTGTTCTTTTAAGATCTGCGTCCTGGGCTACCTGCAGGGGTCCCACTGTTGGAGTCTTCTACAGAACTGATAGTGTGGTGGGGATTTATTATTTGCTTTTCCCATCTTCTTGTTTTTTTTTTTTTTCCTTGTGCTTTGGGCGTGGATTTGTTTTGTTGTAATCTGATGTGCAATTCAAGTATTTCTTTGCCGCATTGCAGGCTTCCTTTACTTGTTTTCTTCAGGTGCCTTCATTGTTTTCTTCTTGTTTATGAAGGGCTGGCTGGCCTGGGTTTCAGGTTTTCTCTTTTGGGTGTGTATTGGAAGGTCCAGCTTCCACTTCTCTTTCTGGTCCGAAGCTTCTCCAGAGATCCGAACAGGTAACAAACCAGGTCGGCTAGCTGCTGAGCATGCCGGCTGGCTTGACCCAGATACTTCCTGCTGGCCTGTTCCTTTAGGTTGGCTGTAGAGTGGCAGTTTGCTGTTTCTTCTGTTACCTAGTGCCACAAAGTCACTACTGCTATTCCCACTGGGATGTCCACACCGCAAATCACGGGGGCGTGGGGCCAACGACATGGCTACCTCAGCCCGCTGGGACCTTCACCTGGCCCTCTTGGCCTGCGTCTTTTAACATATATTTATAACAGGGGGTAAGAGAGACACCCAGGAGGATGTAGGACATGGCTAGATCTGGGCCTGGACTCTCAAGGGAGAGTTGACATTTGTGCCAGCCATATGCATGATTCTTGTGGCTCTCAATTTACATGTCAAAGCAGTCATTGAAAAGATTCCAGTCCAAGCAGAAATTCAAATACACTCCAATTCTGTTTAAAGCCTGAAAAAATTGTCAGTAATATAAAATATGAAATTCTTATCTATTTGTGTGTGTGTGTGTGTGTGTGTGTGTGTGTGTGTGTGTGACATGGTCTCACTATGTGGTGCAGGATCACTGGAACTCACAAACGTCTCCTTGCCTCTGTGCTAGGGTTAAAATTGTGCACTTCCACATACAGCTAAAATTTTGTCTTCAAAAATTAGCCCTTTTTGGTTAATTTCTCTTAAAATAGATCAGCTTTCTCTGAAAATCCAATTGACTTGAACATAACACAAGAAAACCCCTAAACAATACTTGGGTCATACCAAATATAGTAATAATAATATATTTAAAAAATAAATTTTAATAAAAAATTATTTATTGTTTTTATTATTCCATTTTGTATGTGTAGTTCCCCTGGAATGGGAGTTACAGGTAGATGGTAGCCAGTATGTGGGTGCCAGGAATCAAACCTGGGTCCTCTGTAAGTGTAGTCAATGCTCTTAATTGCTGAGCCATCTCTCCAGCCCCCATATTAAATATAATTATATATAAATATTTTCTAAAAAACATTTATTCTTCATAAGGGACCAGGGAAAGAGCCTGGTTTGTGAGGTGCTTGCTGCAAAAGCACTTTTTTTTTTAAACAGAGATTTGATCTCCAGAATCCACATAAAGAGCTCAGCACTGTAATCCCAGCAGTGGGGTGGTGAGTAGGGAGGATTCCAGGTACCCAGGCCTTGAATCCCAGTCCATGGGAGGCACAGGGAGGGGGATTTCTGTGAGATTGAGCTCAGCCTGGTCTACACATAGAGTTCCAAGCTAGCAGGGGATACAGGGGGACCCAATGTCCAAAAGAAAAGCAAAATAAAATATGCAGAATTGTGGGTGGTAGGGTTCAGGACATCAGGAGACCGCCTGGGTTAGACCCCTGCACTGAAAAGAGACCACAGGGCAAACTCCCACAGCTCTGGAGACAGGAAGTCTGCGATCTGGGGAGATTCAGCAGTTACTTGGTAAATGGTATTTTATTAATGTGAATGTCATCATTGTAAGTAACAGAGACTATGTACTAATGAGGCCTCTGAGTCACGTGCTGGAACCTCTGGGGTACCTCCCAGGGAAGGAAAAGCCCAGACAACGATCCCCTCAGTTCCCTCCCTGTGACTAGGGGTGTGTGTCAGACAGGTTCCCTTCACTGTGGTAAACACCTAAGAACAGCATAGAAGGAAGGGTTGGCTCTGGCTCATGTTTCAGAGGTTTCTACCTGGTTGTTTGGTCTATGGCTCTGGCCTGAGGAGAGTCAGAGGATCCAGCAGAGAGGGTCAGGTGGACTGGCTGGTCATGTCAGGTGTCCAGGAAGAAGAGAAAATGAGGGGTTGGGGGAAATTAGCCCAAGGACACCTCCTCATGGACTTATGCCTTCTAGTCCTGTGACTTCAGTCTGCACAACCTTCCAAAATAGCATGATCAGATGGGATTAGCCTTCCCCACATGGGCCTGTGGGGGTCCCTGCAGATCAACATGACCTGTGTCTAACTGGGTTGTTCGTGATCCATGCCCTACTGTCTCCTGAGAGTATCTTCCCCCAGTGGAACTCCACCTCAAGGCCCAGATACGTCCACCGGGGCTAACCTCATGCCTTTCCTCCCTGTGGTGGAGCCTGCTGCCAATTTAGTATGATCAGAATAAATAAACACAACAGAATGACTTGAGACACTTCACTTGTTGGGACACAGGTAAGACAGGTGGATGGTGGGAGACATTTAGAGTGCTCCACTGTCACTCTCTGAGGACTGGCAGTGTCCCACACTGGGTCCATCATGTGTGCCTGTTGTACCCTCCTGTCACAAGCATGGAAACATGTCTACCCATGACCTAAGGAGCTTGGTAAATGGTTCATTTGTGCAAGCAGAGGACAAGGTGTCAGGCCCAGTGAAGACTTGGGTACAGACACACCTCTCCCTGGCAGGGAAACATCAGCCTACTCACCAGTCTCTGGTCCTAAAGAGCACTGGCCCCACCCTCTCTATATTTATGATATCAGACTTCCTGAAGCAGTACCATGCAGGCTGGGGCCAAGGACTGGGGCATGCCAACACTTCAGAACGGCCCAAAGGCTTGTCAAGAGCCCTCATTAATATTGTTTATAGATACTTGGAGGTGTCCAGAGAGGCACAGAGGTGCCATTGAGGGACCAGCACCTGTCCTCAGAGCTGTGGAATGGGGCAGCCCCACCACTGCTGACACCAGTCTGCTGAGTGTGGGTCAGCTGGGTCTCACGGTGGGTGGCTGCATCCAGGAACTGCAGGGTTGGGAGTGGAAATCAGAGTTCTTGATGGGGAGGCAGCTGGGCTCAGGGCAGAAGACAGTGCAGCCAAGGCAGACGGGAACACAGAGCATGGATGCTTGGTCCCTCTTGCATCCATTTAGACAAAGGGATGAGAGTTGGGCATGTTGAGGGCAGGTGAGTGGCCAAAGGTGATGAGAGAGCAAAAGCCATTAGGAAGCTGGGAATCTAGAGGAATAAAGTTAAATCTGAGCACAGGGTGGGCTCAGGGCAGGCTGTGACGGATCCTGGTTCTCCATCCCATCTCAGGGACAAGGTGGCGAGGCTTGATCACGCATGAACTTCAGTCATGCCAGGGAAGCTCAGGGTCTTCACAGGCCTGCGCAGATGACCAGAGGAACACAAGGTCACTTCATGGTTGGCAATGTATCTCCTGAGCTCACGGAGGTGAATTCCCTTCACTGATTCCTTCCGGGGACAAATATTCATGACCCACTAACATGAGGCTGGCAGTGTTTATGCAGTAGGGATAACAATGTGAATATTAGGCATCCTCAGAGTGCAGTCCATGGACAGGTCTCCTCTATTCATCTTCACTCAGGAAGGGCTCAGGGAACATTTTGGAAGAGGGGGCAGAAAGATTGTAAGAGCCAGGGAGGTGCTGCAAGTCCAAACAGAAATGAATCCTACCACCTCCTGGGACTCTGTTCATATGATGAAGCTACAGCATTGGTATCTGAAAGCACAAGACCCCATCAAGCTCAATTGGACAAAAACCCAGCAGAGAACTGAAGAAATGTGTAGCACAGCACAACCGTGGCTCAAGAAATACTGGCTGACTAGAGCTCAGGGGAGAAGCTGGCACTGAGGAGTGGGCAGGGAGAGTAGTTTGGACAATGGAGCCTAGGACAAATGACTGAATGCGTGAACTCTGGGGGGAGAGGGGACCTGGGGGCGTGTGCCAATGGAGAAGTGAATATAAAGGAGATTAGGATTGATTGAAAAATTATGTATGAAACATGCAAAATTCATAAAAATTTATAATAAAAAAACAAAAACAAGCCACTGCATTAAATAAAATCCTATGCTGTAAAATTTTCCAAAGTAATAAAACAAAAATGATATTATAAATATGAGATCTGCATTTTTTTTTTGGTCTTTTTGAGACAGGGTCTCCCTGTGGCCCCAGCTGTCCTGGAACTCACTCTGTAGACCAGGCTGGCCTCGAACTCACAAAGATCCGCCTGCCTCTGCCTCCCGAGTGCTAGGATTAAAGGCATGCGCCACCACGCCCGGCCGAGATCTGCATTTTTAAAAAATGTGAAACACAGACACTGAACTTTAGACTTTGCTTGCTTAGAGGAACATTAGGCAGTTCAAAAAAAGGCACTAAAATACGTGAGAGTCAGAAGTGGCTTTCTGACTCAGAAAAAGATGCAGGACATTTATGGCAGAGTACAGGGACTCGGGTGGGGTGGGGGGCATGGAAAGGGAAGCGACTCTAGATTCGATTGAGAAATGATGTATGACCTATGAAAAAAGTTCAATAATAAAAAAATTTATTTATATTAAAAAAAGAAGTGGCTTTCCTGGAGCACAGTTGACTTTGGGTCACAGTATGAACCGGGTTGGGCAATGTTATTACTTAGTGGGGTCTGAAATCTGCCTGATGATTTACAACTGAACATAGTTTTGAAATTGGGTCTCCCCTTGCAGGATGTCCTGGGGGGGACATCCAGGCAGAGGCAAAGCAATGAGGCAGGCTCCCATGAGGGACTCAGCATTCTGGGAACTGGCAGGATTGTCTGTGGTTAAGCAGCTCAGTCCCATGGGGCTGGAGAGATAGCTCAGAGGTTAAGAGTGCTGACTGTTCTTGCAGCGGACCCGGGTTCAATTCCCAGCACACATGGCAGCTAAGAACTGTTTTTCAGCCAGGAGTGGTGGTACACACCTTAAATCCTAGCACTTGGGAGACAGGGGCAGGTGGATCTCTGTGAGTTCAAGGCCAGCCTGGTCTACAGAGTGAGTTCTACAGAGTGAGTTCCAGGCCAGCTGGGGCTATAGGGAAACCCTGTCTCAAAAAGACAAAAAAGCTGGGCATGGTGGTGCACGCCTTTAATCCTAGCACTTGGGAGGCAGAGGTAGGCAGATCTTTGTGAGTTCAAGGCCAGTCTGGTCTACAGAGTGAGTTCCAGGACAACTGGGGCTACAGGGAGACCCTGTCTCGAAAAGACCAACCCCCCCCTCCAAACCCAAAACACACACACACACACACAGAGAGAGAGAGAGAGAGAGAGAGAGAGAGAGAGAGAGAGAGAGAGAAGCTCAGTCCCTTTCTCAGGAGCAGGAAGTTGAAAGCCAGTTTCCAGAGAAAGTGGTCCAGGGAAAGCATGGGACCCTGGGAGGTTGAGGTAGGGCTGGGGAATGGGGGGCAGATAGGAGGAAGCTGACCTTGAAGGCCTCACCCTCAGACCCAAACTACAGGCTGTGCACATTGCCCCTAACACACCCCCAAGTCATTTATTCTCTCCTGAGTCCTCTGTGAGCAGCACCCTTAAGGAGAAGACATCACAGGGCATTGTGTGCCTTTCACCTGTAGGTGACACTGAGTCGATATTCATCAGATTCCAACAATAACAACGTTCCACCCCATGATGGATGTGGACTTGGCCATGATAGATGGGCAGGAGGGACGTGGTCAGTGCCAAGCAGGCTCAGGTCCCTGGCTGTGGGGGACATAAAGGGCACCCTGTGAGGAGCCAGAGCAGCCTCATCCACGCTCCTCTGCTGACCTGACTTGTGTGAGAGCTGAGAGCCTGGACATGAAGACTCTGCTCCTGACTGTCCTGCTGCTCGGGCCGGTGGCTGCCCTACGGGCCCAGGATGTCCCATCAGATGACCAAGACGATGTGAGGATGGGAAGGGCGTGGATGGGGGTAAAAGAAGGGCTTGGTCCTGGCCACGAGTCCTGGCTCAGGAGGTGTCCTTGAAGCCTGAGGTCTGACCCTGTGCCCTGGCTTGGAGCTGTCAGATCAGGATCTCCCCTGCTCTCCTAGCAGATATAGACCCTCTGGGCACAGGGCTGTGGTGTGAGAGTAGGTTCGATCCAGGGGTTCTTGGTCAAGTCACCTCCAGAAGCAGAGAGTCTCACAGGGCTGGGGATTCAGAGTACAGGAGTCCTCCAGTGCTCTAGTCTGGACCTAAGGGAGTTTGCATGCTGGGGACAGACACCTTCCACTGCACTGGGTCAGGCATCCCGGGTGCTAGGCGCTCTCTAGTGGCCACAGGTGCTGCGACCTGTCAGGCAAGCCCACCTCAGGAGCTGCAGGCTTGGCTCTAGATGTCTGTCCAGAAGTGCTGGAGCTTGGTGGGAAAACAGGAACAAACTGCTCAGGCTTTGTCTGCTGCAGTTCTCAGGGACCTGGTACCCCAAGGCCTTTGTGGACAACGGCACCATGCTCCACAGGCGGCCAAAGAAGGTGTTCCCTATGACAGTGACAGCCCTAGAAGATTTGGGCCTGGAGGTCACGATCATATGCTGGTGAGTGTCCCCATCTCTGCATCTCCGCAGTTGGCCTTTTCCTTCTTCAATTATTTGGGTGTTGGTGAGAGAAGGGGACCCAGTCCGAGCCAGTACCCTAAAGCTTCTGTGAGGCTGACAAGGGATTTCGGGCGTTACTGGATCGGGGCTGATAAGGCAGGTGAGCTTAGCACTGCTCACCTGTGGGTTCTAAGAGCAGCTGCCTGTGGTTCTGATTTACAGGGAGGAGGATCACTGTTATGAGTTTAAAATTCTGATGAAGAAAACCAACGAGCCCAGGAAATACACGGCCTGTGAGTGTCCCTGTGGTCCAGCATCTCTGCAGTGGACAGCTCCTGGGTGGGAGGGTTTCTGCTCTGACCAACTCCAAGTACTGCCCATCCACTTACTTTCCAGATTCTAGACATTAGAGGTCTTAGGGCTGGTCCACAGCTGGTTCTGACAAGTGCCCCCCCCCCCGCATTACTGAGCTCTTGAACAATGAGAGACCAATGCTCAGCATACAGCAGCAGGGCAGGTGCTCAGGCCTGGGGACAAGCTCAGTGCTCAATCTTCTAGACTCTGCAAGTCCAGCAGTTTGCACAGGAAAGTCTTTCAGAGTTCTTTCTCTATCTACCTACAGTTAAAGGCAAGAGTACTGTCTATATTCAGGAGCTGCCTGTGAAGGACCACTATATTATCTACTGTGAAGAACATCACCACGGGAAGTCCACATTTGGCATGGGAAAGCTCTTGGGTGAGGGGCCGTGGACACTCATGTTCTGTTCACAGTCTGTAATTAGAGTAGCCTTGGGATGGGACGCACCTATGTTATACCCAGAAGACAGGGAATCTTCTAGGTGCTGGGCACAGAATACTCTCTAGAGAGCTTATGAGGTCTGAAGTGGGAGTGGTGTCAGCCCTGCTTACGTGGGTCATGAAGGCCTACTCACTCAGGAGAGGTTTCTACCGCTGAGGTTTGCATGTGCCGCTTTAATGGATCTCAGGTCAGTGGATCAGCACAAAGAGGGAGAGTCTTGACAGAGGCCTTCATGGGTTGGGATCCAGAGGAGTCCTAGGACAGCCCAGTGTCCTCTTTTTTTTTTTTTGGTCTTTTCGAGACAGGGTCTCCCTCTAGTTCCAGCTGGCCTGGAACTCACTCTGTAGACCAGGCTGGCCTTGAACTCACAAAAATCCGCCTGCCTCTGCCTCCCGAGTGCTAGGATTAAAGTGTCCTCTTACAGGTCTGGGGAAAAACCATTCTGCCCTCCTGAGGTTCCTGCAGGGACCTGACAGTCGCTCAGTGTCCTGGGGTGTCCCTACCCCAGAACCACATTGTGGACTGCTAGGGTCCTGTCCCTCTTCTCTTAGTGGCTCAAGGTCCTGGGCTGTGGTCTTCTCCTTGTGTCACTGGGTCTCTACAGAGCCCTGCAGCCCCCCTCACCTGACCATGTCCCCACAGGGAGGGACTCTGAAGACAGCCCAGAGGCCATGGAGGAATTTAAGAAGTTTGTTAAGCAGAAGGGATTCCGGGAGGAAAACATTTTCATACCTGAGCTGCAGGGTGAGCACTGGGCTGCCATGGCCCACGCCCATGCCAACTCCACGTCACTCATGGCTGTGTGTGACCCATCGTGTCTGGGTGCCCTCTTCCCTTTCTCTCCTGACTCTGCTGTCCGTCATGTGCTGTCCCATATCTGCGGATGTTTACAGATGCCTCTGTGGGTCCCCACGGTGTCCTCTGTCTTCCCTGACCCTAGTGTCACCTGGAACTTTCTGCACCACGTCTCTCTGTGTCCCCCATATCGCTCCCCCTCTCCTGTGTGCTCTGAGTCGCTGTCTCCCACCAGTTTCTTTGTGTTCTTGGTTTCTGTCCTTCCCCATCAGCATCTCCTCGACCCTGGCAGGGTCATTAGGACTCAGATCTCGGCTGAGGGAGGTTCTGGGGTACTGTGTGACGAGTCTTTGTCAAGGACACTGTCTGATCACTGGGCTTTTCTTGGTCTCTGCAGATCACTGTGACCCTGAGAGTGACTAGGGTAAGTGCCCCCTGGGAGGACTGTGGAAAGGCCCGGAGTGCCGGGGTCTGGAGTGGGTGTTCCTCATCCCGTCCACAGAGGCAAGCCCAGTTTCCAGGACAGATAGGAGTCCTTTCCTCTTCCCTGGTCTCTGCCTGCTCATAGCCTTCTCTCTTTACAAGGTGCTCGGAACAAGGCGGTCACGAGGGCTTGGGTGGCACTGGGATCACCTTAGAGGGACACAGCTCCCAGCAGGGATCACACAGCTTTGGGGAGGACCCGTGACCCACACCTGCCCTGTGCAGCCTCTGCCTGTCCTCTGATTGTGACCTCCCAGAGGGGGGACCTCAGCTCTGCACCTCTCTCTATTACAGCTGACACCCCAGTGTGCCCCTGCTGAGCCTGTGTCGGACAGCACATGGCTGGGACGTCCTGCACCACCCCTCCTGGACCAACCTCACCCGTGGACCACTCTCCTGCCTTTGCCTCCCACCCTACCCCTGACCCCACCTGACTCCCAATAAAGCCTTCCATCAGCACGCTGGGCTCAGCCTGTCTGTGAGGGCCTTGTGTTGTTTCTGTAAGAGGTCTGCCAGTTGCAGGACATGGGGGGAGTTGGGGAGACATTAGACCAAATGAGGGACAGTCGCCAAGGACTATGGCATCTGCCTTTCTCGTAGAGCCATGTGAGGTCCTGGAGGCCACCGATGAGCCACTGGCTGTCAGGCTAGGGACTGGCAGGAGGGTTTGAGAAGCTCCTGGTGATGCGTGACTGTGAGAAGTCACAGGGTTGCAGTTAGTGTGCAGCACTTGGTGGGATCCTGGGAAGGCCATGCTTTGACAGCTGTGCTCAGAGTCAGGGGTGAAGGAAGGCTGGGCAGCTTCTCTGTTATCTGTCCTTAAGCAAGGCAGACGAGTCACAGCCTCCGCTGGCCCTGCTCCCCACACTGGTCTTCTCCAAGGTTTGCCTAGACAAGGGTTTGGATTTTCAGTGTCCTATAGACACATCAGAGGCCACAGTGAGGGGGGAGACACCCAGTATGTCTGGTTTGAATCACAGCCCAAAGCGCAAAACCCCCCTGGAGTCCACCTGTCCCCATCACACATCTCAGAAGGGAACACAAGTCACTGAGAACATGGTGTGGCTTCTCGCTCAGGAGTCACAATTTACTAAAAGACAGTTTAACGTATATTTTAAAACAAGAGGTAACAGAGAGACACTGAGGAGGGCGTAAGGCCTACCTGATCTAGGCCTGGACTCTTTAGACTTAGTGTTAGGCATATGTGTGATAGTGTTGACTCCCAAGTTATGTCTCAAAATAGTTATTAAAAAGATTCTTATCCAACCAGAAATTCATATGTGCCCTGATTTGCCACACCAACTCCAGTGTCGTCTGTGTGAGCAATGAGGAAAGTCATAATAATAGACGGGAGATACGTGCCTTCCGAGGCTAGGCTCCCTGGTGGTCCCTGGCAGAGTACTCGGCCTCAGCTTCCAAGATCACGACACACTACAAAGATGTTATGCTTCATGAGTGTTGGACTTTGTACACTGTCTTTTGATTCTTTTCCTGAGCTCTGCACAACCTCAGTCCCAGACAAGAAACAGTTAAATGTGTCTGGAAATAAATCAGGCGAACAGAAGCTTCATGAACCTAAGCAAAATCATACAGAGAAACAGAATATAAAGGCTCCTTTGTCCTAGAAGCCCCCACAAAGATATTATGAATGAAAAACATTACACTGAGTGATATCATAGGTCAGTTACAAATAATAAAAGTGTTTTTCCAGATTTAATAAAAATAAAGGCTCAGTCTTTTAAGCAGGAAACTACATGTGATAGAATTAGTAAAAGTTTTAGTTACAGTTATACATGTTAAAGTGTAACACTTGGTTAGAGGCACATGGCGGGCTTTCTCCTTTAAGAAAAACAGAACTAATTAAGAGGCTTTTTCAGGCTTTTGGCTTGAATTACAACCTGGAAATAACTAGCGGCCTTGGGAAAATCAAGCTCCAGGAAGGATGAGAAACACCAAATTGGAACTTCTAAACAGAGACAAACTGTTTATAGCTTGTGATTTTAGGACTGCTGTTTTGTTGCTTATCTCCCCTGCCAAGACAGTGTGAGCAGTATATTATGTGTAAACTTCCATTGATGTGTAAACTTTATCTGACTTGCTGTCCTTGTAAACCCAGGTGTGAGTTCCTTTAGTAATGAGCCTTTTGTTCTTGGGGAAGTGCAAATTCCCAGCCTGCTTTCCCAGCCTGCTTTCCCAGCCCGCTTTCCCTGCTTGTGATATAAAAACTTGACTTGATCTCAGTAAAAACGCAGCAGATTCATAAGCCATCTCTGGTGTGGTCTCTGTCTGTCATTCGCCTAATCTGTGCCGTCCTTCCAAGAACCTGGATCCCGCAGATTGAGTGAGCCCACCCAGTTGGGATGGTTTGAGGCACCGATTCTTTTTAAAGCCTGAAAAAAATTCACAGTGAACATACAGTATAAAATTTTTGCCTACTTTCTTTGTGACATGGTTTCACTATGTAGCACTGGATCCCTAGAACTGACAGAGTTCTGCCTGTCTGAGTTCTGCTTCCTGAGCAGTGAGATTGACCTTGCCCACCACCATGTTCGTCTACAATCTTGTCTTTTAAAGTTTACCCTTCCCTCTTAATTTTTCTTAAAAGAGATCAGTTTTCTCAGAAAGTCAAATTGCTTTGCAAGTAACATAAGAAAACCATATAAGCAGTATTTACACCATACCCAACATAATTATTTATAAATATTTTCTCATAAAAAAGTTTTGTTGTTTAGAAGGGACCAGGGAAAGAGCCTGGTTTGTGAAGTGCTCGCTGCAAAAGCACTTTTTTTTTTTTAACAGAGATTTCATCTCCAGAATCTACATAAAAAGCCCAGCACTGTAATCCCAGCAGTGGGGTGGTGAAGAGGGAGGATTCCAGGTACCCAGGCCTTGAATCCCCGTCCATGGGAGGCAGAGGTAGGAGGATCTCTATGAGATTGAGGCCAGCCTGGTCTACATATAGAGTTCTATGCAGGCTGGAGCTACAGGGAGACAGGGTCTCAAAAAGAAAGATAACAGAAAAAAAATGATTCAGATATCTGGTGAGAATCAGCAGTTACTTGATAAATGAAAGTTTATTAATGCGAATATCATTATTACGAGCAGTAGAGACTATGTCCTCCTGAGAACCCTTTGAGACACAGGCTGGAACCTATGAGGTACCTCCCAGGGAAGGACAACCCCAGACAATGATCCCATCAGTTCACTCCCTATGGCTACGGGTGTGTGTCAGGCAGGTTTCCTTCACTGTGGTAAACACATGAGAACAGCGTAGAAAAGGATTGATTCTGGCTCACAGTTTCAGAGGTTTCTGCCTGGTTGTCTGGTCTATGGCTCTGGCCTGAGGAGAGTCAGAGGATCCTGTAGAGAGCGTCAAGCGGAGTGGCTGGCCACGTCAGGTGTCCAGGAAGCAGAGATGAGGAGGGGTCAGGGGGACATTTAGCTCAAGGTGTAAATGCTGACTGGTCCCCAGGACAGACCTCGGTGCACTCCAGAGACAGTGTGGCTTTGACACCAGCCACCTCAGTGTACAAACGAAGGGTGGGAGGGTGTCCTCTGGAGCAAGTGAGACCTTGCTGTCTCGCAGGGAGAAAGCAGCTTCAGTCAGGCAACAGAGGCGCCCAGGGTGAAGGAAGTCCTGTTGGATAACTGTTCCTCGATGGGTCCAGAATCAGCACCAGCACGAACAGAGAAAGGCAATAGCCCAGAATCCACTGACCCCCTCCACCTGTTGATCGCAAGGGTAGAGATCTACGATGACGAGCTTCTGTTTTGTCATTTGAATATTGTTTTTGACCTTTCTGAATTTCCTTTTTGCTATACTTTTCATGTGTATTTAATTAATTTATTTTTATTGATTTAGTTGGAGGCATCAGCTTCTTCTTACACTTGCTCTATTTAGCTGGGCTTGGTGGCACGTGCCACTAGCACTTGGGAGCTTGCAAGTTGAAGGCTAAACTTTTCTTGTCTTAGAAAAAAAATTAGGGCCAGCTATGATGGGGCATGCCTTTAATCCCAGCTATGATGGGGCATGCCTTCAATCCCACCTATGATGGGGCATGCCTTCAATCCCAGCTATGATGATGGGGCATGGCTTTAATCCCAGCTATGATGGGGCATGCCTTTAATCCCAGCTATGATGGGGCATGCCTTCAATCCCAGCTATGATGGGGCATGCCTTCAATCCCAGCTATGATGGGGCATGCCTTTAATCCCAGCTATGATGGGGCATGCCTTTAATCCCATCTGTGAAGCTGTATTTCTTAAACTTTCAGGTGCTCATAGCTCACCTAAGACTTTTTAAATGTGGATCCTGATCCAGTAGGTCTTGACTGATGCTTGTGGGCCCAGGTCTGTAAGAGACTACCAGATCTATTTTTTAAATTTATTTCTGTATGTGCATGAATGTACTGTCTGCATGTAGATTTGTGCACTCATGTAATGCAATGCCGCAGAGGTCAGAAGAGGGTGTTGAATTCCCCTGGAACTGGAGTTCTGGAATTGGAGTTTCAGATGGTTCTCAGCCGTCATGTGGGTGCTGGGGATCAAACCCAGGTCCTCTGTAAGAGTGGTCAATACTCTTAACCGCTAGGCCATCTCTCCAGCCCCCAGATCTATTTTTAAAAAGGTTTCGTGTCCTATCAGTAGCAGGCACCTGTCTATCTACCTACCAGTCCACACATCCACCCTTCCATCTACTCACCTTCACATCCATCTATTCAACTTCCCATGTTCCCATCCATCTATCCATCCATTCATTCATCTACTTTCCTATGTATCCATCCATCCATCCATCCATCCATCCATCCATCCATCCATTCATCTACTTTCCTATGTATTCATCCATCTATCCATCCATCCATCCACCCATCCATCCACCCATCCATCCATCCATCCATTCATCTACTTTCCTGTGTATTCATCCATCCATCCACCCATCCATCCATCCACCCACCCACCCATCCACCTATCCATCCATCCATTCATCTACTTTCCTATGTATTCATCCATCCACCCACCCATCCATCCATCCATTTATCTATTTTCCTATGTATTTATCTATCCATCCACCCATCCATCCATCCACCACTTGCTCTCTCATCCATTTATGTACACTCTACCCATCCACTCACCTTCACACCACCCATCCACTTTCCCATCCATCTATCCATCCAACTATCCATCCACTCATCCTTCCACCCACTCACCCCTCCTATCCAGTCATTCACCACTTACTCACAATCTACCACCCATTCATTGATTACTTTCACATCCATTTACCAATCTGCATACTTGTCTGTCCACTTTTCCATCTTTCCACTCATCACTAGCCAACATGAGGTGAAGATTACGACTATGAGCCAAATCTGCATTTTCCCTCAATGGAATTGAGAGCCTGGAGCTCTAGCCATTACAGTATATATGGGAGCTTATGATATGCAAAGTTCCTTTCAAACAATGGCTTTGACCTCTGAAAGTTTTAGAAAGATTATGTAATTTTCCTACAAAGTTACCATGAGTGTGGTTTGGGGGGAACCTGATTAATGATGGTAGAAATCCATACCAGTTCTCACTTGGACTGAAATACTGGGCAGGATAATGCCTCACTGTACTATGGTGAGTAACTGCCTGGGCACCACTCTGTGCCTTCTCCTCTGCCAGGCAGAAGTCACTACAAACATAAGAGAGGGACCTGGCTGAGCTCTGCCTGCAGCTCTGGTCAGGAAGGCTGAGCCCAGATGGAGGCAGAAGTGAGGCCACCCTTCAGGGTGCAGGCATGGGACCAGGGTCCCCTGCCCATCAGGATAGACAGTAGGACACTGGGGACCGCTACTCTGGGAGATAGGACAGTATTATGGACACTCTCTGTGGTCTGTCTCCACACAGGAGCTGCTTATGCAGAGGGAGCCCAAAGCCCTCACCTCCTCCCAGGTGGCCTGAATCATCAGCTGCTCCTTGTCTCACAGACCCTCATGGGGGCATGCTGCAGGGAGAGGCAGGCTGAGCCCTATAACCAGCAGGAACCCAGGCATGGTCCACATGGCTGCTGTGCCCTCTGGTTCCCTGGGCCCATTTAAACTATACAGCAGGCCCTGGGGCAGCATCTCACCCTCCCTCACCCACACAGAGGCTTCAGCCATCTGAACTGGAGGCCTGACGTCATCGTCTTCCTGGGACCTCACAATGGACAAGGATGATTTGTAAATTAGCCACCTGAGTTTGCCTTGGCTCATTCTGAGGAAGCCTTGTTAGAGGGAGACTGTTATCAGGGTGGGAAGCGCTGCCAGGGAGTCTGGGGCCAGCAGGACAGCAAGGACTCCTGTGTTTCTGTCCACCCCATGCCCAGTTCACACCAAAAGTGGACTCCCCACAGGTCCCCATCCCTCCCAGACCTTCCAACTCCAAGGACAGCATCCAGTCGCTTTCCAGATCCATCCCTTGATGCCCAACAGCATCCCATATCTCTCCATATCTGCTCATAATAAATGTATATGTGTGTGTCTGTGCATACACATACACATGTGTATACACACGTGTCTGTGTTCCTATATCTATATGTCTATGTGTGTAATGTGTATGTGCCTATACACAGGCACATGTGTGTCTGTGCCTATACATCTGTGTACAAGTGTCTGTCAAGTCCCTAATGTCAGTTTTCTATAGATTCTATTATAAGTTGCCACAAAACTAGCGGTTCAAAAAGCATGTTGATTTCTCACACAGTGGGGACTCACTGCCCATGAAGGATGGTGAGCAACTTCCTTAGAAAAGCGATGCAGACTACATGGGTGCCAGCCGTCTGGATTGGAGGCCTGCTATGCCCCTGGAGAGGCCCTGGGATGAGGACCAAGCCAACCAGTGACTATGAGCTTGGGGCCTGGGAGGTTTGAGCACAGAGGAACCCTAGCTTTCAGGAAACGTGAGCTGGATGCACCCTTGTACCAGAAGAAGGGAGCCGAGGCCCCAGCTGGCTCTTCTGAGCACTCGGAGCAGAGCCGCAGGGTGATCTGGGCACTCCTGGCATCAGAATGCTGCAGCAAGCTGCTCCTGGAGTTGGCTCCCTCTGCACATGGAGACAGTCTGCAGAGAGTGCCAATAACACTATCCTAGCTGCCAGAGGGGAGTCCCAGTGTCCTGCTGTCTGTCCTGTAGGCATGGGAAGCTGCTCCCATGCCTGTACCCTGAAGGGTGGCCTTGCTTCTGCCTCAGTCTCCAGGCAGTCCCCAGTTGCACACAAACTCTCACGAGTCCCCACCTCTGCCCTGGAGCCCACCCTGCCACAGCCTCTTACCATCAGGTTCACCACCCACAACCTGGACTTTGGGGCTCACAGCTGCAGAAGGCATCCAGGGGCCCCAGGTGCAGAGCCCAGTGTCCATGGCTTCATTTGCTCCTTCGTCTCTCTGGTCAGCAGCACCAGCCTTGAATCGGGACAAAGTTGGGTCCTTCCACCCATCCTGCCCCTCCCAGATGATGTGCCTAAGGGAGAACAAGTGAGCCCACCCAGGGGACCCACAGACAAGAGAGTCACAGGGAATTGCTGAAGCTCTTTATTGAGAAGCAGGGGAAGAGGGTGAAGGCTGAGCTGGGGAAGGAGAAGAGAAGTCGGATGGCCCAGCAGGGCACTCATTCCATGTCCTGCAGGACAGAGGTTCCGGGGTGCTGCCCTGGGCTGCCTTGGAACCTTGCTTCACCATGATCTAGAAAGGACAGAGGACCCATGAAGCCAGGAGGGAACGTAGGTGAGGGTCTGCAGTAGCACAGGAGGATGGGTGGCTTGGGCTGCAGTGTGGGCATCACAGGCTCTTGGGGCCTAGAGCAGGCCTGCGCTAACATGGAGTAGCAGCCAGGCAGGGCGTGATGAACAGGTGGACATGGAGGACCTGGACAGCTCCACTCCACCTGCCCCTGGTCTTTCTCAGAACCCTGGGGCCTCTGGAGGGCCAGGGATTTCCTGCTCCATTGTCAGTGTGACACATGTCACACTCCTGGGCCCAGGTGAGCAAGTGTGTGCACCAGCAATGGGGGTCTAGATGGGGCCCGGGAGGCAGGGGACTTGGACAGGTGACAGCTGGGCCACGGCACCACCCCAAATTTCCCCAGTGGTGCACCCCACTGATGGTCAGTAAGGAAGGGAGGCTGTATGGCCCCCAGAACGAAGGTCTAGACACAGGGCTCTGGGGCCCAGAAGGTGGGTCACTCCTGGGTTCAGAGTTCATCTATATGTTTTTTTTTTTAATTTTTATTTATTTATTTTTTGTATGTGTATGAATGTATTGTCTGTATGTAGGTTTGTGCACCCATGTCGTGCAATGCCTCGGAGGTCAGAAGATGGTCTCAGATTCCCCTGGAACTGGAGTTCTCCTGGAATTGGAGTTCTCCTGGAATTGGAGTTACAGACAGTTCTTAGCTGCCATGTGGGTGCTGGGGATCGAACCTTGGTCCTCTGCAAGAGCAGTTGATGCTCTTAACTGCTAGGCTATCTCTCCAGCCTCATCTATATGGGGTTTAAGGCCACTGTTGTATCCCATGGCTTCAAAAGTCACTTACCCTAGTCACTGTTGGGGACACATTTGTCTGTGGAAATAGAAAAACTCAGAGGTGAGAATGGGCCCTGGATAAAGGCCCAGACCCCAGGAAACTGCAGCCCAGATCCTCCCATGACCAAGACCTAGAGCGCCTCAGCAACCCTGTCAGGGGACAGGGGACAGGGAGCTACAGAGTCACGGGGGCACAGGGCACAGATGGAGGGGCAGGGGCAGTGCATGCTCTCACCTGACTGCTCTGGAATGACCACGTCCTTCTGCAGAAGGCCCTTGCTCTGTGTGAACTTCTTAAACTCTTCCAAGGCAGCCAGGTTTTCCTCGGGGTCGGTCCCTGTGGAAGGAGGCAGGTGAGCAGGGGCTTGGCTGCAGGAGTCTGCAGGGCACCAGGCACGCAGGGACACGAGCACTGCCTAGCACCAGGGACCTCATCACGGGGTGGCCAGGGGCGGGAGGGGAGGTGGCTCCAGGCTGACAATGCACTCGGGGCCAGATCTGAGCCAACAGACGGCCCTCAGAACAGGGGCTTCCAGAGGAGGCTGTAGAGTCTTGCTCCTCGCCTGGAAGGGCCCATGTCCCAGAGGCACTGAGCTGTTCCCTGGCTCCCAAAGGCCTTAGTCAGGACACTAATGTCCCTGTGTCACACCTCTGACATCAGAGAATCCACAGCCAGAACTTGGGAACCTGTGTCACTAAAGGGCACTCCTGTCCCTGTCCAGGATGGACCCTGCCAGGCCCACCGGCTGTGGAGCTCAGCAGTGTGTGTCTGGGTAACTAACTAGCAGCACTGGCGCACCATGTTCTGCTCCAGAGAGACTGCTTTGGCTTTCAGGTGTGGGACTAGTACCCAGTAAATGGTTGATCTAGGGAATAGAGGGAGAGAGTGGGTTGGGCTTGGTGGGTGGCTGGCGACTTACCTATGAGCTGGGTCATTCTGAAGCTCATGCCTTTCACCTCCCCTTCACAGTAGAGCATCTGATGGTCCTGCAAGGAAGAGTCCTCTGCCTCCAGGTGGACCTTGCCTTTGACTGTGAAGGTCACAGAGAAGGACAGGTCAGATCCAACCTTCAAATGGTTGGTTTCCCTTTTGACTGTGACTCCAGCATCCAGTCACAAGTTCTTGATGATTAACCTGGCCTGAATTTCAAGCACTAGAGTCTCCAACACACAGAGTTTGAGCCCTCCTGTGGGTGGGAATCTACAGGGATCACTTGCAACCATGGGCTTCCAGCCACCCGTCCCCAAGACAGCAGCACTCACAGGCACTGTACTGGCCAGGCACGTCTGTTGTTTCCAAGGTGGTGGTCACTTCAAAACACTGGTCCATGATCCTGGAATTAGAAACTGCTTTGCACTGGCCCTTGCAACCCCACCCTCAGAAGGAGATGAGAGAATCCTAAGCTGACTGAGGTCCTCCTCATCCCAGCCCAACCACCTCTGGGGCATTTCAATCCAGATCAGGATTTGAAGACTCCACACTTGGGGGTAACTAACCTTGCAGGAGACCAACAACCCACGGGGAAGTCTCTCCCTGTGGAGCCGAGGACTCACATATGCGAGGTAGAAACCTGAATGTCTCCACTGTCCAGCACTGACATCACTATGGGAAAGACCTTCTCTGTTGGGATCTTGTCCTTTCCAGCAAAGGCCTTTGTGAACCACTTCCTGGGAAACTGAAAGGCAAATGTCCTCTTCAGCTGATGCCCACCCGTCCTCCCTGTGGCATATGTGTCCACCAACCGCCACCCACACCTGGCCATCCCACCTGTGCAGAAGCCTCACATGATGGAGGCCTGCTCACTCCTGGGGTACCAGGGCCATTTTCTAGCATATTCTCTTAGCTTCCTCCCCTGTGCCCAAGAAGGGCTGAAGACACACAGTGAGGTTCCTTAGCCTCAAATCTTTTTGCCCTCTTGGGCCACAGCCTTGGGGAGAATCAGGCTGGATCCTGAACCCAGAACCCTGGTCTCCCTGAACCGGGAGGCCCAGGCTCCACCCTCTGCTCTGGCCGAGCCTCACCTCCTGGTCCTCTGAGGTGTGGGATAAGGAGTCCTGGGCTGGCAGGGCAGCAACCAGGCTGAGGCTGAGGCTCAGGAGCAGGGTCTGCATCTCCAGGTGTGTGCTCACGGCCAAGTGACAGCTCACCTGTGGGGCTGAGGAGGCTGTGCGGCCCCTCGCTCAGCTGCTCTTTATACAGTCCCGCGCAGGGTCCTTGGGGAGCTTGGCACAGAGGAGCAGGTCCTTCTGCGCCATAGCCAGATGGCAAAATGAATGCCAGCGTTTCAAATAACAGGTTGTTAGGGCCTCAGAGCTCAACAGGCCAGGGCCTCCTCCAAGGTGGCAGCTGCTTCTTGGAGTCCAAAGAAGCTGAGGGAGATTTGGGTCACATTGGCAAGGGCACATGAAGAGCTTCCAGGGAGCTTCGGGTTCCTGTGGGCAGTGAGTAGGGTCACATGTGCCTTCCATAGGATCACCTCTGACTTGCTGTCCCTCTTGGGGAGTTGAGGAGGCACCCAAAGATGACAGAGAAGTTGGGATTGGGAGAGAGCAGGATTTCAGTCCTGCTCTGCCCTCTGTGCACCAGCTCAGGACCATGAGCCCTGCCCCTGCTGCCTCTGCCACATCCTTGCCCCTCCTGCAGGGCCCATTTGGGACTCAAGGCTCAGCCCGGTTAGGAAGTGTCCTCCCGGATGGACTATGGAATGTTCTGGTTTCTGTTCTGCAGAGCTCTGGCAGGAGCGGCCTGAGGCTGCTGTAGTGAACCACCTCAGACCCTGAATGGGGTTGTGACTGGCACGGTGGGTGGGGGGGAGGACAGAGTACCTAGTTCAGAATGAACACAATTCTTCATTTGCACGAATATCTGCAGTGATTGGTGATACACATGGCAAGACACTGAGTAGCCATGTGTGCAAAACCCTGCATGTGTGAAAGAAACATGAATGTTGTCCAGCACCAAGATGATTATGGGGAGACCTCCTCTATTGCTATCTTGTCCTTCCCCACAAAGGTCTGCATCTATCTCTAAGCAGAAGACCCTGGGCACTGAAAGAGTTCAGAGAGCTGTCAGGCCTCAAGAGCCAAAGATTTCATCACCCTAGGCCTGGGAGCTGCAACACTGGCTCCTGCTCATGGTGGAGAGTCCTGACTTTGAGCCCTACATGAGAGCTGTCACACTGGATGGAGCCACCTGCTGCTGCTGCCAGCTGTCCGCTGCTGAAGCCGAAGGACACAAACCCTGCCAAAGCCCAGCTGCAGGAGAGCTGCTTCTTCCCACCCCAGCTTCTATCCATGTAGAGCTGGAGCCCAGGCAGCTGCCTGGTAATAACATCAAATCCAGTGGCAACTGGGACAGCCTAGACCCTGGGACAACTATGAGGACAACTCCTTGGAGGAACAGGAGTGAGGCACGGAGTCTGAGGCCACCAACCAAAAGGAGCTTGAAGATGGCCACTCACCAGGACATAGTCTGAGAGCCTGTGCACAGAGATTTCCTTCTGCTTCTGGGTCCTAGCAGGAAGCCCTATCCTGCTCTGTGTTCCTCAGGATCCCATCGCCTCAACTCTTCCCAGGCAGGCGCCTCTGGGCTGTGGGTTCCCTGGACTGTGTCCTCCAAATGAGGCTCCATTGTGCAGTAGTTTCCTGCTGCTGTAGGTGAATGTGTGCAGTGTAGTAGCTGTTCATCTTGGTTTCCTGTGGACATACACGGATCCATTCTACCTCTACAGACCATCTTTAGATGTCCTGACATATTTCTTGTTACAAGTTGCAACTTATTCTGCACCTGGACTTTGTTAGCACTAACTACATCAGCACAGCCTGGGGATAAGGTGATCCGTACTGAGAAGCCCACCATGTGTGGAGACGTTCCCAGAGTTTCTTTGTTTAGTTTGTTCAGAGACAAATTGGGTAGATTGACTTTTCAGTGTCAAAGGAACCTTGCATTCCAGGTCTATAGTGTCTTTTTTCCTCCGGACATGACACGGCTGTTAGCATCGAAATCGGGGCAGCTGTGATTACCCACAAGAGATCTTCATGAGACACAATCTATTAGCATTTCCTCAGAGCAAGAAAGATGGGAGGGCAATAATGCCCTCACCTGAGGTTCCACCCACTTGACCTGTCCAGCTGCATCAAATACTACCACAACTGCTCATGGGCCTGGGATGTTATATAGTATACAGGAAGTATAAAGTGGACTAGAGAGAAGATCATCTATCCAGCTTTTGGGAGGTGGTCACCTGTAGGCATTCTTTTGGCAGATGCACTTAAAAGCAGTTGCCTAACAGCCAAAGCCTTGAACCCCGCTGTTATTCTCACAGACCTGTGAAGCCTGGGCTGTCTTTTGATCTCTCAGGAAAGAACTTTGATCTGGAATATAGCCTGAGGTTCCCTTGTCCCAATTACTTGCCCCAGCCCCTAATTGTGTGTACGTGTCCTGGCCTAGGCATGGGTTGGTATAAAAGCCTTGAGTTCCAACATTAAACTTGAGTCACTTTCCTCCCAGATTTTTCTCTATGAGTCCGTTTCTTTTATTTCTTATTCCTTGGGTAACCTCCCATGGTCCCCTCCCCTCTCCTTGCCAGAGCTAAGCCTAGAGACTGTCTGCCTGCAGGCAGGAGACAGCCTTGAAGCTTGCAGTCTTGTAGATCTGCCAGCCTGGTTCTAGGAGAGAATATCGTGTGGATTGCGGTCACTAAAGGACCATCAGACGATAGTAAACAACCGACAGCCACCCATGCTGGGGTGGGACTTTCTGGTGACACCACTGTTTAGTCTGTAAGTGCATGCCTTTGTGAGTACCAATAAACTCATTGGTGCACCAGGCTAGACTTAGGTGGATCCGTTTCTTTGGTTTTTTGTTGGTGCTCTAGCTGGGTTCAACAGACGTTTGTTCCTGTGTCCCAAAGTATGAACATAAAGGCAACACCCTCCAAGGCAGCCTAGAAAGCAGAGCACCCTCTCCATGCGCAGCCCCAAGCGGGCTTCCTCTGTTGATCCAGCATCTGGAGCCAAGCAGAGCCCCACATGGGAGCTCTGAGGGTTTGGCTTCTCCACATTCTATGGTCTCAGGAGATTTTCATCTGGGCTCCACCACCTAGGGTGGCCCCTAGAGCCTCATAGTGTCCCCCTGCAGCTTCAGGACCACACATGATGCTACATACAGTCCCTCTCCTGTCCCTCTTCCCAGCCTCATGCACTGTCCCTCTTTCCAGGTCATCAGGCTACAACCAAAGACACCAGCCCCAGATCCTGTCCCCCAGCACATAGACCTTGCCAGCCGCTGGGCCCATCTGACTTCCCTTCACCCCCACTCTGACCTCATCCTCCTCTGCTGTTTCTCTGTATACAGAACTGCAGTGTCCCTGGTGACTCTCTCTATGGGGTTCCTCAGGTGGGGCACCTTTGGAGTGTGCTGAGAAGGGTGGGTGGCACATGGACAGGAAGGATGGAAGGACTCAGCCTTGTCTCACGGAGGTGCTGCTGGACAGAGGGTGGGAGGGCCTCTGTGCAGAGGTAGGAGCTGGCCATTGTGTCCCAAGGCTCCCTGGATGCCTTCTGCATGTGTATGACTGAAACTCAGGTTCTGGGTGGTGGGTGTGATGGGGTAGAAGGTTATGAGGGTGACAGAGTGGGCTCCAGGCCAGAGTGAGGTCCTGGCAGTGCTGGTATGCAGGTGGGGGTCAGCCAGGTGCTGTGGCGGGGCACTCGGCTGATTCCCTGGTCCAACAGGACAGGCAGCAGGACACTGGGATTTCCCTGCCTCAAATGGTGAGAAGGTGTTATGACCTCTGAAGGCTGCCTGAACACAGGTGCTGAGAGGGACCCAGCCCAGGAGTGGCCTTGCTAGAATGTTCTAATGACATGAGTGCAGTTCCCTGAATCACTGCGGATTTGCTGTGTTATAAGAAGCCAGCTCAAGACAGGGCCTCCTTTCTTCTGGTATGAGAGCAAACCCAACTCAGTTTCCTTGGAGTCCAGGACTGCCTCACTCTAACCTCCAGGGTCCCAGACCCATAGTCACTGATTGTTTTGGCCAGCATCCCACATTCCCTTTGGATACAGCAGACCTCTATCCAGACTGCTGGTGCCCAATGTTAGGTCCAGGCTTCCCAGAATCCTAAGGGGCACACAGGTGCCCACTTCCTCCAGAAGCTGCCAATCTTCTGATCCCTTCCCACTTACCTGAGGCCCCGCCCCATGGGTATAAAGGGTGGGCTCCAGCCACCCTTTATATAATAATATAATAATGCTGCCCTCTCTTTCTCTCTCTGCCCCCTCCACCCCCCCATGCTGACCGTTCCCACCATGTGTCTGCAGGCAGCTCATGCTGGCAGTCCCACATGGAAGTAAAGCATCTTCCTAGAGTGACCTAAGCCTCATGTGCCTTTTATTGGGGTTTCATGCTTTTTCATACTTAATATTATGGTGCCGTGACTCGGTTGGGGCTTGATAATTTTTATAAGGCAGAGGGCTCGCTTGACAGGTTTTGATCTGGCAGAGCGCTCGCCAGTTCTCACCCCGAAAAGGATCATCTAAGCTTTTTTTATGGAATCCCTGGGATGGACCTGCCAGCCACGTATTTCTCCAGACAACTGGCTTCAGGATGAGGTACCACTCTGCTCTCCCCATCTCTCCTTCTCTCTTACTCTCTCTCTCTCTCTCTCTCTCTCTCTCTCTCCTCTCTTCTTCTTCTCTCTCTTCCATTTCTTCTCCAATTCTGCCCCTTGTAGTTTTTTCTAACTCACTCTCCTCTGCTCCTCTCAACCACACGCCGCCAATTTGAATCCAGTGAGGCCTGCAGGCTACCTCATGGGTTCCCACTTGCCTAGCCACATCTGAACCCTGATCTGCAATTCTTGGAATGCGCAGAAATTGCAGATTCTAGGGTCCTGTTCCATAAGTGACCTCCCCTGTGGACTTGGGAACTGAGCCCACAGGCAAGCGAGGTCCACTTCCAGGCTGAGTTTTCCTAACCTGTTCTTCACTGCTCACTGTTTGCCCCTGCTGCTCTCCCAGCCCACCCCAATTGCTCTCCACCAGGTTTTTAGTTTCTTTCTTTCGCTATGTCTTTCCCCACTGCCCCATTGCACCCCCCACCCCCGACATGCGGTTTTTCTCCACTTTCCGACACGACACCGGCATCATGCCCTGCTACCACGTGGCTTTTCCCCCCCTGCCCCACATTCAGACATGCTGCAGACTGTTTCCATGGCAACTGTGCTAATCCACGCCCACTCCTCAGCTGCCATCTTGAGGCTTTGTCTGCGCATGCCCCTGTTTCCATGGCGGGGCTAAACCACACCCTCTGTTATTCTGCATGGCAAAAAGCAACAATGGCATATTCTATTTCTATATTCTAATTCTCTTGCAATTTATTTAATGCCATATTTCTGATCCTTTCACAATTTATTATAAAAAGGCAATTAATTGAGTTTAAATTAAATAAGTTTTTTCCTTTTTTTTTCTTTTTTTTTTAGGTCTTTTCGAGAGACAGGGTCTCCTGTCAGCCCCAGCTGACCTGGATACTCACACTGTGTAGACCAGGCTGCTTGAACTCACAAAGATCGTGCCTGCTTCTGCCTTCCTGAGTGCTGGATTAAAGGCGTGTGCCACTACGCCCGAACATTAATTACATTTTTTACATACCAACATTTTTGATTTGGACTGTTTTTCGCATTAAATTGTTTTTCTTTTCTTTTTTTTAAAAAAATTATTTATTTATTTCTATATTTTTCTAATCAAAACCGTAGACCCATGTCCCCCCACATTCCCCCACCCCAAACAGAGCTCTGCATTCTGCCAAACATGCTTCATCCTTTCTCAGTCTTTCTTCAAATTCTCCATGCGGAGTTGACTATTTTGAGCAGAAGTGCACCATTTCAATCAGTTCTTCGATGCAGTCCTTTCTGTTGTTGTTGTTGTGTTGTTGTTGTTTTTCCATATGCACCACTCCCAGCTGCTTTGGACAAAAGCTCAAGGGCCATGCACAAGAAATACTTAGCTAGGTAACTGGCACTAGCAACCACAGATGAGGTACCATCTCATTCGTTTGTTTTTCTGGGACTGTGTTACTTACTCAGCATCGGATTTCCTCTAAGCCCAGCCATTTTCGCTGCAAGCTCATTGATGTCTTTCTTTACTGCATGCATATAACTCCATTGTGTAGATAGTACCACATTTTCTCTTACCACTCATCATTGAGGGGCATTGTGGTTGGTTCCAGCTCTTTGCATTGTGAAGACAGCTGCAAGAAACATGGCCTGGCATGTCACTCCAGAGGTGGCCATAAGTCTTGAGGTACTGGCTGGTTTAGGTGGGCAAGCTCATTCTCCAAGTCTTCACAAGGGTTCTCCACAACTCTTTCCATAATGGCTGCATGAGTTTACATTCCCACCAGCAGTGATGAATGTTCCCCTTTCTCCCACAACCTCTCCAGCACTTGCGATCATTTGTTTTCTTGATCTTAGCCAGTCTTATGGGAGTGACATGATATCTAAAAGTGGTTTTGATTTGCATTTCCTTTATAGATGATTAGTTGATGCTTCAAACACTTCTTAAGGGTTTCTCAGCCATCGTAATTTCTCACTTGTGAAGTCGCTGTTCAACTCTTGCTCCATCACTTCAGTGGGTCATTTGTTTTCTTTTTTCTTTGTTTTTTGAGTAGTTTATATATTCTGGAAATCAATGCTTTGTCAGATGTATCTGCAGTGAAGGTTTCCTCCCACTCTGTGGGATTTCTCTTCACTTCCTTGATTGTTTCTTTTGATGTACAGAAGCTTTTGAGTTTGATGAGGTCCCATTTGTCAATTGTCGACCTTAATTCTTGTGCAGCTGCTGTCTGATTTAGGAAGTCTTTTCCTACGCCTATGTCTTGTAGTCTGCTGCCAACTTTTTCTTCTATCACCTTCAGAGTTTGGGGTTTCACGTTGAGGTCTTTAATCCATCTGGAGTTGACTTTTGTACAGGGTGAGAGGTAGGGGTTTAATTTCATTCTTCTACAAGTGGTGATCCAGTTTTGCCAACACCACTTGCTGAAGATGCTGTCTTTTCTCCATTGTGTCTTCTTGGCCCCCTTGTCAAATATGAGATGGCTGAAATTGTATGTGCTCAAGTTTGGGTCTTTGGTTTTGTTCCATTGGTCAACAGGTCTGTTTTTGTGCCAGTACCAGGCTGTTTTTATGACTATAGCCCTGTAGTATAGTTTGAAGTCTGGTTTAGAGATCCCCCCTGTGTTGCTCTTTTCACTCAGGGTTGTTTTGGCTATTCAGGGTCTTTTGTTTTTCCAAATGAATTTAAGGACTTTTTTCCCCAAGCCTGTGAAGAAACTCTTGGGGGTTTTGATTGGAATTGCGTTAACTCTATACAAGAGTTTCGGTAAAATGGACATTTTTACAATGTTAATTTTTCCAACCCATGAGCATGGGAGGTTTTTCCATCTTCTGATGTCTTCTTCAATTTCTTTCTTTAAAGGTTTAAAATTTTGTTGTAGAGATCTTTGGTGTCTTTGGTTAGGTTTGTTCCTAGGTATTTTATTGTTTTTGAGGCTATTGTGAGTGGGAAGGTCTCTTTGAATTCTTTCTCCAGTAGCTCATTGTTTTTTCTTTATAAACCCCATTTTATTTCAAAAATCCATTTTTGTCTGCTTCAGGATATAAGACCCTGTGTCTGAAATTAAGAAGGTGTGTTGACCACGCCCTGCCCAACCTGCATCCAGCTTTTGCCTCAGGCAGTACACTTTGACCTAGCTGGGATCTTTTGAGAAGCCTCTATATCTGAGATTAAGAAGGTCTGCTGACCACACACACCCTGTCTCACTAGCACTCAGCTTTTCCCTCAGGCAGTAACCTTTCACTTGGCTGGGATCTTTTGATTTTTCCACTAACTAAATTTATTCTCATTAAATTAGCAGGTAATATGCACAAGCCACCAGATTTTCCTGCCTACCCAGTCCACCATCCTTCATAGGTATACAAGAATAGCCTGTGCTGCAAAGCACAGTTTGGGCATACAGTCTATTTCCACCTAAGCAAATGTCTTAAACTCTAAGTGATTCTTTGTAAATGTGATAATTGTCTATAGCCCTGGACAATGAAGGACAACTTTAGATAAAAGGGGATTTTTCTCACCTGGCACAGTAGGTCTCTCACCTATCTCTCTGATAATATTTCATTTTCTCTTCTTTAGATTATAGTTTCCTGTTGGGGTGTTTAAAACCACACAGTCAGCTCAGATAAATGAAGTTTGTTTTGCTGTTAAGGTCAGTTGAGGTTCTGGTCCTTACGGGTCACTCAGGACTTGCACCTGGCTCTCTTCACCAGTTCCATCTATGTGAGGACAAAATTAGGCCTTGCTTGGCCACACCTTCCCTTTGAAGCATGAGGAGTTTCTCATCTATATGGACTTTCCTTCTTCGACTGGACACTGGAAGGATAAAGTCCTTTTAGGTGAATCTCCAAGACTTCCCTGGTGCGGGATGACTGGTGTCTCGCTGCCACAGGACATGCACAAAGTTGCAGATGCAGGACCCTAAGACCCAAGTCGACCTCAGAGGGTAGGGGCCGAAATATTGTCCCTTCAAAGCCCTCTTGGCAAATCAGATTGGAGCTTTAAGTGTGGTTGCTAAACCTCCAAGAGGATTGTTTTAATTAATTTGTTACTTAAAAAAATTTTTTTTATTAATTTTTATTTATTTCTGTTTGTGTATGAATGTACTGTCTGCATGCAAGTTTGTGCACCTGTGTCGTGCAATGCCGCGGAGGTCAGAAGAGGGTGTCGGATTCCCCTGGAACTGGAGTTCTCCTGGAATTGGAGCTTCAGACGGTTCTCAGACGCCATGTGGGTGCTGGGGATCGAACCCGGGTNGAAATCTCTGTTCAGTTCTTTTGCTCATCTTTTGAGTGATTCATTTGTTTTCTTTCTCTTTGTTTTTTGAGTAGCTTTTTTTTTTTTTTTTTTTTTTTTTTTTTTTTCAGATGTATCTGCAGTGAAGGTTCCTCCCACTCTGTGGTTTTTTCTCTTCACTTCCTTGATTGTTTCTTTTGATGTCAGAAGCTTTTGAGTTAATGAAGATCCATTTGTCAATTGTCCACCTTAAGTCTTGCGTAGCTGCTGTCTGAATTAGAAGTCCTTTTTTTACTACGCCTTGTAGTCTGCGGCCAAGTTTCTCTTCTATCACCCCCAGAGGTTGGGTTTTCACGTTGAGGTCTGTGATCCATCTGGAATTGACTATTTTACAGGGCAAGAGGTAGAGGCTAGATGAAGGCGTGCAACCACCAACCTGGCTCGTTCTGTGTTTTTGTCAAAACAAAGTGGCCACTTCAGACTTGTTTTATTCTATGCTGTGCACAAACAAAAAATTAAATTAATTTATTTTTGGCAGCCTCTTAAATTTTTTTTCAAAGGCCTGATTTGAACCCGGGTTCCTAGGTTTCTACACTGCTTATCTGAAGGTTTTATTTCTTATCTGCCCAGATTAATTTTTTCCACAGGTATTACAACTAAAAAACTTTGTCTTTTCCAGTTTCCAGACGTCTGAAGACCTGATTTTATTTGACCCTGACAGGTTCAATAATAGATATTTTTTTCTTGTCTCTTCTCCTGTGCGATGGCTACCATCTGCTGACAAGAGCCATTTTTAAAAATCTCTGGATTCATTTCATACTCTGGTACTTGTACAGTGGCACATTGCTTCCCTGCAATACCTTCCCTCCAATAAAACAGCCAAGTACCACCTTTGATATTGTCGTTCTGTAATTTTAATGTATTCTGTTTCCATCACTTGTTAGAGTATTTCAATAAGATCATATTTTTAAAACCAAAGGGGCAAGATTCATCTCAGCCTTGGCAGTGCAATTAATCATAGCTGCATGTTTTTAAATAATTTTTCTAAAGGTGTTTTTTTTCCAACGGCATAGATGGTTCATCCAACCGCTGGAATGAAAAGCTCTTAAAGGAATGTGTGCAAAAATGTGTGTGTATTTAGGACGTTGTTTAAAATGCAAGCATGTTAAGATCTGTCTGGGTATGATTACAATGCATGTGACTCTGCTTAGAAAAGTTAGCAAAGTGTCATCGCCAAATTTATTTGTTAGAGCCTTATTTATGAGTGGTATGCATGAAGTACTGTTTACAACCTTTTTTTTTTTGGCCTGGCGTCAAATTTTGTTCTTTTTTTTTTAATTGTAGTATTTATTTTTAAAAATCTAGACCCCGTGTTCCCGCTCATCCCCCACCCCGTCAGAGCTCGGGCATTCTGCCAACATGCTTTCCATCGCTTAGTCATTCTCAATATTATTTCCATGGGGACGTTGACTGGTTTGAGCAGAAATTCACCATTCTTTCAGTCCCATTTCTTTGATGAAGTATTTTCTGTTGTTGGTTGTTGTTTCCAAAATCATTATGTCCAACGGCTTTGTACAGAAGCTCAGGGGGGCCTACACGAGATACTTACAACTGGTAATCTGGCACTTGGGCCATCCAGCAATAGGTGGGGGGGGATACCATTCGTCGTTTGTTTTTCTTGGGACGTGTTACTTCACTCAGGCAGGATGTCCTCTAGCTCCACCGTTTCCTGCAAAGCTCGTGAGGTCGTCTTTCTTTACTTCTGCATAAAACTCCATCGTGTGGATGTACACATTTTTCTCTATCCATTCATTGATTGAGGGGCATTTAGGTTGGGTCAATTCAAGCTCTTTGCTATGTGGAAGAGAGCTAGAAATAAACATGGCCGTAGCAGGCAATCCTGTGGTGGCATAGTCTGGAGGGTGTACATGCCTAGGAGGGGTAGGGCTGGGTCGGGTGGAAGTTCATTCCAAGTCCTCCAAAGGTTCTCCACACTGCTCATAGTGCTGTATACGAGTTTACATCCACCAGCAGTGGATGAAGGTTCCCCTTTCCCCACAGACCCTCGCCATCACTTTGGTATCATTTGTTTTCTTGAGCCTAATAGCCAGTCTTACTGGAGTAGATGATATCTTAAAAAGTGTTTTTAATTTGCTTCCTTAATTATTAGTGGATGTTGAGGCGTTCTTGAGGTGTTTTCTCCTCAGAACATCTCTATTCCCCTCGCTTGGTGAAGTCTCTGTTCAGTTCTTTTTTTTTTTTTTTTTTTTTTTTTGTTTGTTTTTCTTTTTTTCTTTGTTTGTTTTGAGTAGTTTATATATTCGTGAAATGCATGCTTTGTCAGATGTTCTTGCAGTGAAGGTTTCCTCCCACATCTGTGGAGTTCTCTTCACTTCCTGATTGTTTCTTTTTTGAGTACAGAAGCTTTTGATTTTGATGAGTCCCATTTGTCAATTGTCGACCTTATTCTTGTGCAGTGCTGCTGTCTGATTTAGGAAGTCTTTTCCTACCCTATGTCTTGTAGCTGTTGTCAACTTTTTTTCTTCTATCACCTTCAGAGTTTTTGTGGGTTCACGTTGAAGTCTTTGATCCATCTGGGAGTTGACTTTTGTACAGGCGAGAGGTAGGGGTTATTATTATATTTTCCTACAAGTGGTGATTCCGTTTTGCCAACACCACTTGCTGAAGAGGCTGCCTTTTCTCCATTGTGGTTTTCTTGGCCCACTTGTCAAATATTGAGATGGCTGAATTATATGTGCTCAGATTGGGATCTCGGGTTTTGTTCCATTGGTCAACAGGTACTGTTTGTGTGCCAGTACAGGGCTGTTTTTATAATGAACTGAGCCCTGTAGGATAGTGTAAAGTCTGGTAAAAAGAGATCCCCCCTTTTGTAGCTCTTTTCACTCATGATTGATTTTGGCTATTCGGGGTCTTTTTTTTTTTTTTTTTTTTTTTTTTTTTTTTTTTTTCTAAGTCTGAAAAGAAACTATGGGGAGTTTGATTGGGATTTATAGGAGGATGCATTAAATCTTACAGGATGTTTTTGGTAAAAATGACCATTTTAACAATGTTTAATTTTCCAGGCCATGAGCATGGGAGGTTTTTCCATCTTTCTGCTGAGGTCGTTTCTTCAATTTCTGTCTTTAAGGGTTTTAAATTTTTTTTTTTTTTTTTTTTTTTTTTTTTTTTTTTTTTTTTTTTTTTTTTTTTTTTTTTTTTTTTTTTTGGAGGCTGTTGTGAGTGGGAAGGGCTCCTTTTGAAATCTTTCTCCAGTTGCTTGGTCTTGGTGTAAAGAAAGGCAGTGATTTTTCTAGGTTAATTTTGTATCCTTTTTTTTTTTTTTTTTTTTTTTTAATCATTTCTAGGAGTTTTCTGGTGGAGTTTTTGGCATCTCTTAGGAAACAATCATATCATCAGCAATAGGGATAAGTTTAGACTTCCTCTTTTCCAATTATACTTCTCGCTTTGATATACTTTCTTGCCTTATTGCTCTAGACAAGTGTGTTCAAGCACTATATTGAAGAGGAGTGGTGGATAGGGGGCAAAGCTTGCCGAGTTCCTACCTTGAAAGGGAATGTTTCCATCATTCCCCCATTTAGGATGATATCGGCTGTGGAGTTTCCTGTATATGGCTTTTAATTACATTGAGTAATGATCCTTGCAATCCAATTCCTTCTAGGATTTAAGAATGAAGGGATGCGGTATTTTGTCAAAGGCTTTTACCACAGCATCAATTGTGATGATGTGTGGTTTTTGTCTTTGATTCCGTTTATGTGTTTTGAGATGTTTATTGATTTCGTATGTTTTGAACCATCCCTGCGTCTCTGGTATGAATCCAACGTGGTCCTGATGGATAGCCTTCTGAATGTGGGTCTGTATGCGAATTATGCCATTATTCTGTTTATGATTTTGGCATCTGTGTTCATGAGGGAGATGGGTCTATAATTCCCTTTTTTGGTGGTGAGCTTTTAGCCTGGGTTTTTGGTAATAGATTGATGTTGGCTTCACGCAAGGAATTTGGGAGAATTCACCCTGATTGTATCCTTCTAAACAGTTTTCAGTAATAGAGGGGGTAAGGTCGTTTTGAAATGTTTATAGAATTCTGCTGTGAAACCGCTGGGCCATGGGCTTTTTTTAGTTTGGGAGGCTTTTTATTACAGTCACGTCTATTCTTTCATATGTTATGGGTCTGTTTAAGCTGCTGGTCTCGTCTTGGCCAAGCTTTGGTGAATCCCAAAGGCATTTCAAATATTCATCCATTTCTTATATTTTTTTCAAACTTGGTAGAGTATCGGTTCTTGTAATATTCCCATATAATTTTTCTTGATCTTTTCCTTGTCCGTTGTGAGATTTCCCTTTTCAGCAAGATTTTTGCTTGGAGTTTGTTTCCTTCTTTCTTTTTTGGTACATGGGCTAGATTCTGTTATCTTGGTTATGCTTTAAGAAACCAACTGTTTGGGCTTCATTGATTTTTGTATTGTTTGCTTTGTTTCTATGTTCATTGTTTCTGCTCTGATTTTTGTTATTTCCTTTCCTGCGTGTTGCGTTTAGGGTTCATCTGTTGTTTGCCTCTCAAGTGCTTTTAGCTGTAGTGTTTATATCCTCACTTGTGCTCTTTCTGTTTTTCTAATTAGGCACCCAGGGCTATAATTTCCTTCCCTCTTAGACTGCTTTTAAGGTATCCCATAAGTTTTGTTGTGTTGGTATTGTCATTGTCATGCAGTGCCAGGAATGTTTTTATTTCTTTTCTTATCTATTCCTTGACCCATTCATTGTGCAGGTGTGTTTTGTTTAGTCTCCATGTGTTCTTGTAGGCAGCAGGGCTTTTCCTGGTGGTGAGTTGAGCTTCAAGTGCACTGTGGTGTGATACGATGCATGAAATTATTTCAATCTTTTTGTATTGTAGAGGTTTTCTTCTGTGTCCCAAGATGTGGGTCCGATTTTGGAGAATGTTCCGTGGGGTGGCTGAGTAGAAAGTGTAAGTTCTCTGGTATTAGGATTGAATGTTCAGTAGAGGTCTACAAGGTCCATTTGGTGGTATCATGAGCGTTCAGTTCAGCTGTCTCTCTGTTTATTTTTTGGTCCAGTTGACCTAACCAAGGGACCGGTGGGGTAAGTGAAATCTCCCACGAGAGTGTGCTGGGGTTAGTCTGACTTGTGGTCCTGGAGAATTGTCTTTATAAAGTTGGTGACCAGAATTTGGGGCATATAATTCATACTTGTGAAATCTTTCTTGGTGATTGTTTCTTTGATGAAAATGTAATGGCCCTTCTTTGTCGCTTCTGGATTTCTTTTTACGTTGAAGTCTAGTTTTTAAAAATCTGATATTAAAATGCACACCTGCTTTCTTTTTGGGTACCATTTGTGCTTGGAATAGTTTTTTCCATCCCTCACTTTAAGGTGGTGCCTGTCCTTGAGGTAAGATGTGTTCTTGCAGACAGCATATCGATGGATTCTGTTTCCTTTCCTAATCCATCTCCCAGTCTATGTCTTTTGATTGGGGAAATTTAGTCCATTAATAGTTAAGGATAGGTTATGACTGATAGGTTTGTGTTGCCTCATTTTTGCCTTATTATCCATCTGCGTTTTTCATCCTGGTTTCTACTTCTGCAGTGTTATGCTTTAGTTGAATTTCGCCCGTCTAGTTTGCCTGGGGTTGGTTGCTGCCTCCTTTTCTTCGTTCTTTGGATTGCTTCAAGTATTTTTTTTTCTCTAATTGGTTGGTTTTACTGTTTTTTCATTGTTTTTTTTTTTTGTCATGGAAGATTTTCCTCTCTCCTGTCCACTATGATTGACATTTTTTTGCTGGGTAATAGTAACTGGCTGGCACTCATTGTCCCCTCAACACTGGAAGCTTTTGCTCAGGTTCGTTTGCCTTCAATCGTTTGCAATGTAGAAGTCCGTTGTTATTCCTGATAAGTATTACCGCCTTATAGTCCTTGTTTTTCTCTTTGTCGGCTTTAAAGAATTGTTCTCCTTTGTTTTGGGTTCAGCATTTAACTATGATGTGGCCTGGAGAATATCTTTGCTGATCTTGTCTGTTGTGAGTTCTATTGCTGTTTGTATTGGTATTGATTTGGGCTTTTTTAGTTTGGGGGAACGTTTTTTCATCTATTATCTGTTAAAGATCTGGTCATACCCTTCTCGTTGGGATTCTTCTACCTCTTCTCTTTCTAGATTTAAGATTTTGATTCTTTTCATAGTGGTTTTTTCAACATTCTGGGGTTGTTCCAATTTTTGTGTATTTTTTGTAAATCTTTTCATCATAATCTTTCCGTGAGGTTTTTAGTTTGTTCTAGTGCTGTTCCAGTCTATCATTTTTGTTTTTTCTTCTTCCTCCATTCTGCTTCTGAAGCTTTTTTCATTCCTTCCTCTTGAAGGATGAGTTTTGATTCCTTTTCCTTTCTCTTCTGATTTCTTTAGTGTTTCTATTTTTTTTTTTCGTCTTTTTTGTTCTTTGTTTTCTTTGGTTTTTTTTCTTTTTCTGTTCTTGGTCTTTTACAGTATGGGATCTTTTCAGACACTTCCTTCCGGAGTTTGTTTTTTTATTTCTGTCTTTCTCTCTATTCTCTTTTCTTAGTTCTTAATTTGTTCTTTATGATTTGTGTAGTTTTTAATATGTCCCAATTGTGTTGTCTGATGTCTTGTCCTGGGCATCCCCGGGGGGATCCAACTGCAGGAGTCATCCAAGGGTTAGTAAAGCTGGCGTGGGATTATCCTGACCTTTCTGTGTAGTTTCTTCTTCGGAGTCCTGACATATTGGCTTCTCCTTGCCTGTATTCAATGGTGAGTCCTGATTGCCAATCTTGACTGTGTTGAAGGCCGGCTTTGCTTGCCTCCTTCAAGTGTTCTTCGTAATCTCAGTTGGCCGGGGGGGAGGGGGGGGGAGAGGGGGGGGGGGGGGGGGGGGGGGGGGGGAGGTGGGGGCGTGGGGGGGCTTAGCTCTGAGCCATCAGGACAAACATGCGTGGCTCAAGGATGACATCATCACTAAATCCCTCAGACCACAGTGCTTAAAAAGTTGGAATCGCCCCCAAAGCCACAGAAATCAGGACAAGCAAGGCCTGACAAAACCAAACACCTTACCACCTGGGGGGATAACTCAAACCTAAACAGCAATCAAACCAAAGACAGCAGTACAAACGATCACAATCAGCTCTAGCCAAGGCACGACCAGTTCCTAACTCCTAGTTTGTCTTACCCCTGCTCCTGCCGCTTGTGCGTCAGAGGATCTCCGGTACTGTCACTTTTAAGAATTCTAAATGTAATATGGCATATACAAAAATTGTGTTCCACCTACCAGGTACATATACCTCGTGTTAAAAAGACCTCAAGTGAAACAGACAATATAGAATTACCCATCATATACAATTGTTTTTATATATCTTTATACTTTTGGCACATGTGTACTTTTAATATTCTTTAGAGAAATTAGGTTTTACTTCGGTAGACCATGTGGACAGTGTGCAATGTAACCAATTTGGTGTGAGCCCTGAGTATTTCTGCCTGCTGCTGAGTAGAAACAATGCCCCCCCTTTATCCTTTTCAGAGCTATATATTCAAAATCTGGGACAAGTAACATGGCACTTCATTTGAGAAGGTACTGGTTTTAATCTCTTTATTATCTTGGTGTTTGTTTTCATGGGCTATGTTGTTATGAACTTTTGCCTTGCATGGTTTAGACCATTGTACTTTGCAGTACCAATAAATGACGCTTCAATGGTACCTAAAGAAACAATTGTAGAAGATTACTGATAAGGTTTAATGTCAACTTGATACACCTATGCGCTTGAAACTCAGTAATTTGCCATTCATTGGACTGGCCTGTGCCCATGTGGGCAATGCCATCTTGGCCAAATATTTCTATACTGTATACAATAGGCTGAACATGAGCCAGCAACACAAGCCAGTAATAGCATCCCTTCCTAGCCTGTGCTGCAGCCAGTACCAGGCTCCTACACATGACTTTATTATTAGTCAGAAATATTTCATTTATAGTAAGATAGCAAATGCACTTAACCAACCTAATTGAACAAAAAAAAAAGTGCTTAAGTCCAATGTTCTAGGCTTAACTTAGGAGTTATATGGTAATTAAAGTACAAATTAGGGGCCTGGAGAGATGGCCAGCGGTTTAAGATCGCCGACCGCTCTACAGAGGACCAATTCTATAATGTAATTATGGCAAATACAAGAAATTGTGTTCCACCTACCAGGTACTATATACCTAGTTACAGCCTCAAGTGAAACAGACATATATAGAGTTACCCATACATACTAAAATTGTTTTATATGTCTGTTATACTTTGCACATGTTACTTTTAATATTTTAAAGAGAAATTGGGTTTTACTTCCTGTGACCACACGGACAGTCCAAATGTAACCAATTTTGGTGAGCCCTAAGTATTATCTGCCTGCTGCTGGTATGTGACAATGCCTCCACTCCTTTTCCTTTTCAAAGCTATAATTCAAAATCTGGGGACAAGTGACATGGCCTTCATTTGAGAAGGTACTGGTTTTAACATCTTTATTATCTTGGGTTTGTTTCATGGGCTATATTAGAAACTTTTTGCCTTGCATGGTTTAAATCATTGTACTTTGAGTACCTAAATGAACATCATAGACCTTAAAGAACAAATTGTAGGACTTACTGTATAGGTTTAATATCAGCTTGATACACCTGATCTGAGAAACCTCAATAATTTCCTTCATTGGACTGGCCTGTGCCCAGTGTGGGCAATGCTATTCTTGCCCAGATATTTCTATATTGTATACAATAGGCTGACCATGAGCCAGCAACACAAGCCAGTAAATAGCATCGTTTCCTAGCCTGTGCTGCAGCCACTATTAGGCTCCTACCATGAGCATTTATTATTGGTCAGAAGTTTTTGCCACAGCAATTAGGAATTTATTAACCTTGCTTAAGTCAATGTTCAAGCTTTACTTAAGAGTTATATGGTAACTAAAGTACCAAATTAATTCAAACAATGCTCTTGGAGGTTTAACCACACTTAAAGCTCCAATCTGATTTGGCAAGAGGGATTTGAAGGGACAATATTTTGGCCCCTATCCTCTGAGGTCGACTTGGGTCCTAGGGTCCTGCATCCACAACTTTGTGCATGTCTGTGGCAGCAAGTCACCAGTCATGCTGTGCCAGGGAAGTCTTGAAGATTCACTTAAAAGGACTTCATCCTGCCAGTGTCCAGTCAAAAGAGGAAAGTCCATATAGAGGAGAGACTCCTCATGCTTCAAAGGGAAGCTCTGGTCAAGCAAGGCCTGACTTTGTCCTCACATAGATTGAACTGGTGAAGAGAGCCAGGTGACCCCTTAAGGACCAGAACCTCAACTGACCTTAACACCAAAACAAATTTCATTTATCTGAGCTAACTGTGTGATTTTAAACACCCCAACAGGAAACCGTAATCTAAAGAAGAGAACATGAATTAGGTTATTATAAGAGAGATAGGTGAGATACCTACTGTGTCAAGTTAGGAATCTACTGTCATGTCAGAAAATACCTCAGAGATAGATGACAGATTTAATGTGCCATGCCAGAAAATATCACCTTTTATATTCTCATGGTTATGGCTCTCATTCTGGAGCCCTGTGTATTAAAGCTGGCCCTCATTCTAGAGCTCTGCGTACTAAAACTTTTATCCAATTTCTCAAACC